>JAAGEH010002105.1:0-13578 GCA_011751065.1 Lasiurus cinereus
TCCGGGGCCTCCGGAAGCCCGGCGCCGCCCCTCGCGCCTCTCCCCGCGCGCGCCGACCCACAGTGCCCCGCGGCGCGCACGCGCAGGCGGCCGTTCCCCCCCCCCCCCGCTAGCGGCGCGGCGCGGCAGCCGAGCCGGCAGCGGCAGCCTCCGGCCGCCCGGGACCGGCAGCAGCCTGGTCCCCAGCAGCGGGGAGAGGATGGCTCTGAAGCGGATCAAGAAGGTACAGCGTCCTCGGGCTCCCGGCGGGTCGCTGGCCCGAGCGGACGGGGCCGGAGGGTCCCCGGGGGCGGGGCTGGGGGGGGACGAACCGCCGCCGGGACGGCGCGCGCAGGCCGGGCCGGTAGCGCCGTTGGGGCGAGCCCGTGTCCCCCGTCCCCCGCCCGCCGCCCCGGACGCCTCGGTTGCGGTTGGAGCCGCTCGCTCAGGGCCGCCAGCGGGCAGCAAGCCCGAGCGCCCTTCCCTCGCCCCCGCCCTGCTCCATCGGCGGGTTTTAAGCCGCGGCCGGGGTGGCTCAGTGGGTAGCGCCTCGGCCTGCGGACCGGAAGGTCCCGGGTTCGGTTCGGGTCCGGGGCAGGGACCTCGGTGGCGGGCACATCTCCACGGTGCGGGGCGAGCAGGAGGCGGCTGATGGATGTCTCTCTCGCATGGATGTTTCTGACTTTCTATTTCTCTCCTTTCCTTTCTGTAAAAAATCAATAAAATGTATTTTAAAATATAAATAAATAAAATTTAAAACGTCTTAAAGGGCGGGGCGCGGCGTGGGGGGGGCTGGACCGAGCCAGGCGGGCCGCACCTGCTGCTGCCCGCGCCTCCACCTGTTAGGGAAGGTGAGGACCTGTTTCTCTGAAATCACATTGTTCTTGCTTTAAAGATTTTTATTTTAAATATGTATTTTATTGTTTTTTTACAGAGAGGAAGGGAGAGAGAGAGTCAGAAACATGGATGAGAGAGAGACATCCATCAGCCGCCTCCTGCACGCCCCGCAGTGGAGATGTGCCCGCCGGCAAGGTCCATGCCCCCGACCGGAATGGAACCCGGGACCCTTCAGTCCGCAGGCCGACGCTCTATCCACTGAGCCACACCGGTCTTGGCACATGGTTCTTGCTTTAAATGCCAGCAGTGGACGCTCCTGGGTGCTGTCGGACTCCCTCCATCCAGACGAGCGGTCTGGCCCCAGCTGGTGTGGCTCAGTGGCTAGAGCCTCGGCCTGCGGACGAAAGGGTCCCGGGTCCCAGACCAAGGAAACATGCTCGGGTTGTGGGCGTGATCCCTACAGTAGAGGGCAGGCAGGAGGCAGCCAGTCAACGATTCTCTCATCCTTGATGTTTCAATCTCTTCCTCTCCCCCTTCCTCTCTGAAATCAATTTAAAAAAAACACACACACACAAAATAACTTGCGGTCTTTCAAGAAGCATTAGGTCCCAGTCACCATTTCCCACGCCACGAGAAAGGGGAGCCGGCCACGTTCTGTGGGGAAGGAGTAGCTGGGCCTGCGCTCAGCCCTTCCCGTGGTCTCTCCAGGGTTGTGGTCCTGACCACCTTCTCTCCCTGTGGCTGTGGCAGGGGAGGACCTGTGAGCAAGGGAAGGACCTGTCTGGGTGGGAGGTTTCGGTGGCCCTACTGCATCTCCCAGCGCGCCTTCCCTCCTGTCCTGTGACCTTGGTTGTTGCCCAAGTTCATTTCTGCCTGGATGCTTACTGTAAACTTGCCTACTGTAAGCTTACCGAGGGCAGCTCAGGTAAGCACTGTGGCTTCTAAGAGCCTGGAGGTGTTTACAACCAACCCTCGGGGATAAAATGTGGGGAACGTATAGTGCTTGCTAGTCGCTGTGGTGTGAACACTCCTGCGTGGCCAGTATTGGAGGGGAGGCGGAGTAGATACAGATGGCGGGAGAGCCAGAGTGTGGAGTGGTGGGGGGACCAGAATGGTCAGCACGCCCCAGACATCGGGAGTCAGGAGGGTCTTGGTGCCCGGGCTCATTTTCAGGCTGGTTCAGGGAGGAGTGTCGCCAGCCAGGTGTGCGAGCTTTGTGCATGTTCTCCAGACCCCGGGGAGCCTTCCTGCAACCTGCTGGGCCTTGGTCTGTGCCTTCTTCCTGGGTGTTAGAGCCTCCCTGCAAACTCCGAGGTGGGCCCAGATCTGGAGCCTGGGAGGATGGAGATTAGGACACATGCAAAGATATACAGAAGCTCAGTGTGCGCTTGGACACTCATGCTGGGCCAGGAAAACAAGGGGATTGTGAATCTGGCTGCCGTGTAATTCCCGTTTCTCTGCAGGTACCAGGGCGGCTGCGTCAGTCAGACTGACTCGTGGCCAGACTGACCCCGTGGTGGGTCAGGTGGGAGGGGAGCCAGGTGGAAGTGCAGAAGCCCTGTCCTTCACTGAGCACCTCCTCTGGGCTGAAGGCTTCCTTCCGTGCACTAACTCGGGAGCTCAGAGCTAAAACACTGCCTTCACCTGCGTGTGAGCGAGGGTAGGCTTGAGGGTGAGGCACACACACACACAATTCCTTGTCCTGCCCTCTCAGCTCGGTGATCTTGGTAGGCAGCTTAACGTCTTCACATTTCAGGTTCCCAACTTACAAAGTGGAAAATGCTGACACACACTTGACAAGTGTCTTCACAACCACAAGCAGACCTTCTGGTCTCCTGTTTTCATTGCCAGGCCTATGGTTCCTGAGGCCTGGAAGCCCTCCCCCCCGGGAAGGTGCACTTCTGGCCAGGGGATATGGGTCAGAGCAGCCTCCCGCACACAGCTCTGAGCCGCTCCTTATGTTCTAGGAATTGAGTGACCTGCAGAGGGATCCTCCTGCCCAGTGGTCCGCAAGACCTGTGGGAGATGATTGTGAGTATTCTTTTCCAGGCTCCAGGGCATAGGAGCCTTGCCATTAAGACCCTGAAATTTATTAGCCCAGCTGTTTCTTAAGAAAACTTGCTGTTTTCCCTCATTTGCTCATGAGTTGCTTTTTCATTAGACACACTGAGTTCATAACCTGGCTGATCAGAATGGTGCCCGACATCACCACTCTTCCACCGCCCTGTCCTTCACTGAGCTCCCTCCACTTTTGGTCCCAGGCACTTGCTTACTCTAGGTGTCTCCCCGAACGGGATCACACCTCAGCCCTTTTGTGTAAGGCTTATGTGACCATGCATGCTCTCAAGCTCAAGGCTCATCCATCTTCAGCACAAGTCAAAACTCCTTTCCTCTCTGTGGCTAACCACACGCTGCTGTGTGGACACACTACCTCTGCTTACTCCTTCACCTCTTGCCAGGCACTTGGGCCTTCACCTCCACCGGGGCACCTGAAAGAACACTGGCTTCTGGAAAGTGCCTCTGACTAATGGAAACATGGGTTGTTGGTGTGAAGTGGTCATGAAAGCGGTGGTGCTGCTGCACATGGGGCACCTGGCCTCTGCCAAGAGCGGGTAGGGGGCAGGCAGGGCCCGTGCTTTCTTGGCTCCTGTATAGCTGACCGGCGAAGGCCCTGGACCCTCAGACCAGCCATGTGGGCAGTCCATTTGTCAGTCTTGGTCACTGATGAGCCTCCTTGGTGATAACCACTAACTGTGAGCACAGATCTCCTAGGAGTCTGGGAGCCCCTGGGGTGGAGTTGACACTTTAGGGGGGGGGCGGGGTCTCTGACAGCCTCCTCTTTGTCTTGCAGGGTTCTGCTGGCAGGCCACCATCACCGGCCCGGTAGGTAGTTGCCGCTGAGCGCCACCCCTACGCTTCCTCCCTTGCCTCTTGCTTCTGTGCACACTAACTGCCTGTCTCATCCTTCCAGAATGACAGTCCTTACCAAGGAGGCATTTTCTTCCTGAACATCCACTTTCCCACAGATTATCCGTTCAAACCCCCAAAGGTGAGGATGGCTCAGAGTGTAATGAAGGGGCCCTTCTGGTCAGTGGTGCAGCAAGCTGCACAGTCACAGCCCAAACTGAAACCCTGGAGCCATGGGGGCAGTGCTCTGCCTGGTTGTAGCTGCATCTGGCCCTTCTCTGCAGTCCCTCTCAGTCTCAGCCAGGAGTCCTCAGCCCTGCCCCAGGGACATTGGACACCGTCCTGGGATGTTTGGGCTGTGAAAATGGACCGGCGGGAAAAAGGGGGGTTGCTACTGCTTTCTGGAGGGGGAGCCCAGGAATGCTGCTCATACCCTATGGGCTCAAGATCTGAGTGTCAGTGGGCCTGGCAGTCACCTCCCTGCACACACACTGTCCCAGCCATGGAGCCTCGGAAGGAGGCGGGAGGGTCCTGCTTCACACCCTGGCCCAGCAGAGCTGCCCTTTACTCACCAGTTGCCAAAGGCCTAGGGCAGAGCCCAACCCAGAGGAGCCCGGCTTCTTAGGGGAACAGTCCTGTCTGGTGGCCAGCGCCAAGAAGCACAGTGGCTGGGAGGGTGGCAGCAGGTTCGTCCTGAGCAGGTCAGGGGCCACAGGGTGGGGAGGAGGTCACAGGAGCCCAAGGAGTTGTGCGCTGGGGTGGAGGCAACTGCAGTGGGCACTTGGAGCTGGGGAGAAAAGGTGCGTTTTGGGTGCTCACGGTGGAACCAAGAGGATAGGCATAGGTCAGGGGTGGTCACAGCAGTGTGTGTGGGTCCACATTTTAGATTGTTTATGTTTCTGACTGCACAACTGGTAGATTTATTATTTTAAAATTAGAACCTTGGTGCCATAGCCAGTATGGCTCAGTGGATAGAGCATCATTTTGAAGACTGAAGGGTGCTAGGCTTGATTGAGTTCAAGGACACATACCTCGGTTGCAGGCTCCATACCCAGCCCTGATCAGGGCGTGTACTAGTCGATCTTTCTCACATCAAGGTCTGTCTTTCTCTCCCCCTCTCTCTCTCCTTCCCTTCCTCTCCTCCTCTAAAAATCAATAAAAACATAATTCGGTAAGGATTAAAAGAACTGGTGCCTAAGCCCATTGCCTAGGAAACTCCAGTGTGGCTGCCATCCTTTTTGTCGCTCCTCAGCCACTCACTGCTTTGGGGAAGTGGGTCAATCCCAAGATCAGAATGAATGGTTCGGGACTTCCCTCAGCTGTCCCACCTGAGTCCTGTCAAAGTTCAGGGTGGGGGCCCAGTTCACACAGGATCATGTAGCCAGCAGTGGCCTCTTCTGCCTCCCTCGGTCCATGTTCCAGACAGACGCTGTCTAGACATCCCTGTGGCCTGTCTCACTTGAGGTCTTGTCTCTACAGGTTGCTTTCACGACCAAAATTTACCACCCCAACATCCACAGCAACGGCAGCATCTGTCTCGACGTCCTGCAGTCCCACTGGTCTCCATCACTGACAGTGTCGGAAGGTAACCTCACAGGCCCTGTCCTGCGTTTGTGGCTCTCACAGCAGCCCTTCTGCCCCCGCATCCCTGGTGGAGACTGAGGCTCAGAGACAGCAGGCAGCTTCCCACAGCTCCTAGGGGAGGAATTGGGGGGCGCTGTTCCCACCTGACCGAGTCCACAGGGTTCAGTTGCCTACGTGGGGTTACAGAGACCAGTCTAAAGAGGGCTTCAGAAATGCAAATGTTCCTTCTGAACCTGAATGTAAACGATATGAGTCCTGTCAGTGGAGTGGGTGGGATGGTAAAAAAAAAAATCAGCCAGAGAGAAACAGGGTTCCAGGGCCCAAGGAATTAATAGAGGGGAGTGTGAGCCAAAGCAGGCAGCAGAGCATGACAGGCAGCTGAGGGGAGGGGATGGGAGGCACCGACAGCTGGCAGGCCAGGTTTTCAAAGCTGAATGGTGAATACAGAGGGAAAGCTGCCCCCCCCCCATTCCAGAATGTTCTGAGTTCCCATATCCTGATTAGCAAACAGGCCCCTGGGAATACACATCAAAGGTCTGTGGCAACTACGGCCTCCCTAGAGCAGCTGTGTCTGGGACAGCTCGGTTCAGCTGATACATGAGCAGAGAACGTCCTTGCATGACTTTTGGGGGGTCAAGCAGAAAATTCAGATGGAAGAGAGCTTGAATTGGGTTCACCAGATCCAGGCAACCAGGCAGCCTCAAGGCTGACCCAGCTCCTCTTCTCTTCCCAGTGCTCTTATCCATCTGCTCCCTGCTCTGCGAGCCCAACCCTGACGACCCTCTGGTGCCAGAGATAGCTCACACCTACAAAGCCAACCGAGAGAAGTACGCGTCCTCTTCGGGCTCCTTCGGGCCTCAGTGGTACTCACCCTGATCTGGTGCCTCCTGGTGAACCAGGTTCCCTCAGACGTCTTCCTGCCCTGCCCAGGCCGTGTGGGGGTGCAGGGGGTGTCCCTTGGCTCAGACTCCTGACTCTCTGATGAACATCCCCTTTGGCTCTGAGAAAAGGGAGGAGATAAAAGCAGTTCACCCTCCTTGGTAGCTCATCAGCTGCTGCCACAACACCCTCAACTCTTGTTGCCCAGCCTGCCCTTGAGGTCAGCTGAGTCACAGTCAGCCCAGAATGGGCTCAGAAGAATCTGACAAAATGCTGGATTACATTCTAAACTTGACAGCATAGGACAGTGGCTTCTCAGATACGCCAGGGTAAGGCGGAGGCATCCTGATTGAGGCTCAGCAGTCTGTAGTGTCACTCTCGTGGCCATCCCTATTTCATTTTTTGTTTATATATTTTTTTAGAGTCTACATATAACTGAGATTACATGATATTTGTCTTTTTCTGACTTATTCACATAGTGTAATACCCTCCAGGTCCATCCATGTTTTCACAAATGGCAAGATTTTATTATTTTTTGTGGATGAGCAATATTTCCTTATGTACCTACCACACCTTCTTTATCCAGTCATCTATTGATGAATACTTAAGTTTTTTCCATATCTTGCTATTATAACTAAATAGAGGCCCAATGCATGAATTCGTGCATGGATGGGGTCTGGCTGGCCTGGCCCAGATCGGGGCAGATTGGGGCTGAACCTGTTGGGAGGAGGAGACGGTGGGAGGTTAGCCAGCCAGCCTGCCCCAATCGGGGCCCAATCAGGACCGAGGGAGGGATCACTGGCCATTGGCAGGTGGGCACTTCATGCTCTTTCTTAGTGGCTGCACCGATCTGCAGTCCCACCACCGATGCGTGAGGGTTCCCTTTTCTCCACATCCTTGCCAACCCTTGGTTTTTGTTGATTATTATTGGTAGCCATTCTGACAGATGTGTGACGAAATTTTATTGTGGTTTTAGTTTGTATTTCCCTGGTGATTAGTGATGTTAAGCACCTTTTAATGTTTATTGGCCATCTGTATGTGTTCTTTGGATAATGTCTATTTAGTGACTCTGCCCATTTTTTAAATTGTTTGGTGTTTTGGTGTTAAGTTGTACGAGTTCCTTATTTGAATGTAGCATTAGCAAATATCTTTCCCCATTCGGTAGGTTACTTTTTCGTTTTGTTGATGGTTTCCTTCACTGATATACTAACATTTGTTTTCTTCTTGGAGTTTTATAGTTTTGGTCTAACATTTCATCTATTTTGAGTTCATTTTTGTATATTGTGTAAGAAAGTGGTCTAGTTTCGTTTTTTTCCATGTATCTGTCCATTTTTGCCAAAACCACTTCTTGGAGAGACAATCTTCACCCCATTGTATATCCTTGCCTCCTCAACTCTGTTTAAACACTGATGACCAGACCCTGAGTTGTAGAACTGTACCCATTAGGCTAGCACAATCACAGGCACTGTGGTCTGAGAGGTGTCTTTGAGAGGAAGCAGATAGAGGAAAGGACTGATCCTCATCTCTCCATGGGAAAACCTCTGGCATTGACAGTCTGCTGAGAAACGGCCACCCTGGGCCCTGGAATCAGGAGCCTGGCCTGTGAGCAGTGCATGGTGCAGTGGAAGGAAGGTGGGATTATTGCTGGCTCTTTTAAAGAACGTTTCCAGTGAGCCTTTTAGTTCATCAGTTCTCTTGTCTGAAGAGATTAATGGATGGTGATTTTTCTAACTTATATCAATCTTGAAAGCTTTATAGATATCATTATTTCCCTCATTGAGTTTTCCAGAATAACAAAGACATTTTTAATTGACTGGATTACGAACTGTATTTATTTATTTTAACACTTATGAGATAATTTAGATATATCAAAAGTGATTTTTTTCATTGTCCTCTAACTACAAATCTGGCACTAGATCTCATAATGATAACGAGAATAAACGTACATCCGCATGCTTACATAGCCCACTATGGGCACCAGGCCTGCTGGATGGCAGGCACAACTCACTCTCTGGTGGCCAGGCTCTCAGGCCTGCATGCTGGAGTCTGACCCGGCAACCCCTTTCCTGGTCCTCCTCATCCGTGCCGTGGGAAAGGTGAAAGCATGAGATGGTCTCACCACATCTTCCACATCAGACAGTTATGGAGAACATCAGGACTCCCCACGTGAGGAGGCACTATGACATAGCCTCATTCCAGGCACCTTTGTTCCACTCCCTCCTTGTCCTCGGTGTCTGTCAGCAGCCACGTCCCTGCATTAGTTCTGTTCTCTCCTCATCATTGAATGAAGTGACCATTTTGCATAAGCACATCATCCCCTCTGCTTTTTTCTTCCAGGTACAACAAATTGGCAAGAGAGTGGACACAGAAATATGCTATGTGAGTGCGTTGGAGGTTGCAGAGGGGACACTGCTCAAGAGAAGCTGAGCCCCTGGCTGAGCCTCCCCTAGGGCGTCATCTCTTCCATGAGCAAATGAGGGTACCCCTCTCCAGCCGCAGCACGTTGATGCTGCTCAGTCCACGTGGCTTTGACACTGTCCCATCCTGATGCCACAGCAGTCGTCACCATTAGATCTGCAGCCTCCTCGCTACACTGGAGTCAGTTCCTCCGCCCGACTCACTGCTGCACTCGTGGGGGACAGTGTGCTGTCACCTCCCTACCCTGCCTCACTCATGGTGGCATCACGGGCCGTGGCGCACACAGCCTGGCCCTCACCTTTTGGGACTCAGTGCCAACCTGGGCGTCCAGGGCAGAGCGTGCAGGCTTTCCTCACATCCTGTCTGCCATAAACCACATCCCAAGGAGTCTCAGCTCATCCGGGAGGCTCCAGGGAATTGGAAAGTGTCCCTCACACCGAGAAGCAGCAAACAGTGTCAGGGTAGAAAGCACAGAACACCAGGAGATGACTGTCTTCAGAAGCAAGACCTGGAGAGATAAGGGTTTTGCCTTTCCATGGGAAAAGGTTTTTCACCACCTCCCTCCCTCCATGGAGCCTATACTAAGTCCAGTGTGTGCCACCCACAGACCAGAGCACAGGGGCAGGGAGAGACTTTTAAATGTAAATAAAATGTAATTCACGCAAAACCTGAAATGATAGCTGACACTGGAGTCTACCTTTTTTTTTTCCAAGCAAAACATAAAATATGGAAACTTGTAACAGGTTTTTGAACCTTAAATTAGAGCAGCCTGTTGAGTGGCTGGACTCCTCATGGTTTTTGGGGTGACACATTTTAAGGGTTGCCCTTAGAGTTCAGAGCTTTGAGATTAGATTAGCTAGAAGGGCAGGCGGAGTGTTCTGATTAAACCTTTTGAGAGGAAATTTGAAGGGTTTCAAACCTCTTAAAGTCAAATCTGACTTAGTGTTTTCTAAGTGGTCCCTCCAGGACAGCCATGGAAGTAACTTGGGTGAGTAGAAGCAGGGGATGAAGCATGAAATTCCGCCCCCAAATGGCCAGGTAGGGCCTGTGCAGGCTGGTGGGATGGAGGAAAGGTGACCGCAGGAGGTGAGCTAGCCTGCTCCAGGAGCTCCCCGGTTGTCACTCAGCTTCACTGCTGAGTTCCTGGAGCCTTGAGCCTGATAGAGGATCATAATCTGAGCGCGATCCCCGCCTGGGCAGTCAGCAGTCTGCGCCCGTCTGCATGTCCTTTAGGAGGTCCCCATTCAGAACCCTGATACCTTAGGCTACTTTGGGTGTACCATGAGCCCCGTTCCCTGCCCGTCACCATGGTGAGGATTGCCTTTTTAATTTTTTGTCTCTTAAACAAAATGTTAAAGCTTCATAGACAGGAAATGGCATTAGCATGACCCCTGGGAAGGCTATCAAACTGGTCACAGTGCACCTTAGCCAAGTCATAAAGCACAGGAAGATGGAACAGGTAGCATGTTTCAGAAACAAGTTGGGGGAGCAGAGGGGAAATCCCAGCTCCACCTGGTGGTGAGACTGGGTCACTTTTGAGTGTAATAGGACTCCCAGAAGCTGGTGAATTTCCTGAGTTCTGTCACAATTCTAGCCTGCTGTCTCGGTTGGAGACATGATGAGAATGTGAAATCAGCCCTTTGGAATCCCAAGTACAAATTGCTGTTCATCCTTGGCCAGCCTGAGTTGTGCTGTACCTGCCTGCCCTGGCACGATCCCGGCAAGTCCCCTAGAGTGCCTTCCCCTGGGAAACTCACACGCTTGTCATGCCTGAAGAATAGGTTTCTCAGGTCAAAAATGTCACCCCGTGCTGTGGAGCTCCCATGTAACCCACGTGTGCCGACATCCCGTTTCGAAGGTGTGACCCAGGTGGGCAACTGGACAGCAGATCCAGAAAGCCAGCTGGGGGCTAATGTGGCTTTTTTTCTCTGTGGACCAGAGACTTCAGGGAGATACATGACCTTAAGGAATCAATCCACCGTGAACAAGTGACTATTAGCTATGGCCGGAAGCACTTGGGTTTGGGGGATAGCGCTGAGATTGTGATCCTCTGTCAGGCTCCAGGAATACAAAGAATATGGCAAAGGGTCACAATCTCCTGACCCGGGGATAAAGTGCTAGATGCAAACATCCCCAGCCTCACAGCTCAGAGCTGAAACTGTCCCACCTCACTGCAGATGCTTAAGGGGGCAGGTTTCTGTCTGTGAAATTCAGGAGATGGTTTCCTTAAGTGCCAAACAAGTGCTTGCAGGACAGACCTGCAGAACTCCTGGCCTGAGGTCTGTCTGTGGTACCCAAAGGGAGGGAGGGAAGCCTCAAGATCAGCATGGGCCCCCTATTGTCTCTTCCCCCAGACCCTTCTTCCTATGCCTCTTATCACTGTAGCACACGCTTCCTCCCCAGCAGTGCTGGGCAAGGCTGGACCTGGATTCAATCTAGTCATGAATGCGGGTCCTCTGGAAGTGGAGGGAAGGCAGCCAGCGCCCATGATGGCAGGAGTGCCTGCCTTGCCGTCCCTACCATCCAGGTTTCTCCCTGTTGACAGGTTTATTAACAATAAAGTCATAAAACTATAAAGAATCTGCAAAATCTGACTATAAAGAGCAGCTTCTTAATTTTCCTTAAAATATCCCCTTCCTTTTGCCCCTTCTCCCAGACCTCCACTCCCCACCTTCCTCAGGGCAGGGCTGCCACCCTCGTGTGGTCATTTCTGCATCTGAGTCAGGTGCCCAGCAGTGCAGGCCTTCATCCTGAAACAGGAAGGACTGATGATGGGTTTGCTGACATCTTGGGGGTTAAAATGGCAGCAAAGTTGTGAAACTTCAAATTTCCCACTGCCTGTCTGTCCCGTTCCTCCTTGTGGTTTCTGCTGGCTCCTGGGAGCCCGCACTTGACAGCAGAAAGCTGGGCTGAGGAGGCTTCAGGCCAGACCTGAGAAGCCAGAGACCCTCAAGGCAAGAGGATAGATAGGTGGCGGGAGCGCCCTCCTCCTGAATGTAGGAGGGCCTTCCCCCTCCTGTGAGCCATCTTGTCCTGGACGGTGGCTGCACTGAGCCCTAAAGGCGGAGGCCCTGCAGCCACTGCCCCCAGCAGGCCTGTGTCTTAGACCCGGGCCAGGACTGCAGCCCGCCTACCTCCTGCCTCTGTTCAAGTCCTAACAGGAACTCCATGAGGTTTTCTTTCTTTTTTTTTTTAATTTTTATTAATTTTTTTTACATATCTCCCCATTGCCCCCCCTCCCTCCCAGGCATACCCCAACCCCCCAGTGTCTATGTTCCTTGGTGATGCTTAGATGCATGCATACAAGTCCTTTGACTGATCTCTTATCAATGAGGTTGTCTTAATCGCTCAAGCTGTGAAGCATTTATTTATTTTTTTTTCACTGAACTCCACTTACCATGCAGCATAAGCAAAGGTTCCTTTTGAGGGCAATGGTTCCATTTCCCTCCAGCTCTTGCAGTAGGGAGGCCACGTGGGGCTGGGACAGTTGTAACCCCGGTGGTGATTTTCCTGGCCACTGGCATTTCCGTTGACGAAGACACACACACACACGTACTTTGAATACATCGCTATCCTTTCTAACTGGCTGCTTCGGCCTGAATGCAAGTGCCATGTGGAACTCCTAACCCCCACCCGCCGCCGCGCCGTTTTGGAAGTGGGACCGCGCCCCCCGCTCCCCGGGCTGAGCCGCGCGGCCCCGCCCACTCCCTGCGGGGGCGGGGCTTTCCCGCGGGGTGGGGGCTTCCTGTGGCGGGGGCGGGGCTTTCCCGCGGGATGGGCGGTGCTTTCCCGCGGGACGGGCGGGGCTTCCGGCGGCGGGGCGGGGCTTTCCAGCGGGACGGGGGGGCTTTCCGGTGGCGGGGGCGGGGCTTCCCAGCGGGACGGGCGGGGCTTCCGGCTGCGGGGCGGGGCTTTTCCCCTGGATGGGAGGGGCTTCCGGTGGCGGGGGCGGGGCTTTCCGGCGGGATAGGCGGGGCTTTCCGGCGGTGGGGGCGGGGCTTTCCGGTGGGATAGGCGGGGCTTCCCAGCGGGATGGGAGGGGCTTCCGGCGGCGGGGGCGGGGCTTCCGGCGGCGGGGGCGGGGCGGGCCCGGAAGCGGCGGCGCTGGGACGAGCCGGGCCATGGCTGCGAACCTGAGCCGCAACGGGCCGGCGCTGCAGGAGGCCTATGCGCGCGTGGTGGCCGAGAAGTCCCCGACCGACTGGTGGGCGCCGGGCCGCGGCGGGGGGGCGGGGGCCGGGGGGCGGGGGCCGGGGGCCGGGGGGCGGGCGGCGGGCTCACCTGGGCAGCCACACCTGCGCCGTCCCCGCCGCGCGCGCCCTCCCCTCCCCATCCCGCCCTCCCCGCCCCTCGTCCCGGCTCTCCGGGCCGGACCGCGCGCTCGGGGGCTGCTTTGCCGCCGGGACCTCCCAGCCCAGCCCCCCGGGAAAGCGGAAGCCGCGCCCGGCTGCTTGCACACGCTGAGTCCCCGGACGGGCCTCCAAGGGCGGCGGCGGGCGGCCAGGGGGGACCGCAGCCCTGCCCGCCCGCCCGTAGGTGTCAGCACCTCCCTCTCTGCAAGGAGACCCCGTCCTGGGCCGCAGCCCGGGGGCGAGCGGACTGCCTGTGGGTGCTGCTCCATCCTCCTCACCCTCGCCCCCCCCACCTCCCCACCTCCAGTGACTTCCTCTCTGCGAGGCGGCGACTCCCGAGGCTGCGGCTCTATGGCCCCTGGAAGCAGCCGGGTCCCAGTCCCCGGGGCGGCCGGGCAGCCCCTGTGCTTGCTTGCATGGTTTTTTTCCCCCCTGACTGGTTCTGAGCAGGTCCGGTGAGAAATGCCGGCAGGGCCCGCTGGGTGTAGCTGCGCTGCTGCTGGGACCCGTCTCCACTTGTCAAGGGCTGCGCTCTCCTCTCCGCCTGCCCCTGGTGCCCAGCGAGGTGGTTTCATGCCCAGCGAGGTGGTTTCATGCCCAGCGAGGTGGTTTCATGCCCAGC
>JAAGEH010002106.1:0-13650 GCA_011751065.1 Lasiurus cinereus
TCCGGGGCCTCCGGAAGCCCGGCGCCGCCCCTCGCGCCTCTCCCCGCGCGCGCCGACCCACAGTGCCCCGCGGCGCGCACGCGCAGGCGGCCGTTCCCCCCCCCCCCCCGCTAGCGGCGCGGCGCGGCAGCCGAGCCGGCAGCGGCAGCCTCCGGCCGCCCGGGACCGGCAGCAGCCTGGTCCCCAGCAGCGGGGAGAGGATGGCTCTGAAGCGGATCAAGAAGGTACAGCGTCCTCGGGCTCCCGGCGGGTCGCTGGGCCGAGCGGACGGGGCCGGAGGGTCCCCGGGGGCGGGGGCGGGGGGGGACGAACCGCCGCCGGGACGGCGCGCGCAGGCCGGGCCGGTAGCGCCGTTGGGGCGAGCCCGTGTCCCCCGTCCCCCGCCCGCCGCCCCGGACGCCTCGGTTGCGGTTGGAGCCGCTCGCTCAGGGCCGCCAGCGGGCAGCAAGCCCGAGCGCCCTTCCCTCGCCCCCGCCCTGCTCCATCGGCGGGTTTTAAGCCGCGGCCGGGGTGGCTCAGTGGGTAGCGCCTCGGCCTGCGGACCGGAAGGTCCCGGGTTCGGTTCGGGTCCGGGGCAGGGACCTCGGTGGCGGGCACATCTCCACGGTGCGGGGCGAGCAGGAGGCGGCTGATGGATGTCTCTCTCGCATGGATGTTTCTGACTTTCTATTTCTCTCCTTTCCTTTCTGTAAAAAATCAATAAAATGTATTTTAAAATATAAATAAATAAAATTTAAAACGTCTTAAAGGGCGGGGCGCGGCGTGGGGGGGGCTGGACCGAGCCAGGCGGGCCGCACCTGCTGCTGCCCGCGCCTCCACCTGTTAGGGAAGGTGAGGACCTGTTTCTCTGAAATCACATTGTTCTTGCTTTAAAGATTTTTATTTTAAATATGTATTTTATTGTTTTTTTACAGAGAGGAAGGGAGAGAGAGAGTCAGAAACATGGATGAGAGAGAGACATCCATCAGCCGCCTCCTGCACGCCCCGCAGTGGAGATGTGCCCGCCGGCAAGGTCCATGCCCCCGACCGGAATGGAACCCGGGACCCTTCAGTCCGCAGGCCGACGCTCTATCCACTGAGCCACACCGGTCTTGGCACATGGTTCTTGCTTTAAATGCCAGCAGTGGACGCTCCTGGGTGCTGTCGGACTCCCTCCATCCAGACGAGCGGTCTGGCCCCAGCTGGTGTGGCTCAGTGGCTAGAGCCTCGGCCTGCGGACGAAAGGGTCCCGGGTCCCAGACCAAGGAAACATGCTCGGGTTGTGGGCGTGATCCCTACAGTAGAGGGCAGGCAGGAGGCAGCCAGTCAACGATTCTCTCATCCTTGATGTTTCAATCTCTTCCTCTCCCCCTTCCTCTCTGAAATCAATTTAAAAAAAACACACACACACAAAATAACTTGCGGTCTTTCAAGAAGCATTAGGTCCCAGTCACCATTTCCCACGCCACGAGAAAGGGGAGCCGGCCACGTTCTGTGGGGAAGGAGTAGCTGGGCCTGCGCTCAGCCCTTCCCGTGGTCTCTCCAGGGTTGTGGTCCTGACCACCTTCTCTCCCTGTGGCTGTGGCAGGGGAGGACCTGTGAGCAAGGGAAGGACCTGTCTGGGTGGGAGGTTTCGGTGGCCCTACTGCATCTCCCAGCGCGCCTTCCCTCCTGTCCTGTGACCTTGGTTGTTGCCCAAGTTCATTTCTGCCTGGATGCTTACTGTAAACTTGCCTACTGTAAGCTTACCGAGGGCAGCTCAGGTAAGCACTGTGGCTTCTAAGAGCCTGGAGGTGTTTACAACCAACCCTCGGGGATAAAATGTGGGGAACGTATAGTGCTTGCTAGTCGCTGTGGTGTGAACACTCCTGCGTGGCCAGTATTGGAGGGGAGGCGGAGTAGATACAGATGGCGGGAGAGCCAGAGTGTGGAGTGGTGGGGGGACCAGAATGGTCAGCACGCCCCAGACATCGGGAGTCAGGAGGGTCTTGGTGCCCGGGCTCATTTTCAGGCTGGTTCAGGGAGGAGTGTCGCCAGCCAGGTGTGCGAGCTTTGTGCATGTTCTCCAGACCCCGGGGAGCCTTCCTGCAACCTGCTGGGCCTTGGTCTGTGCCTTCTTCCTGGGTGTTAGAGCCTCCCTGCAAACTCCGAGGTGGGCCCAGATCTGGAGCCTGGGAGGATGGAGATTAGGACACATGCAAAGATATACAGAAGCTCAGTGTGCGCTTGGACACTCATGCTGGGCCAGGAAAACAAGGGGATTGTGAATCTGGCTGCCGTGTAATTCCCGTTTCTCTGCAGGTACCAGGGCGGCTGCGTCAGTCAGACTGACTCGTGGCCAGACTGACCCCGTGGTGGGTCAGGTGGGAGGGGAGCCAGGTGGAAGTGCAGAAGCCCTGTCCTTCACTGAGCACCTCCTCTGGGCTGAAGGCTTCCTTCCGTGCACTAACTCGGGAGCTCAGAGCTAAAACACTGCCTTCACCTGCGTGTGAGCGAGGGTAGGCTTGAGGGTGAGGCACACACACACACAATTCCTTGTCCTGCCCTCTCAGCTCGGTGATCTTGGTAGGCAGCTTAACGTCTTCACATTTCAGGTTCCCAACTTACAAAGTGGAAAATGCTGACACACACTTGACAAGTGTCTTCACAACCACAAGCAGACCTTCTGGTCTCCTGTTTTCATTGCCAGGCCTATGGTTCCTGAGGCCTGGAAGCCCTCCCCCCCGGGAAGGTGCACTTCTGGCCAGGGGATATGGGTCAGAGCAGCCTCCCGCACACAGCTCTGAGCCGCTCCTTATGTTCTAGGAATTGAGTGACCTGCAGAGGGATCCTCCTGCCCAGTGGTCCGCAAGACCTGTGGGAGATGATTGTGAGTATTCTTTTCCAGGCTCCAGGGCACAGGAGCCTTGCCATTAAGACCCTGAAATTTATTAGCCCAGCTGTTTCTTAAGAAAACTTGCTGTTTTCCCTCATTTGCTCATGAGTTGCTTTTTCATTAGACACACTGAGTTCATAACCTGGCTGATCAGAATGGTGCCCGACATCACCACTCTTCCACCGCCCTGTCCTTCACTGAGCTCCCTCCACTTTTGGTCCCAGGCACTTGCTTACTCTAGGTGTCTCCCCGAACGGGATCACACCTCAGTCCTTTTGTGTAAGGCTTATGTGACCGTGCATGCTCTCAAGCTCAAGGCTCATCCATCTTCAGCACAAGTCAAAACTCCTTTCCTCTCTGTGGCTAACCACACGCTGCTGTGTGGACACACTATCTCTGCTTACTCCTTCACCTCTTGCCAGGCACTTGGGCCTTCACCTCCACCGGGGCACCTGAAAGAACACTGGCTTCTGGAAAGTGCCTCTGACTAATGGAAACATGGGTTGTTGGTGTGAAGTGGTCATGAAAGCGGTGGTGCTGCTGCACATGGGGCACCTGGCCTCTGCCAAGAGCGGGTAGGGGGCGGGCAGGGCCCGTGCTTTCTTGGCTCCTGTATAGCTGACCGGCGAAGGCCCTGGACCCTCAGACCAGCCATGTGGGCAGTCTATTTGTCAGTCTTGGTCACTGATGAGCCTCCTTGGTGATAACCACTAACTGTGAGCACAAATCTCCTGGGAGTCTGGGAGTCCCTGGGGAGGAGTTGACACTTTGGGGGGGCGGGGTCTCTGACAGCCTCCTCTTTGTCTTGCAGGGTTCTGCTGGCAGGCCACCATCACCGGCCCGGTAGGTAGTTGCCGCTGAGCGCCACCCCTACGCTTCCTCCCTTGCCTCTTGCTTCTGTGCACACTAACTGCCTGTCTCATCCTTCCAGAATGACAGTCCTTACCAAGGAGGCATTTTCTTCCTGAACATCCACTTTCCCACAGATTATCCGTTCAAACCCCCAAAGGTGAGGATGGCTCAGAGTGTAATGAAGGGGCCCTTCTGGTCAGTGGTGCAGCAAGCTGCACAGTCACAGCCCAAACTGAAACCCTGGAGCCATGGGGGCAGTGCTCTGCCTGGTTGTAGCTGCATCTGGCCCTTCTCTGCAGTCCCTCTCAGTCTCAGCCAGGAGTCCTCAGCCCTGCTCCAGGGACATTGGACACCGTCCTGGGATGTTTGGGCTGTGAAAATGGACCGGCGGGAAAAAGGGGGGTTGCTACTGCTTTCTGGAGGGGGAGCCCAGGAATGCTGCTCATACCCTATGGGCTCAAGATCTGAGTGTCAGTGGGCCTGGCAGTCACCTCCCTGCACACACACTGTCCCAGCCATGGAGCCTCGGAAGGAGGCGGGAGGGTCCTGCTTCACACCCTGGCCCAGCAGAGCTGCCCTTTACTCACCAGTTGCCAAAGGCCTAGGGCAGAGCCCAACCCAGAGGAGCCCGGCTTCTTAGGGGAACAGTCCTGTCTGGTGGCCAGCGCCAAGAAGCACAGTGGCTGGGAGGGTGGCAGCGGGTTCGTCCTGAGCAGGTCAGGGGCCACAGGGTGGGGAGGAGGTCACAGGAGCCCAAGGAGTTGTGCGCTGGGGTGGAGGCAACTGCAGTGGGCACTTGGAGCTGGGGAGAAGAGGTGCGTTTTGGGTGCTCACGGTGGAGCCAAGAGGACAGGCATAGGTCAGGGGTGGTCACAGCAATGTGTGTGGGTCCACATTTTAGATTGTTTATGTTTCTGACTGCACAACTGGTAGATTTATTATTTTAAAATTAGAACCTTGGTGCCATAGCCAGTATGGCTCAGTGGATAGAGCATCATTTTGAAGACTGAAGGGTGCTAGGCTTGATTGAGTTCAAGGACACATACCTCGGTTGCAGGCTCCAAACCCAGCCCTGATCAGGGCGTGTACTAGTCGATCTTTCTCACATCAGGGTCTGTCTGTCTCTCGCCCTCTCTCTCTCCCTCCCTTCCTCTCCTCCTTCTCTAAAAATCAATAAAAACTTACCATTCGGTAAGGATTAAAAGAACTGGTGCCTAAGCCCATTGCCTAGGAAACTTTCAGTGTGGCTGCCATCCTTTTTGTTGCTCCTCAGCCACTCACTGCTTTGGGGAAGTGGGTCAATCCCAAGATCAGAATGAATGGTTGGGGACTTCCCTCAGCTGTCCCACCTGAGTCCTGTCAAAGTTCAGGGTGGGGGCCCAGTTCACCCAGGACCATGTAGCCAGCAGCGGCCTCTTCTGCCTCCCTCGGTCCATGTTCCAGACAGACGCTGTCTAGACATCCCTGTGGCCTGTCTCACTTGAGGTCTTGTCTCTACAGGTTGCTTTCACGACCAAAATTTACCACCCCAACATCCACAGCAACGGCAGCATCTGTCTCGACGTCCTGCAGTCCCACTGGTCTCCATCACTGACAGTGTCGGAAGGTAACCTCACAGGCCCTGTCCTGCGTTTGTGGCTCTCACAGCAGCCCTTCTGCCCCCGCATCCCTGGTGGAGACTGAGGCTCAGAGACAGCAGGCAGCTTCCCACAGCTCCTAGGGGAGGAATTGGGAGGCGCTGTTCCCACCTGACCGAGTCCACAGGGTTCAGTTGCCTACGTGGGGTTACAGAGACCAGTCTAAAGGGGGCTTCAGAAATGCAAATGTTCCTTCTGAACCTGAATGTAAACGATATGAGTCCTGTCAGTGGAGTGGGTGGGATGGTAAAAAAAAATCAGCCAGAGAGAAATAGGGTTCCAGGGCCCAAGGAATAAATAGAGGGGAGTGTGAGCCAAAGCAGGCAGCAGAGCATGACAGGCAGCTGAGGGGAGGGGATGGGAGGCACTGACAGCTGGCAGGCCAGGTTTTCAAAGCTGAATGGTGAATACAGAGGGAAAGCTGCCCCCCCCCCCATTCCAGAATGTTCTGAATTCCCATATCCTGATTAGCAAACAGGCCCCTGGGAATACACATCAAAGGTCTGTGGCAACTATGGCCTCCCTAGAGCAGCTGTGTCTGGGACAGCTCGGTTCAGCTGATACATGAGCAGAGAACGTCCTTGCATGACTTTTGGGGGGTCAAGCAGAAAATTCAGATGGAAGAGAGCTTGAATTGGGGGGTTCACCAGATCCAGACAACCAGGCAGCCTCAAGGCTGACCCAGCTCCTCTTCTCTTCCCAGTGCTCTTATCCATCTGCTCCCTGCTCTGCGAGCCCAACCCTGACGACCCTCTGGTGCCAGAGATAGCTCACACCTACAAAGCCAACCGAGAGAAGTATGCGTCCTCTTCGGGCTCCTTCGGGCCTCAGTGGTACCCACCCTGATCTGGTGCCTCCTGGCGAACCAGGTTCCCTCAGACGTCTTCCTGCCCTGCCCAGGCCGTGTGGGGGTGCAGGGGGGATCCCTTGGCTCAGACTCCTGACTCTCTGATGAACATCCCCTTTGGATTTGAGAAAAGGAAGGAGATAAAAGCAGTTCACCCTCCTTGGTAGCTCATCAGCTGCTGCCACAACACCCTCAACTCTTGTTGCCCAGCCTGCCCTTGAGGTCAGCTGAGTCACAGTCAGCCCAGAATGGGCTCAGAAGAATCTGACAAAATGCTGGATTACATTCTAAACTTGACAGCGTAGGACAGAGTGGCTTCTCAGATATGGCAGGGTAAGGCGGAGGCATCCTGATTGAGGCTCAGCAGTCAGTAGTGTCACTCTCGTGGCCATCCCTATTTCATTTTTTGTTTATATATTTTTTTAGAGTCTACATATAACTGAGATTACATGATATTTGTCTTTTTCTGACTTATTCACATAGTGTAATACCCTCCAGGTCCATCCATGTTGTCACAAATGGCAAGATTTCATTATTTTTTGTGGATGAGCAATATTTCCTTATGTACCTACCACACCTTCTTTATCCAGTCATCTATTGATGGATACTTAGGTTTCTTCCATATCTTGCTATTATAACTAAATAGAGGCCCAATGCATGAATTCGTGCATGAAGGGGGTCCGGCTGGCCTGGCCCAGATCTGGGCAGATTGGGGCTGAGCCTGTTGAGAGGAGGAGACGGTGGGATGTTAGCCAGCCAGGCTGCCCCAATCGGGGCCCAATCAGGACTGAGGGAGGGATCACTGGCCATTGGCAGGTGGGCACTTCATGCTCTTCCTTAGTGGCTGCACCAATCTGCAGTCCCACCACCGATGCGTGAGGGTTCCCTTTTCTCCACATCCTTGCCAACCCTTGGTTTTTGTTGATTATTATTGGTAGCCATTCTGACAGATGTGCGACGAAATTTTATTGTGGTTTTAGTTTGTATTTCCCTGGTGATTAGTGATGTTAAGCACCTTTTGATGTTTATTGGCCATCTGTATGTCGTCTTTGGATAATGTCTATTTAGTGACTCTGCCCATTTTTTAAATTGTTTGGTGTTTTGGTGTTAAGTTGTACGAGTTCCTTATTTGAATGTAGCATTCGCAAATATCTTGCCCCATTCGGTAGGTTGCTTTTTCGTTTTGTTGATGGTTTCCTTCACTGATATACTAGCATTTGTTTTCTTCTTGGAGTTTTATAGTTTTGGTCTAACATTTCATCTATTTTGAGTTTACTTTTGTATATTGTGTAAGAAAGTGGTCTAGTTTCGTTTTTTTCCATGTATCTGTCCATTTTTGCCAAAACCACTTCTTGAAGAGACAATCTTCACCCCATTGTATATCCTTGCCTCCTCAACTCTGTTTAAACACTGATGACTAGACCCTGAGTTGTAGAACTGTACCCATTAGGCTAGCACAATCACATGCACTGTGGTCTGGGAGGTGTCTTTGAAAGCAAGCAGATAGAAGAAAGGACTGACCCTTACCTCTCCATGGGAAAACCTCTGGCATTGACAGTCTGCTGAGAAAGGGCCACCCTGGGCCCTGGAATCAGGAGCCTGGCCTGTGAGCAGTGCATGGTGCAGTGGAAGGAGGGTGGGATTATTGCTGGCTCTTTTAAAGCACGTTTCCAGTGAGCCTTTTAGTTCATCAGTTCTCTTGTCTGAAGAGATTAATGGATGGTGATTTTTCCAACTTATATCAATCTTGAAAGCTTTATAGATACCATTATTTCCCTCATTGAGTTTTCCAGAATAACAAAGACATTTTTAATTGGATTACGAACTGTATTTATTTATTTTAACACTTATGAGATAATTTAGATATATCAAAAGTGGTTTTTTTCATTGTCCTCTAACTACAAATCTGTCTTACAACCCCATGGCACTAGATCTCATAATGATAACGAGAATAAACGTACATCCGCATGCTTACATAGCCCACTATGGGCACCAGGCCTGCTGGATGGCAGGCACGACTCACTCTCTGGTGGCCAGGCTCTCAGGCCTGCATGCTGGAGTCTGACCCGGCAACCCCTTTCCTGGTCCTCCTCATCCGTGCCGTGGGAAAGGTGAAAGCGTGAGATGGTCTCACCACATCTTCCACATCAGACAGTTATGGAGAACATCAGGACTCCCCACGTGAGGAGGCACTATGATATAGCCTCATTCCAGGCACCTTTGTTCCACTCCCTCCTTGTCCTCGGTGTCTGTCAGCAGCCACGTCCCTGCATTAGTTCTGTTCTCTCCTCATCATTGAATGAAGTGACCATTTTGCATAAGCACATCATCCCCTCTGCTTTTTTCTTCCAGGTACAACAAATTGGCAAGAGAGTGGACACAGAAATATGCTATGTGAGTGCGTTGGAGGTTGCAGAGGGGACACTGCTCAAGAGAAGCTGAGCCCCTGGCTGAGCCTCCCCTAGGGCGTCATCTCTTCTATGAGCAAATGAGGGTACCCCTCTCCAGCCGCAGCACGTTGATGCTGCTCAGTCCACGTGGCTTTGACACCGTCCCATCCTGATGCCACAGCAGTCGTCACCATTAGATCTGCAGCCTCCTCGCTACACTGGAGTCAGTTCCTCCGCCCGACTCACTGCTGCACTCGTGGGGGACAGTGTGCTGTCACCTCCCTACCCTGCCTCACTCATGGTGGCATCACGGGCCGTGGCGCACACAGCTTGGCCCTCACCTTTTGGGACTCAGTGCCAACCTGGGCGTCCAGGGCAGAGCGTGCAGGTTTTCCTCACATCCTGTCTGCCATAAACCACATCCCAAGGAGTCTCAGCTCATCCGGGAGGCTCCAGGGAATTGGAAAGTGTCCCTCACACCGAGAAGCAGCAAACAGTGTCAGGGTAGAAAGCACAGAACACCAGGAGATGACTGTCTTCAGAAGCAAGACCTGGAGAGATAAGGGTTTTGCCTTTCCATGGGAAGAGGTTTTTCACCACCTCCCTCCCTCCATGGAGCCTATACTAAGTCCAGTGTGTGCCACCCACAGACCAGAGCACAGGGGCAGGGAGAGACTTTGTAAATAAAATGTAATTCACGCAAAACCTGAAATGATAGCTGACACTGGAGTCTACTTTTTTTTTTTCCAAGCAAAACATAAAATATGGAAACTTGTAACAGGTTTTTGAACCTTAAATTAGAGCAGCCTGTTGAGTGGCTGGACTCCTCATGGTTTTTGGGGTGACACATTTTAAGGGTTGCCCTTAGAGTTCAGAGCTTTGAGATTAGATTAGCTAGAAGGGCAGGCGGAGTGTTCTGATTAAACCTTTTGAGAGGAAATTTGAAGGGTTTCAAACCTCTTAAAGTCAAATCTGACTTAGTGTTTTCTAAGTGGTCCCTCCAGGACAGCCATGGAAGTAACTTGGGTGAGTAGAAGCAGGGGATGAAGCATGAAATTCCGCCCCCAAATGGCCAGGTAGGGCCTGTGCAGGCTGGTGGGATGGAGGAAAGGTGACCGCAGGAGGTGAGCTAGCCTAGGTGACCGCAGGAGGTGAGCTAGCCTAGGTGACCGCAGGAGGTGAGCTAGCCTGCTCCAGGAGCTCCCTGGTTGTCACTCAGCTTCACTGCTGAGTTCCTGGAGCCTTGAGCCTGATAGAGGATCATAATCTGAGCGCGATCCCCGCCTGGGCAGTCAGCAGTCTGCGCCCGTCTGCATGTCCTTTAGGGGGTCCCCATTCAGAACCCTGATACCTTAGGCTACTTTGGGTGTACCATGAGCCCCGTTCCCTGCCCGTCACCATGGTGAGGATTGCCTTTTTAATTTTTTGTCTCTTAAAATGTTAAAGCTTCATAGACAGGAAATGGCATTAGCATGACCCCTGGGAAGGCTATCAAACTGGTCACAGTGCACCTTAGCCAAGTCATAAAGCACAGGAAGATGGAACAGGTAGCATGTTTCAGAAACAAGTTGGGGGAGCAGAGGGGAAATCCCAGCTCCACCTGGTGGTGAGACTGGGTCACTTTTGAGTGTAATAGGACTCCCAGAAGCTGGTGAATTTCCTGAGTTCTGTCACAATTCTAGCCTGCTGTCTCGGTTGGAGACATGATGAGAATGTGAAATCAGCCCTTTGGAATCCCAAGTACAAATTGCTGTTCATCCTTGGCCAGCCTGAGTTGTGCTGTACCTGCCTGCCCTGGCACGATCCCGGCAAGTCCCCTAGAGTGCCTTCCCCTGGGAAACTCACACGCTTGTCATGCCTGAAGAATAGGTTTCTCAGGTCAAAAATGTTACCCCGTGCTGTGGAGCTCCCATGTAACCCACGTGAGCAGACATCCCGTTTCGAAGGTGTGACCCAGGTGGGCAACTGGACAGCAGATCCAGAAAGCCAGCTGGGGGCTAATGTGGCTTTTTTTCTCTGTGGACCAGAGACATCAGGGAGATACATGACCTTAAGGAATCAATCCACCGTGAACAAGTGACTATTAACTATGGCCGGAAGCACCTGGGTTTGGGGGATAGCGCTGAGATTGTGATCCTCTGTCAGGCTCCAGGAATACAAAGAATATGGCAAAGGGTCACAATCTCCTGACCGGGGATAAAATGCTAGATGCAAACATCCCCAGCCTCACAGCTCAGAGCTGAAACTGTCCCACCACCTCACTGCAGATCCTTAGGGGGCAGGTTTATGTCTATGACATTCAGGAGATGGTTTCCTTAAGTGCCAAACAAGTGTTTTGCAGGACAGACCTGCAAAACTCCTGGCCTGAGGTCTGTCTGTGGTACCCAAAGGGAGGCAGGGAAGCCTCAAGATCAGCATGGGCCCCCTATTGTCTCTTCCCCCAGACCCTTCTTCCTATGCCTCTTATCACTGTAGCACACGCTTCCTCCCCAGCAGTGCTGGGCAAGGCTGGACCTGGATTAGATCTAGTCACGAATGCGGGTCCTCTGGAAGTGGAGGGAAGGCAGCCAGCGCCCATGACGGCAGGAGTGCCGGCCTTGCCGTCCCTACCATCCAGGTTTCTCCCTGTTGACAGGTTTATTAGCAATAAAATCATAAAACTATAAAGAATCTGCAAAATCTACCAGACTATAAAGAGCAGCTTCTTAATTTTCCTTAAAATGTCCCCTTCCTTTCGCCCCTTCTCCCCGACCTCCACTCCCCACCTTCCTCAGGGCAGGACTGCCACCCTGGTGTGGTCATTTCTGCATCTGAGTCAGGTGCCCAGCAGTGCAGGCCTTCATCCTGAAGCAGGAAGGACTGATGATGGGTTTGCTGACATCTTGGGGGTTAAAATGGCAGCAAAGTTGTGAAACTTCAAATTTCCCACTGCCTGTCTGTCCCGTTCCTCCTTGCGGTTTCTGCTGGCTCCTGGGAGCCCGCACTTGACAGCAGAAAGCTGGGCTGAGGAGGCTTCAGGCAAGACCTGAGAAGCCAGAGAGACCCTCAAGGCAAGAGGATAGATAGGTGGCGGGAGCGCCCGCCTCCTGAATGTAGGAGGGCCTTCCCCCTCCTGTGAGCCATCTTGTCCTGGACGGTGGCTGCACTGAGCCCTAAAGGCGGAGGCCCTGCAGCCACTGCCCCCAGCAGGCCTGTGTCTTAGACCCGGGCCAGGACTGCAGCCCGCCTACCTCCTGCCTCTGTTCAAGTCCTAACAGGAACTCCATGAGGTTTTCTTTCTTTTTTTTTTTAATTTTTATTAATTTTTTTTACATATCTCCCCATTGCCCCCCCTCCCTCCCAGGCATACCCCAACCCCCCAGTGTCTATGTTCCTTGGTGATGCTTAGATGCATGCATACAAGTCCTTTGACTGATCTCTTATCAATGAGGTTGTCTTAATCGCTCAAGCTGTGAAGCATTTATTTATTTTTTTTTCACTGAACTCCACTTACCATGCAGCATAAGCAAAGGTTCCTTTTGAGGGCAATGGTTCCATTTCCCTCCAGCTCTTGCAGTAGGGAGGCCACGTGGGGCTGGGACAGTTGTAACCCCGGTGGTGATTTTCCTGGCCACTGGCATTTCCGTTGACGAAGACACACACACACACGTACTTTGAATACATCGCTATCCTTTCTAACTGGCTGCTTCGGCCTGAATGCAAGTGCCATGTGGAACTCCTAACCCCCACCCGCCGCCGCGCCGTTTTGGAAGTGGGACCGCGCCCCCCGCTCCCCGGGCTGAGCCGCGCGGCCCCGCCCACTCCCTGCGGGGGCGGGGCTTTCCCGCGGGGTGGGGGCTTCCTGTGGCGGGGGCGGGGCTTTCCCGCGGGATGGGCGGTGCTTTCCCGCGGGACGGGCGGGGCTTCCGGCGGCGGGGCGGGGCTTTCCAGCGGGACGGGGGGGCTTTCCGGTGGCGGGGGCGGGGCTTCCCAGCGGGACGGGCGGGGCTTCCGGCTGCGGGGCGGGGCTTTTCCCCTGGATGGGAGGGGCTTCCGGTGGCGGGGGCGGGGCTTTCCGGCGGGATAGGCGGGGCTTTCCGGCGGTGGGGGCGGGGCTTTCCGGTGGGATAGGCGGGGCTTCCCAGCGGGATGGGAGGGGCTTCCGGCGGCGGGGGCGGGGCTTCCGGCGGCGGGGGCGGGGCGGGCCCGGAAGCGGCGGCGCTGGGACGAGCCGGGCCATGGCTGCGAACCTGAGCCGCAACGGGCCGGCGCTGCAGGAGGCCTATGCGCGCGTGGTGGCCGAGAAGTCCCCGACCGACTGGTGGGCGCCGGGCCGCGGCGGGGGGGCGGGGGCCGGGGGGCGGGGGCCGGGGGCCGGGGGGCGGGCGGCGGGCTCACCTGGGCAGCCACACCTGCGCCGTCCCCGCCGCGCGCGCCCTCCCCTCCCCATCCCGCCCTCCCCGCCCCTCGTCCCGGCTCTCCGGGCCGGACCGCGCGCTCGGGGGCTGCTTTGCCGCCGGGACCTCCCAGCCCAGCCCCCCGGGAAAGCGGAAGCCGCGCCCGGCTGCTTGCACACGCTGAGTCCCCGGACGGGCCTCCAAGGGCGGCGGCGGGCGGCCAGGGGGGACCGCAGCCCTGCCCGCCCGCCCGTAGGTGTCAGCACCTCCCTCTCTGCAAGGAGACCCCGTCCTGGGCCGCAGCCCGGGGGCGAGCGGACTGCCTGTGGGTGCTGCTCCATCCTCCTCACCCTCGCCCCCCCCACCTCCCCACCTCCAGTGACTTCCTCTCTGCGAGGCGGCGACTCCCGAGGCTGCGGCTCTATGGCCCCTGGAAGCAGCCGGGTCCCAGTCCCCGGGGTGGCCGGGCAGCCCCTGTGCTTGCTTGCATGGTTTTTTCCCCCCTGACTGGTTCTGAGCAGGTCCGGTGAGAAATGCCGGCTGTGGCCCGCTGGGTGTAGCTGCGCTGCTGCTGGGACCCGTCTCCACTTGTCAAGGGCTGCGCTCTCCTCTCCGCCTGCCCCTGGTGCCCAGCGAGGTGGTTTCATGCCCAGCGAGGTGGTTTCATGCCCAGCGAGGTGGTTTCATGCCCAGC
>JAAGEH010000163.1:0-45434 GCA_011751065.1 Lasiurus cinereus
AGTCAATAATTTTTTTTTAATTTTAAAAGGATTTGGAGCCCTGGCTGGTTTGCGCAGCGTCAGCCCAGCCAGAGGTGGTCGTGGGCTCAATTCCAGGCCATCGGCACGAACCTCACACGCAGGCTCAACCTCAGCCTGGTCATGGAGAGCGGGGGAGGCAGACCACTGCTGTTTCTCTCTCTCCTCCCTCCACTCTCTCTAAAAACCGATGGGGGAAATATCCTCCCTTTCAAAGCTGTGAAAGCAGGTGAGACCTGAGAAAAGGGGGTTCGGGTTTGAGAGCAGGGGGTGGGGCTGTGGAGTGGCCGCCAGCGGTCAGAAGGCATCTTTTTCAGGGAACAGCGATGCTCTAAGTTGACTAAGAACCAGGGGACTGTGCCTTTAAATGAGTAAATGTTACAGTATGCAAATCACACCTCACAAAAGCTGGTGCAAATCCAGGAAGGTAGAGGGAGGCTGGAAGGGGCACGGGATCTGGCACCTGCCAGGAGTCCTGTGTCAGGGACCAAGGACAGACAGTGGCTCGGTCGCCCCTCTAACTAACTCGCCGGGTAACAGGGGCAAGCACCCGGCCCCCCGGGCCCTGCTGGGCCTGAATGTGCCGAGGTCTGAAGCAGGAAAGAGAGGGCAGAGGGCATTCTCCAGCGAGAAGGCCAGGGGCCAGCCAGGGGGGTAGCTGTCACCGGGGCCAGCACGGGGCCTCCATAAGACAGAGTGAAAAACCTCACGCAGGTCCCAGCCAGTGTGGCTCAGTGGATGGAGCACCGGCTGGGGACTCAAGGGTCCCAGGTTCGATTCTGGTCCAGAGGTACATGCCTGGGTCGAGGGCTCAGTCCAATGTGCAGGAGGCCACCAATCAATGCTTCCCTCTCCTCATTGATGTTTCTCTCTCTCCCTTCCTCTCTGAAATCAATAAAAATATATGTTAAAAAAAAAAACAGACACATTCAGAAATCAAGAAAAAGGACAACTTTGACGGAAAGGGAGCCAAGGGCGTGACAGGACATGCACAAAAGCAAGCCGGGAAAGCAGGAACAGCAGCTCAGCCTCACTAAGCAGCTGAGAAATGCCCCTTAAAACGGGGCGCTGTCCTCACCGGTGTGGCTCAGTGGATAGAGCTTCGGCCTGCGGACTGAAGGGTCCTGGGTTCGATTCCAGTCAGGGGCACATACCCGGGTTGAGGGCCCGATCCCCAGTGGGGGGGGGCAGGCAGGGGGCATGCAGGAGGCAGCCGATCAATTATTCTCTCTCATTGTCGATGTTTCTCTCTCTCCCTCTCCCTTCCTCTCTGAAATCAATAAAAATAGGTATTTTTTAAGAACGGGGTGCCTCCCAACCACCAGCTGCCAGGAGGACCCCTCGCACCGTGAGCCCCTCCAAGCGCTGGGCTGGAGCCAAGAACGTGCCTGCTGTCCCGTGGGCTCACTCGGACCCTGGGCAGCCAGGGTGGCCGCCAGCTACGCAGGTGGAGGGGGGTCTGACCCTGCCCTCGGGGGAGCTCCCAGGCGATTGGGGGAGTCAGAGCGTGGAAGCAATCACCCCACAGATCCAGGCAGGACTGAAGACAGGGCAAAGGCCACCAGAAAAAAGTGCCGGGGCCTGTGGGAGCAGCAGCGAGCAGGAGGGGGAGCCCAGGGAGGAGGCAGGTCGTGGGGTGGGCCAGCAGGCTCCTCCCTTCCCAACTCCGTGATGCGTGATGATGCATGTGGATCACTTCATATTGGTCACAGTAGAAATATTTACAGACCGGGGCTCTTGCTCCCTCCAGAGACTCAGTCACTTAACGTTTACCAGCACGCAGTGTGTGTGTGTGTGTGTTGTTAAAAGGGACATTAAGGCTGAGACCTGAGGGATGCATAGGAGTTCGGTGGAGGGAAAGAATCCAGGCAGAGAGAACAGCATCTGCAAAAGCCAGGAAGTAGGAAATGGGCAGAAGACAGGGTGCATTCCACAACGTGGCTAAAGAGCACAAAGAAAGACGGGGCGGGGCCGGGGTGTGCCGCACGCACCCTGGCAGAGGTGGGGATCCAGCAGGGAGGCCCTTGGAGCATCTGAGCGGAGAGGACATAGCCAGGTCAGCCAGGGGCCAGGAGGAACCCCGTGAGGATCGTCTCTTCTCCGTGCTGCTCTGGGCCAGACCCACTGCACCCCCCCCTTCCCGCCTCCTCACCCGACTTAGGATCCAAGTCCCCTTCCTCTCCGGGGACCCAGCTGCTTCTCTCTGCCCTCCCCATGTCCATCACAGCTCGCTGACCAATCACAGGGCCCACAGCTCGGGCCAGAGATTAGCTAGCTCCAGGGGCGGGCGTGCTACTCCGAGCAGGAGGGGAAGGAGGCACCCCCTCTCTGCGTGGAATCTCCGGGCTGGGTGGGCACAGACGAGGCATCGCCTGCAGCCTGCCTGGAAGAGGGGGCAGGGTCTGTGTGCTGACTGCAGCAGGGACAGGGGCACGAGAGAATGGCCCTGGGTGACCAACCTGGGTGGGGACCTGCGCCAAGGGTCGCTTCCCCTCTCTGAACCTCATGCTGCTGCCTCTTCTGTCAAGAGATGCTGGCTGTCCGTTACTCGTAAGCCCTCCCTCCATCTTACCCTGACCAGCTCTGTGGTTGGGTGTGTGAGAGGGTGGGAATTTTTGAGCATGCTTCCTCCTAGTACTATTCCCATTCCAGGGAGGCCGTGGACTATGCCCCAGAAAGAGTTGTCAGTGCTGACGCCAGGCCTTGAGATACGGTCTCGTGGCCCCTTCCCAGCACGTAGGCCTTCTTCCATAGAACACTGTCAGCTTTCGGAAGAACAGGATGACCCCGTGAATAACATGGTCGTCAATGGCATGACCCTGACGTTGCTTGGAAAAAAACTGTTTTGTCTTGGGTTGTTTGCTTGGCAAAAACAGGATGTGGTAAATATGCTTAAAAGTGGTCCTGCACAAAGGGTCGCTGCTGCTCTCTGGCCTCCCTGCCTGGGGAAAGCGAGCAGTCGCCGGCTGGCTAATATAGGCTCCCTGAATTTTAATTTGGCCCGGACTCCAGTGGTCGTCCAGTTCGCTCCACCACAGGATGAGAACCGTCCACACATCCCCAGAGAGCGGGGAGCGGACGGCTCAGCCAGTTCTGGTCTGGATCTCCCCGGGCGTTGCTGCGGAGACATCCCCAGCCAAGTTCTTCCCTGAGCAAATAACCCGACCGGTGCCAACAGTCTTACTTCCTTGTTTTCCTTTGATTATTTGAACTTCTCTTCACTATTCCTGTGCCCTATTTTTGTAAGTCAAGAACGAAAACAAAATCACAAAGCTATTTGTTTTTGAAAAGACAGATCCAAAGCCTGCCTGCCTTTTATCCCCCCGGCCACACCTGGCTTGGGTTGTGATCTCAGCCAGACAGACTCCCGCTGGCTCGGCTCTGCCCTCCCAGTACAGGAAGCCTCGGCCCTGCTGGGGACACGGGGGCTCCGAGGGGCTGCGGGGGGATCCCCTTTGGCTAGGACACTGTGCCCTTGGAGCAGGCCCCCACCCAGGCAGGCAGGCCGGCCGGAGCGGGCCGTGGACTTTGGTCCTGCCGGAAGAGCGCTCGGCAGCTCTGTGCCAGGACTTTCTGGGTCCTGACTCCGAGATTACGATCTTTATGGAGCATCCATTTGCCCTGGTAGCTTGGCACGGGCACGGCAGACACTGGGTGGGGCACAGCAGCTGCCTGGGTAGGGCCGCAGCACGTCCATGGGGAGGAGGTGGCCTGAACGCCAACCAGCCTGGCCTCAGTGACCTCCGAGCCGTCGTCGGGTCGCTTCCCTCCCTGAGCCTCCCGCTGCTGCCTCTTCTGTAAAGAGATGCTGGCTGGCCGTTACCCAGAAGCCCTCTCTCCAGCTGGAAAGGGCACAGGTGGTCCCAGTCCTCGGGGAAACACATGGGCCTGCCCACAAGCAGTCACAGCTGTCGCGAAGGTAACCACAGTCCCTCCTTCACCTGCACAAACAAGCCTGCTAGGAGAGCATCACCACGCATCCCTTCTCACGCCAGTAAGCCTCAAGTGCCGCACCTGTGTGTTGGCTGGCCTGAGGTCACATGGCTTAGTGCGTGCGTGGCGAGTCCCCGCCAGGAGATCACTGCCCAGCTACCGCCCTAGACCCCTGCCGACTGCCTCACAGAGGCCAGGACCCGAGGCTTCCGCTCCCTCACCAGCCCGGGTCCACGAGGGAAGCCAGGGGGGCTTCCTGTAAGAGGTGGAACGGAGCAAGAGCCCGTGGGGCAGAGCAGAGGAGGACGTTCAGGCGGAGGCACAGCCAGTGCCAGGGAGGGCGGGAGGGAGAATAACACAGTCCCGGTTCCTTGGCTTCAAACCAGATGCAAAGGGAGGACCCCCCGGCCCCGCCACCCCCACCCCCCACCCCCCGGGGGAGTGGAAATGACCACGGATGAATCCTGGAGAATCAGCCCCTGAGAGCGTGCGTGGTCCCTGGCCGGGCCAGGAGGCCTCCCGCTCCAAGTCCCCCGGCCTTCCCGGTCACCTGTCTGGCGACGCTCAGGATGGGGCCGGGGCCCATGGCTCCTCTGGTCAGAAATTCCTGCCACGTGAGCCGGGGACCACGCGGAGCCCTGGGCACCCAGAATCTCCTTTCCCCCGCACACCCCCTCCGCCAGGCAAGGAGGAAGGCGCCCGCCTTACAGACGTGTCGCCGTCCGTCCACCCCGCAGCCTTCTCCTCCACTTGGGCCCGGTGCCCAGTGAGTCTTGTAAAGGAAGGTGGGGGAAAGCGGGAAAAAACGGGGGGACGCAGCCTGGCCTTGGACCTCCTGAGGGGCAGCAGTAGCCCCTGCTCTCGGGGGATCACCAGGCCCTCGCGGCCACCCCCAGGACGCCCTCTGCCGCTGAGACCACCAACAGCGCTGGGCTGTGTGGCTCACCTCGCACCCAGCCACCCAGCCACCCAGCCGCCCGGGGTCTGCAGCCCCGGGGGGAGCAGGGCAGTCACCCGAGAACCACTCCACATGCCCAGGGTCTGGAAGGTGTCATGTAGTGGGAAGCGTTCGCCCCGGGCGGGAAGCTCAATGGTTAGAGCGCCGTCCCCGTAGGCCCAGGCTGCTGGGTCCATCCCTGGGCAAGGCACACACACACACACACACACACACACACACACAGACACACACACACACACGAGTCAACCGAGGAAACACATCCCTGTTTCTCTCCCGCTCTCCCTCCCCTCCTCCCTCTCCCTGTAAACACCGGGAACAATGGCAAAAAGGGAGAGGGTGGCCCTGGCCGGTGTGGCTCCGTGGACAGAGCATCATCAGCCTGTGGGACCCAAGGGTCCCGGGTTCAATCCCGGTCAAGGGCAATGTGCCTGGGTTTGCACAGGATCAGCCCCGGTCCGATGGGCCGGAGGCAGACAATCCATGATCCCCTCTCATCCTTGATGTTCCCATCTCTCTCTCTCTCCCTCTCCTTTCCTCTCTGAAGTCCATTAAAAATATATATATTTTTTTTTAAAAAGTGAGAGGGTGCCTATCTCTCCCTAGTCTCGGGGTGCGGGACCCCGAAGGACAAGCGCCCAAGACAGAAAGCGGATCCCTCCCGCCGCACGAAGAAGGAAACAGCCGCGCGTGGGGGGCGCCCAGGCCGAGCCGCGGAGGAGGAAAGGCGTGGCCCCCGGGGAGACCCGGGTTCGAGGCCAGCGCCCTCGCCGCGGACGAGCCAGAGGACGGACGGAGAGACGCGGAAACCGGTTGCTCAGCAAACGCGCACGAGACGCGCGGCGAGGGCGCTGCCAACCGGCGCGGGAGGCGGCGGCCGAGCCCCCGGCCCGCCCGGCGCTGCGCCTGCGAGGAGGTGCGGGCCCTCTGACCCCGGGCCCGGGCGCGGCGCCGGGTGCGAGCCGCAGGGTGTGAGCCTGGGGGTGCCAGGCGCCGGGGGGACCCGAGAGCGGCGGCAGCGCGCGCTCAGCCACGGGATCCAGGGCGGCGGGGGGTGCGGGGGCGCGGGTCCCCGTCCGGCCTCTGGCTCCCCAGCCGCCGGGTCTCCGGCTCCGCGCCGCACCCGCCGGTGCCCGTCCCGCCCGCCCTCGGCTCGGGGCGCGGGGCGTGGGCCCGCCCGGCGGCCGCGGGAAGGAGCGGGCGCTTCCCCGCAGCTGGTCCCAGCGGCGCACACCTGGGCGGCCGCGCCCCGAGCCCTGCGTCCCGCGCCCCGCGTCCCAGGTGCGCGCCCGCGCCCCCCGCACTGAGACGTGCTCCGCGGCGCCCGGGCCCGGGTCCCCACACGGAGGCAGAGAGAGAGGGCGCGGGGAGAAGGCGAGGGGACGCGGGCCGGGGGGAGCCGCTCCCCGGGGCAGGGGCAGGGGTAAGGGCAGGGGTGCCGGGGCCTCGGGCGGCGCTCACCTAGCATCTCCTTCCGGCGCTGCGTGTGCGGCTGGTCGGTGTAGACCCACTCGAAGTCGCTGCGACCCGCGCTGTTGCCCATGGCGGGCGGGGAGCGGGGAGCGCGCACGGAGCGGGCAGCGGGCAGCGGGGAGACGGCCGCGCTGCGCTCCACCTGCCGCCGCTCCGCGCCGCCGAGGCCAGTTAGGGGCTTGGGGGCGGGGCCTGCGGGAGGCGGGGCCTGCGGGGGCGGGGTCTGATTGGGCGGGGCCTGAAAGGGGCGGGGCCGGCGGGGCGGGGCCTGCGGGGGCGGAGCCTGCGGGGCGGGATCTGATTGGGCGGGGCCTGTGGGGCGGGGCCTGTGGGGGCGTGGTCTATGTGGGCGGGGCCTGCGGGCAGGTGCGTCCCGGCCTGCAGGCGCTCGGGCTCAGTGACCGCCGCGGGGCCATGGCGCTCTGAGCGCGCGGCCCGCTGCCGTCCCGGGGCCCCCGGCGGCCCGCGCTCCTGCGCTCACGTGCCCCTCGGGGTGCAGGAGGCGCTCGCGGGAGGCCGCCGCCGGGCTGCCGTCCTCCGCCCACTCGCGGGCCCGGTGAGGTGTCCCTGACGAACTCCGGCGGCGCGGACCCGCCCCGCCCCGGGCACTCGGGACCCAGGGCCATTAGGGACCAAGCAGGGGGTGCGGCTCCGGGGCTGAGTGCTGACCCCGAGCCGGGAGGTCACGGGGGGCCGGACTCCCAGGCAGAGCACCTGCCGGCAATGCAGCTCCACCCCGAGGAGGAGGGCATGGGAAGGAGGCAGCCAGCCCCTGATTCCCTCTCTCTCTCTCTCTCTCTCTCTCTCTCTCTCTCTCTCTCTGAAATTAAACAACAACCAACACAATTAAATTAAAGGAACCAATAAAAGAGCGTGTGTCCAGCGCTGGCTGGGTAGCGCACTTGGCTGGAGCATCCCCCCCCTGCGCCAAGGCTGTGGGTTCCATCCCAGGTCAGGGCACAGAAGCAAGAGCCAACCAGTGGCCCAAACCGGCGTGGCTCAGCGGATAGAGAGCTTCGGCCGGCGGACTGAAAGGTCCCAGGTTCCAGTCCCGTCAAGGGCATGGACCTTGGTGGCGGCCACATCCCCAGTGGGGTTGTGCAAGAGGCAGCTGATCGATGTCTCTCTCTCTCTCTCTCATGGATGTTTCTGACTCTCTATCCCTCTCCCTTGCTCTCTGTAAAATATCAATAAAATATACTTTTTAAAAAAAAGAACCAGCCGAGGAATGCATCAGTAAGTGGAACGACAAATCCACGTCTCTCTTGCCCTCTCAAGTCAGTCAGTAAGAATGGTAAAAAGCTAAACCAAGGATGGCGTCCGTATGCGCTGGTTGAGTGTGACAAACGCACCTGATACTAAAGCAAAGAAAGGTGGGTGCAGGAAGCACCTCCTCCAAGAGCCTCGCCTGCAGTGTGTGCTGCCCGGCAGAAGTCCCCTCTTTTTTTGCAGAAATCAGGCCAGTGCGTGGGGCCGGGCGCCTTCCAGCCCCTGAGGCCAGCGGAGTGGGACAGCCTGCCGCCCCAGCCGCCCACCTCGGAGGGAGGCACTCCGTGAACCAGGGGAGAGCTTCCCCCCAGGGGAACAGGGCTCCTGGGGGGGGGGGGGGACAGGGCCCGGACAAGGTCAGAGGATAACCTCTCCCAAGAGACGCAAAAGGCTGTTTCGTTCCTAAAGTGAATGAGTGAATGAGTGAATGAATGAATGAAGCAGAGATGGTGGAGTGTAAATTGCTTGTTTAAAAACAAACCCAACAAAAACCTACCCCAGCCGGTGTGGCTCGGGGGGTTGAGCGTCCTCCTGTTCACGGAAGAAAGGTCGCCGAGTCGGATTCCCAGCCAGGGCCCACGCCTGGGCTGCAGGTTGGATCCCCAGTGGGTCAGGACAGGGGCAGGAGGCACCCGGTCCATTTTCCTCCCTCTTCCTCCTCTCCCTTCCTCTCTCTCTCAAATCCATGAGAGCATGGTTTTGAAAGACATTTTAAAAACATATCTCTATTGATTTCAGAGAAGAAGGGAGCAGGGGAGAGAGGGGTATATATAAAAAATAAAACCAATAAAAATAAAGAAAAAGGGAAAAGGGGCAAACAAAGAACCCTCTTTGGAAATGGAAGGACCTGAAAAGGCAAGAGACAAGCCCCCAGCTCAGCTGGTTGGAGTTGACGTGGGGTCAACCATCAGGATGGATGTCTCTCACGTGAATGTTTCTCCCCGCACCCCCTGCCCGCCTCGCTCCCTCCCTCCCTCCCTCCCTCCCTCCCTTAAGTCAATTAACAAAAACAAAATGGAATGAAAAAAGGCAAAAGACAAGGAAGCCAGTATCCCAGCCTCCATCTAATGAAACTTCTGGAAGGGCAGAGAATGGCGGAGAGGCCCCATTTATTACCGGGCCCCTGCCTTGCTGTGTTTACGGAAGTCCGCTCCCGGGGAGATGGTAGTCACAGAGTAATTGTGGGTGACGGTGGCCATCCCTATCTGAGTGATTTTTACAGCCTGCATTTATTTTTACAGCCTGTTTGTGGCCTGTTCCCTCCTCTCGGGTGTCTGCGCTCTTGGGAGTCACACCTGGTAGCCATATCGGTTTCTGGCAAACGAGTTGCCCTTTAGAACTGATTTGGTAAATGAAAGAATGAATATTTCCTGTCAAACAAGTACCTTTGCCGAAACCGGTTTGGCTCAGTGGATAGAGCGTCGGCCTGCGGGCGGGAAAGGTCCCAGGTTTGATTCTGATCAAGGGCATGGACCTTGGTGGCGGGCACATCCCCAGTGGGAGGCGTGCAGGAGGCGGCTGATGGATGTCTCTCTCTCTCATCGATGTTTCTAGCTCTCTATCCCTCTCCCTGCCTCTCTGTAAAAAAAAACAATCAATAAAATATATTAAAAACAAGACAAAAACAAGTACCATGGAGGGCCTCCAGATCAGAAGGAGGACAGGCACCCAGGCAGACGCTGTCCCAGGACCCGCTTGCTTCAAGCCTGGGACCCGGCCTCCCTGGGGGGCACAGGGCCCCGAACAATGAAAACCGTACCCCCCACTCCCACCCCATGCAGGGATGTGCGGACAGCTTCCCTGCTGAGAGCCAGGCCCCAGGCACAGCCCGCCCTTCACTCCGGGATCGGGGACCGGCGTCTCGCCGTGGCGTGCATGCCATAAGGGTGTGTGGCCACAGCACAAACACGGCTGCCCACACCCACGCCGTGTGTCACCCGAGACTGTATTTCCGGTGATTCTGCCGCTGGGACACTTTGGGGCGTTGCTGGCCCTGCGGAGCCTGCCCCTCCCAGGGAAGCCAGCTCCGGAGACAGTAAATGCCTCACCGGGGAGGCGCCTTCCTGACACCCTGACCAGGCCAGTGTCCCCCACTCCTTAAGCGCCGGGCCTGGACCCTCACTGGGCAGACGACTGGAAGAAAGTTATTCAAGCCAGCCGGTACTAAGCCTGCTCCCCTCCCCCTGTCCCTTCTTCCTTCCCAGGAGACCTGGCCAGAGGCTCCTCCCGCTGCTCCTGGTGCTTGGGGAGGTAGTGGGAAGGGGGGGTGAGGGGGAGTCCTGGGAACTATACCTAACAAGCCATCTTGTGGATGGCAGTCCCCTCTGACCTGTGGGTTACATATAATTAAATAAGAATGAAGCCTAGCCCTAGCTCAGTGGTTCTCAACCTGTGGGTCGCGGCTCCTTTGGGGGTCAAAGGACCCTTTCACAGGGGTCGCCTAAGACCAGCGGAAAATGCAGATATTGACATCACGATGCATCACAGTAGCAACATTTCATGGTTGGGGGTCACCACCACATGAGGAACTGTGTGCAAGGGTCCAGGCCTTAGGAAGGTTGAGAACCACTGCCCTAGCTGGTGTGGCTCCGTGGATGGAGCTTCGGCCTGCAAGACGGAAGGGCTCCAGGTTTGATTCCGGCCCAGGGCACAGGCCTGGGTTGTGTGCTCGATCCCCAGTAGCGGGCGTGCAGGAGGCGGCCGATCAACAGTTCTTGATCATGATGGATGTTTCTGTCTCTCCCTCTCCTTTCCTCTGGGAAATCAATAAAGACATATTTTTTACAAAATGAAGGAAGCTGACACAGCAGGAAGCAGGTGGCTGGCCTCCGCCTGGGAATGACAGGCCACTGGACTGCCGTGGGCTCAGTGACAGTTCCCACTGGTGTCCCTGGCAGCTCAGGTGCTGCTGCACTCGCCAGGTGGCGGCGATTCCCTCCGAGGCCGAGAAAGCTGGGCCTCCGGGGGCCCTGGTCTGAGCCCGGGCTCTGGGTGGATATTCCCGGCCCCTTTCCCGGCCAACCTCTCGCATCCCTTCCTGGTCCAGGCTGTGGGCCGGGAGGGTCCCTCAGCCTAGGCGGCACCCTCTCACAATCCGGGCTGAGGGACCCGCCCTCCAGTGCACAGATATCGTGCACCAGGCCTCTGTTGTTTTTATCAATATACAGTGGCACCTTGAGATACGAGTTTAATTCGTTCTGTCACCTTGAGGCGTGGGAAACGATGAGACGCTCGAATCGAGGTAAACAGGTGGGTCATGTGCAGCCGGCCGATCCGCGCGATGACTCCTATCTCAAATGTTGCTCGTATTTCAAAGCAAAAATCGCTCACTCGATGGCTCGGATCTCAAAAATCTCGTATGTTAGGGCACTTGTATCTTGAGGTACTGCTGTTTACTAGATGCTCGGTCCATGAAATTCATGCACGGGGTGGGGGGGAGTGTCCCTCAGCCCAGCCTGCACCCTCTCTAGCCTGGGACCCTTTGAGAGATGTCCCTCTCAAGTTCAGGAAAGGCTCCTCTGCAGGGAGAGGAGTGTGACATCCTCCTGACCCTGAGCATGAAGCAGTGGGGAACGGAGGTGCCATGGGTACCACACATCCAGGAGCCCAGCGGGTGCTGTGCCCACACAGAGTCCGTGAAGGCACCCACCTCTGTCTGCAACCGTGGCACCCACAGGGCCCTGATGATTGGAGGTTTGTCTGGCTGCCGTCCTGAGTCCTCCCTTATCCAGTGGGAGGTGGGATCACACTCCTGGAGACCTTGGAGGGAGGGAGGTGAGGAGGAGGAGGGAGTAAAGGAGAAGAAAAGGGAGACCAGGAGGAGGAAGGAAGGGGGCAGTTGCGGGGGAACCAGACAAGCAGGGAGTCGCAGTTAGGGGACCGGGGCTGGCAGAGGAGGGCAATTGGGGGAACCAGGTCAGCCAGGGAGGGCAGTTGGTAGAACCAGCACTGCAAGGGAGGGCAGTTGAGGGGGAAACCAGGCCTGCAGTGGAGGACAGTTGGGGGACCAGATCTGCAGGGGAGGGCAGTTGTAGGCAATCAGGCAAGCAGGGAGGGCAGTCAGGGGTGAGCGGGCCAGCAGGGGAGGGCAGTTGGGGGGACCAGGCCTGCAGCAGAGGACACTTGGGGAGACCCAGGCTTGCAGGGGAAGACAGTTGGGGGTGACCAGACTGGCAGGGGAGGGCAGTTGGGGGGAACCAGGCCTGCAGGGGAGGGCAGTTAGGGTTAATTGGGCCAGCTAGGGAGCAATTAGGCATCAATCAGGCTTGCAGGGGAGTAGAGGGTGATAAGGCTGACAGGCAGAAGCAGTTAGGGGCAATCAGAGAGGCAGGCAGGCAAGTGGTTGGAAGCCAGCAGCCCTGGATTGTAAGAGGGATGTCTGTCCAATGGCCCGTTTAGGCCCACTCCTGGTGGGATCGGGCCTAAACATATGGTCGAACATCTCTCAAGGGGTCCCAGATTGGAGAGGGTGCAGGCTGGGCTGAGGGACAGCCCCCTCTGTGCACGAATAGCATTCACCAGGCCTCTATAGTATATTTATGAAAACACTAGAGGCCTGGTGCATTGAGGGGGTGGGTCCCTCAGCCTGGATGGTGAGAGGGAGCAGCCCAGGCCGAGGGACCCTGCAGGTACACAGTCAGGACTGGGGAGGGATGTGGGGGGAGGTTGGCCAACCAGGGAGGGACCATGGGAGGGCTCTAAGCATGTCCAGCCTGTCTTGCTCAGTCCTCTTCAGCTGGACCCCAGCAGCAAGCTAACCTACCTGGTCAGTGCACATCATAGCAACTGGTCAACTGTCTGCCCCCTGGTGGTGAGTGCACATCATAGCAAGCTATTGAGCAACCTTAGCATATCATTAGCATACTAGAGGCCCCGAGCAAGGGGGGCAGGGGTCCCCCCTCATCGCAGCCTCCACCCTCTCCGATCCAGGACATCCTTCTCACAATCCTGGAGCACTGGCTCCTAATTGCTCACCTGCCTGCCTGCCCAGTCACCCCTAACTGCCCCCCTTCCAGCCTGGTCGCTCCTAACTGCCCCCCACCCACCAGCCTGGTTGCGCCATGCAGCCTGCTGTTCAGTTGCTTGGTTGTCCCTCCCTAACCCCCCTGCCAGCCTAGTTGCCCCACACAGCGTGCTTGTTCAATCATTTTTGGTCATCCCTTACTAACCCCCCTGCTGGCCTGGTTGTAGGCAGCCATCTTGTGAGGGTGTGAGGATCAATTTGCATATTACTTCTTTGTTATATAGGATTATGCTTTGATGGGTTGAATGGCCAACCAGACACTTAGCATATTAGGCTTTTATTAGATAGGACCGTGGTCGGCAAACTTCGGCTCACGAGCCACATGCAGCTCTTTGACCCCTTGAGTCTGGCTCTTCCACAAAATACCATGGCCTGGGTGAGTCTGTGTTGAAGAAGTTTGGCCTCAGAAGAAGTTTAAGTGTAAAAAGTTTGGCTCTCAAAAGGAATTTCCATCGTTGTCCTGTTGATATTTGGCTCAGTTGACTAATGAGTCTGCCGACCACTGGCACGAAATGGTAAGTTGATACTGAAGTCTCTGGCATTTATAAAGTGGCTTGATTAATTGGACCTCCACTTAACACAGTTACTGTGGCCCAAGGCCAAGTGAAAACAGGGCCTTCAGGGAGTGTGCTTAACCTCTACGACCTCATTAAGGGAGGCCAGGCCTCGTGCTTTCACGGAGGAGCTTGGCTATGAAGAATCCTGCAAACCAGTCTGGGCAGCCCAGCAGCAGAGGAGCATCAGCCTGTGTCTGTGGTCGATGTGGTCCCCACCTGCCCCAGGGGCAGCTCCGCCTCTGGACACGGACAGGCGCAGTGAGCCGCCCGCTCCGCCTCGCACCGACCAGGGGACCTTGAGCAAGCCACCTCACCAACTCCAGCCTCAGTTTCCTCATCTGTAAAGTGGGGAGAGCTACCTTACTCTCTAGAGCAGTTGGCCAAGACCTCACCTGGCACATAGTAGGCCCTCAGCCACCAGCAGGGGTCCAGTGGGACACCTAGGCTGCTGGGGCAGGAAGTGTAAAGGGGACAGTGTGGGGGGGGGGGTCATTGGTTGACCGGGGATGCTCATCCATCGTCCTGGGGCCCTCAAACCCGGGCCTGCTAGAAGCCAGGCCCTAAGATTTGATGTAGGACACCGCTTTGATGGGGTCATTTCCAAATGTGGCTTAAGGACACAATAAAAACCAGTTGGAGCCGAAACCGGTTTGGCTCAGTGGATAGAGCGTCGGCCTGCGGACTGAAAGGTCCCAGGTTCGATTCCGGTCAAGGGCACGTACCTTGGTTGCGGGCACATCTCCCGTAGGGGGTATGCAAGAGGCAGCTGATTGATGTTTCTCTCTCATCCATATTTCTAGCTCTCTATCTCGCTCCCTTTCTCTCTGTAAAAAATCGATAAAATATATTAAACACACACACACACACACACACAAACACAACAGTTGGAGAGGTCTGCCCTGTTTCTGGGGAGGAAATTCCAGCTGCAGACCCCACGCAAACGAAAGCAGTCACTGTGGCCTTTTGGAGCAGGGGATGTGGTGCAGCCCACCGGGAGAGCCAAGTCCGAGCCAGGAGCCAGGCCCTTCTCCAGGCCATGCCTGCTCCACGCCTGGGTGAGCAGTGACATGTCTTGCCCTTCTGGAAGCTGGACAATGAAGGAAACAGGCTCAGCATCCGGCCTAGGCTTGCCCGGCGGTGAGCACTGCATCAGACATCCAGGTCCCCGTGGCATGCTCACGGTCTCCAGCCCAGGCTCAGATATGCCAGTGGGCAGCCAGGCCCAGAGGCAGCCCCTTGTGGCACACGGCAGCCCAATGCCCTCTGTTTCCCTCCCTAGCTCTCTGTGGGTCCTTTTAGGATGCACCTCTGCAGGGCCTCCACCTGACCCAGCAGCCTGCAGAGATGCATCCTGAAGCTCAGATCTTGTGGGGAGTAGAAGGCCACTAACTGCCTTTGCTGCTGGCCCCACCCTACAGAACACATTCCAAGTGGGGACTGGAGCTGGTCCCCGGGCAGAGGAGCTGAGGTTGAAATGCTGGCAGGGAGGCAGCAAGGTGCTCAGCCCCCTCCACCAACACACACCACACACACACCACACACACACACACACACACACACACACACACGGAAGTCAGTGTTGGCATCTGTTTGGGTTAGGGTTTCCTCCTCCATTGGGGCATAGTGGCTTTTAAAAAACTTACGTGTGTATCGATCTCAAAGAGGAAGGGAGAGGAAAAGAGAGTTAGAAATAACAGTGATGAGACTCATTGATCGGCTGCCTCCTGCACGCTCCCAATTGGGGACCAAGCCCACAACCCAGGGATGGACCCTGACCTGAAAATCAAACTGTGACCTCCTGGTTCATAGGTCGATGCTCAACCACGGAGCCACACCAGTCGGGCCATCGAGGCTTTGAAGAGGAGCACTCCCAGAACTCAGCAGAGTGTGGGGGGGGGGAGAGGGGAGGGGATGGTTGGGGCAGGTTCATGGTAGAATCGCAGGCAGAGTGTGTTCAGACACACGGGAGCCTGGATGTGGGAGAGCCCTCTCTCTCCTTAGGCATCTCTCCGGGATCTCTTTTCAGTTCAGCGCGATTGAAAAGAGATCCAGCGAATAATCGATGTCTGTGGCCCACACGAACCTGTGAGTCCCCAAGGTCTGGGACGCGTGCCTCCAGAAGGTCAAGGGTCAGCCCTGGTCCAGCTGCCGGTCTCTGACTTCTCCTCACCTCGGCTTCGCCCTCACACCCAAGGCATCTCCCTGATGCCATGCCCACACCCAGGACACCGGGCCAGACCTGCCAGGTGTCCTCGGCTGGAGGAGTTGAGATACGGACACTCCGCACCCAGCAGCTTCACTGGGCCTCCCCACAGCGTGGAAGATGGCGTGTGGACACACGTGGGAGATGGCGTGTGGACACACGTGGGAGATGGCGTGTGGACACATGTGGAAGATGGCGTGGAAACTCGAAATGCTTGTCGATGGCGTGGTGCAAGGAGGGCCAGAGACGGTGAGGTTTCGCACAGCAACACCCGCAAAGACGAAATTTGCATGATTAATCATTAGCGACACCTCCGCATGAACACGCCCGCGCCACAGAACATTCTGACCAACCTCTTTAAGCAACCCAAGTGCTCCCACGTGTGTCCCGAGCGCCTCTGGGTGGACGTGTGTCCGTGCATGTCTGGCATCTGGGAGTGAGCACAGGCGCGTGTGTGAGTAAACGCTCTGGAGAAGGCGAGGAGCGTGCTTCCAAACCGGAAGCAGGGGTTACTTCTGGGACTCCGAGCTTTGCAGGCCGGGGTCATTTAAAGGGACAAGAGGACAAAGCCGGTGTGGCTCAGTGGATAGAGCGTCGGCCGGCGGACTGAAGGGTCCCGGGTTCGATTCCGGTCAAGGGCATGTACCTTGGTGGCGGGCACATCCCCAGTAGGGAGAGTGCAGGAGACAGCTGATGGGTGTTTCTGACTCTCTATCCCTCTCCCTTCCTCTCTGTAAAAAAATCAATAAAATATATATATATATTTTTTTAAATAATAATAAATAATAAAGGGACGAGAGATCGCTGAGCATTTGCGATCTTGCTCCCTGGCCTCTGCCCAAATAAATTCATGAAAAGTAATACAAATAAAAGAAAAAGAGATTTCTAACTTAATGTCTTTATTTTGAAATAAATAAGTAAATATATTGATTGATTGATTTCAGAGAGAAAGGGAGAGGGAGAGAGATAAATATCAATGATGAGAGGGCATCATCTGATCAGCTGCCTCCTGCGCGCCCCTTACTGGGGATCGCGCCCCGCAACCAGGGGATGTGCCCTGGACCGGAATCCCCACCCGGTACCCTTCCCGCCTCAGGCCGCCGCTCTCTCCACGGAGCCCAAAGGGCCATGCTGGCCGGTCCCCCTGGGGCTCGCCCTCCTCCACGCCCCGCCCGCGCCCCCTGCTGGCCAGAAGGCCCATCAGCGCTCCTCGGGCTCGGAGCAGACCCTTCCCTTGGCGCTGGGCACTCCCTGGGGCTGGCAAGGAGGTGCACGCAGCAGGTGGGAGCCGGGCGCGGGCGGCCAGAGGCCCCATCCCAGCCTCCCCAAGCCCGGCCGCCCGAGAGGAGAAGGCTGCAGGGGGCCAGGGGCAAGGCAGAGGAGAGGCAGGCATTGTCCTGACATCCTCAGGTTAAGCCCCTTTCTGCCCGTCTGTCTGTCCCCCGTCTGGGAGGACGGCAGGGCCAGAGGCTGCACCCCCAGGCGGGACAGAGGAGGAGGGGGGACGGGAGGGCGATGGCCCGGGGCTGGGGAGGGACTTGGCGGTGGGTGGGCAGTGGAGCCCTGGCACAGAGGCCGCCGCAGGCCGGGCCAGGAACATGCCCGGTAACACAGCCATTCAGGAAGGAGCCCTCCTCTGCCCCGGCCGCTGTGGCTCGGCTCAGGGTGGCCGTGCTCAGAGAGGCTGTGGGGTGTGTTGTTGTTGTTGTTTTTAAATATATTTTATTGATTTTTTACAGAGAGGAAGGGAGAGAGATAGAAAGTCAGAAACATACATGAGAGAAAGACATCGCATCGATCAGCCGCCTCCTGCACGCCCCACAGTGGGGATGTGCCCGCCAGCCAGGTACCTGCCCCCGACCGGAATCGAACCCGGGACCTTTCGGTCCGCAGGCCGACGCTCTATCCACGGAGCCACACCGGTCTCGGCAGGTTGTGGGTTTTATTGGTGGTTAGGGTGCGTCCCTGGGGTGCCAGCTATATATCCTCATTAAGGGGAATTAAAAACTGAGGAGGCAGCTGAGGGATGTTTTACTCTCACGTGGTTATTTCTCCTCCTCTCCCCCAATCTCTCTCTCTCCCTCGCCCCTTTCTCTCCCTCTCTCAAAAAAAAAAAAAAAAGCCGAAACTGGTTTGGCTCAATGGATAGAGCCTCCGTCTTCAGACTGAAGATTCCAGTCAAGGGCACGTACCTTGGTGGCGGGCACATCCCCAGTAGGGAGTGTGCAAGAGGCAGCTGATCAATGTCTCTCTCTCTCACCGATGTTTCTAACTCTCTATCCCTCTCCCCTCCTCTCTGTAAAAAAATCAATAAAACATATATTTTTAAACAACAACAACAACTCAATTTAAAGTCTTAAAAGAATGAGTCCTCAAACACTGCTCCTTAGGCGCCTGCTCCTGGAGCTAACTGCAGGGGCCAGGTCATCGGCACGCCCACCTCTTCGCAAAGCTACGGCCAAGGCGGCAGTGGAAAGAGACAAGTGCATCCAGCAAGTTGGTCACTGGTCGGACCAGGGGGAGCGGGCACGTCTCTGGTTGACTCCGCCGGAGAAACGGAGGCTGACCCCCTGGAAGGTGGAGTGCAGGAATGGCCTGCTCCAGGCGCTGAGAACAGAGAGCAGGACTAATACAGCAGTTCCCCGCCCCCCTTCCCTCCCCCCGCATCCCCCATTTCCCTTCCTGCAGTTTCGGTAAGCGGTGGTCCAGTGCCTTCCCAAAATACGAAACGAAAATTACAGACATCAACAAATTCTAAGTTTTAAATTGCGCACCGTTCTGACTTCCCGAGGAAACCCCACACCGCCCCTCTCTGTCCCTGTCTGGGCCATGAATCATCCTTGGGTCCAGTGTCTCCGCTCCGCCCGCTCTGAGCCACGTCGCAGTGACTCCTCTTGGTTATCAGACAGACGTCCTCCTAGCACCGAGCTTGTGTTAAAATGACCCTTATGTCCCTTAATCATGGCCCTGCGGTGCAACAGCAGTGAGGCCCGGGGACTGGCTCCCGGGAGGCAGCCCTACCCGTCTGGCCGGCCCAGGCTGCAGCATTCAGACTGCAGTCACCGGCTCACTGACTCACCGAGCCCACTCCCCGTGCGTCACCGGGCGCGGTTTACCGTGGAGCCGGCACAGGGTCACACAGAGGGTGACCAAGGGGAACCTGCCCCCCGGAGAGCCCACCAGCCGGAGATTGCCACTTCCGGAGCAGGGTGAGGGACGCTTTCTCCCTCTGAGACCCAGCCCAGGGGCTCTGCGCCCGTCTCACCTCCTGGGTGCCCACCCAGACCGCAGAGGACCCGAGGGGGGGCGCAGTGGACAGCCGGAGACACCAGGGCTAGGGAAGGAGCCGGCACTGGCCCGGGAGGGACCCGGTGGCCTGGAGTGACCTCCGGACGCTTCCAGGGTATTTATAAACAGCCACGCCACCCCGCGCGGCATCGGCCTGTAAGACGAACTCCTTGGCACGCCCTGCCGCGCTGGCTTGCGCCTGCGGTGCCTTTCTCAGCAACGGGCGCGACTCAGGCCGCATCCTATACAGTGGCTCCTCGAGATGCGAGTTTCATTCGTTCTGTCACCTTGAGGCGTGGGAAACTGTGAGAAGCTCGAGTGGCTGTAAACTGGTTCACGGTGTTTGGCTGGATTTAGATCATGAAACCTAACCCCTGGCACCTGAGCTGAAGGTCAAGCTGACAACAAACCTGCCTCTGGCAAGGTGTGTTTTCAGGACGTGGCTCTGCCAGCCACTGGATTCAGCTGACAATAATTAAAGACATGCTCATTGCCTTCCCAGGTGCTCTCTACAGGGTAGGGCTTAATATATCTTTATTGAATTCAGAGAGGAAGGCATGGGAGGAAGAGATAGAAACATTAATGGTGAGAGAGGATCGTTGATGGGCTGCCTCCTGCATACCCCTTATTGGGGACTGAGCCCCAAACCCAGGCATGTGCCCTGATTGGGAATTGAACCTCGACCTCGTGAATCACTGATTGATGCTCAACCCCTGAGCCATGCCAGCTGAGTAGTAGTACTCCATTGTGTATTGTACCACATCTTCTTCTTCTTTTTTAAATATATTTTATTGATTTTTTTACAGAGAGGAAGGGAGAGGGACAGAAAGTCAGAAACATCGATGAGAGAGAGACATCGGTCAGCCACCTCCTGCACGCCCCACACTGGAGATGTGCCCGCAAGCAAGATACATGCCCCCAACCGGAATCGAACCTGGGACCTTTCAGACTGAGGGCCGATGCTCTATTCACTGAGCCAAACCGGTCTCGGCTGTACCACATCTTCTTTACCCAGTCCTCGATCACAGGACACTTAGGTTGTCTCCATGTCTTAGCCCCCATGAAGAAAGCTGCAGTGAACAAAGGGTGCATATATCTTTCAAATAAATGTTTTCCAGTGTTGTTTTTTTGCTGAAACTGGTTTGGCTCAGTGGATAGAGCGTTGGCCTGTGGACTGAAATGTCCCAGGTTCGATTCCAGTCAAGGGCATGTACCTTGGTTGCAGGCACATCTCCAGTAGGGGGTGTGCAGGAGGCAGCTGATGGATGTTTCTCTCTCATCAATGTTTCTAACTCTCCCTCTCCCTTCCTCTCTGTAAAAAATCAATAAAATATATTTAAAAAAATGTTTTCCAGTCCCGCGTGGTTCAGGGTTCCTGGTTCAGGATTTGGGTTCTGGAGGAGGCTGCAAGCAAATTAAAAGAGACTAGAAAAGTATTAATTTGGGAATATCAGAGGGCCAGGCAGGAGCCTTCCTCTAATGAGAAGACTCCCTTGCTCTGGCCTGGCTCTCCCTTTTATTGAGACTTGGGGACACACCCCTAGCCTTTAGGCAGGAAATTTCAATAACAAAAACACAAAAGACAAACAGAGGTGGAGGCTGCTTCAGCGAACAATGTCTCCATTAAACAATGAGTCCTTAGAGCAATTAAGGTTGTGACTAGTTTCCTGTCCACACCTTTCTAGGAGTGAGACAATGTTCGGTTTCCGGCACATCCCCAGGAGAAGAATTGCTGGCTCTATTCTCAGTTTCTTGAGGAATGGCCAGACTGCTTTCCATAGTGGTTGCACCAGTCTACATTCCCGCCGGCAGTGAATGAGGGTCCCCCTTCCTTCACAACCTCTCCCACACTCTACACTCGCTATTACTTGTCTCGTTGACAACAGCCATCCCAACAGGTGTGAGGTGGCATCTCCTTGTGGTTTTGGTTAGCATATCCCTGCCTGCCAGTGAAGCTGAACCTCTTCTCCTGTATCTTTTGGCCATTTGTATGTTTTCTTGGAAGAAGTGTCTGTTCAGGTCCTCTACCCATTTATTTTCTTTTTGTTTATTTCTCTACCCATTTTTCTTTCTTTTTTTCTTTCTTAAATATATTTTATTGATTTTTTACAGAGAGGAAGGGAGAGGGATAGAAAGCTAGAAACATCGATGAGAGAGAGAGACATCCATCAGCCGCCTGCTGCACACCCCCTACTGGGGATGTGCCTGCCACCAAGGGACATGCCCTTGACCGGAATCGAACCTGGGACCCTTCAGTCCGTAAGCAGATGCTCTATCCACTGAGCCCAACTGGTTTCGGCATCTCTACCCATTTTTCAAAAAAAATTTTTTTTAATTGATTTTTATAGAGAGAGGAAGGGAGAGGGATAGGGAAACATTGATCAACTGCCTCCTGCACGCTCCCTCTGAGGGATCAAATGAGCAACCCTGGCACGGACCCTGACCTGGAATCAAACTGGCAACCGGGTGATGCCCAGGACAGCGCCCCACCAGCTGAGCCACACTGGCCACGGCCCATTTGTAAGCTGGATTGTCCTTTTGTCGCTGGTGAGTGGTATGGCTTCTTCCCACCTTTTGGATATGAACCCCTTGTTGGAGCTACTGTTTGCAGATATCTCCTCCCATTCGGTGGCTGCCTTTTTGCTTTGTGGGTCGTTTCTTTTGCTGGGTGGAAACATCTTAGTCTGATCTAGTCCCATTCATTTATTTTTGCCTTTCCTTCCCTTGCCTTTGGGGCCAGACTCACCAAACCCTAAGACCGAGGTCCATCCGTTTCATACCTGTGTTTTCTTCTATGTAAGTGATTGCTTTCTGGGCAGAACACTTTCATAAGAAGTGATCCAACATGATCTACTTTTGAGTGGGGTTCAGCCACACCCAGACCCATGAAAGAGGCTAGGGAGAGGGAAGCAGTGTGGAGGTTGAACGGACGTCATCCACTGAGTCACAGAGCCTTGTGCAGCCTGGGGTCCAGGTGACACAGCCAGAGCCCCGCCACCCACAGGGCTCCGGCTGAGACGCTCAGGGCTGGCATCACTGCCCAGGACACCAGACTCCTCCTTCCAAGTGGCCCTTGGGAGGACAAGAATTTTGTCCCACAGCCAGGGCAGGGACATGGGGCTCAGAGACAAGAAAACCAACGTGTCCTTCAATTCCATCTGGGAAGCAACCATTGTCAGCTCTCTGCAGGGCCTGTGGGATAGGACAGGTTTCTTTTCTTTCTTCCTTTTTTGTTTTTTAATATATTTTTATTGATTTCAGAGAAGAAGGGAGAGGGAAAGAGAGACAGAAACATCACTGATTAGAGAGAGAATCATTGATGGGCTGCCTCCCGCATGCCCCACATTGGGGATCAAGCCCACAACCCAGGCATGTGCCCTTGACCAGAATCAAACCTGGGACCTTTCAGTCCACAGGCCAACGCTCTATCCACTGAGCCAAACTGGCTAGGATGGGACAGGTTTCTTTTCATTCAAAGAGCTGTTACTACATCAGTGGAGCATTTTATTTTATTTTGTATTTCTTTATTTTCTTAAAATATATTTTATTGATTTTTACAGAGAGGAAGGGAGAAAGATAGAGAGCTAGAAACATCAATGACAGAGAAACATCAATCAGCTGCCTCTTGCACACCCCCTACTGGGGATGTGCCCGCAACCAAGGTATGTGCCCGTGACCAGAATTGAACCTGGGACCCCTCAGTCCTCAGGCCGACGCTCTGTCCACTGACCCAAACCGGTTTCGGCTTATTTTATTTTTAAAAAATATATTTTCTATTGATTTCAGAGGGAAAGGGAGAGGAAGAGAGAAATAGAAACATCAGTGATGAAAGAGAATAATTAACTGGCTGCCTCTTGCATGTCCCCCACCAGGCATCAAGCCTGCAACCCAGGCATGTGCTCTGACCAGGAATCAAACTGTAACCTCCTGGTTCATAGGTCAATGCTCAACCACTGAGTCATGCTGATCAGGCTTAAATATATTTTTATTGTTTTTTTTGTTGTTGTTGTTTTGTTTTAGAGAGACAGGAAGGGAGAGGGATAGAGAGAAACACGATGAGAAACATCCTCTGGCTTCCTCCTGCACACTCCCTACTGGGGATGAGCCTGAAATGCAGGCCTGTGCCTGGACCGGGAATTCAACAGTGACCTCTTGGTTCCTGGGTCAACGCTCAACTGCTAAGCCACACTGGCCAGGCTCTGTGGACCATGTTAGATACACAATGATATCTTAGACACAATTAATCTATAATAATAACAGGGTACTATGCTAATTAGATCAGACGTCCTCCTGGACATCCTTCCGGACATCCTTCTGGACGAAGCTCAGGTCCCGGTGCCTGTGGGAAGCCGGTGGGGAAGGAAGCCGGGGGGAGGAAGGCCTCTCTTGCACCAATTCCATGCCTCTAGTGTATTTGTAATACATTGCCATTCTATTTTATAATAAATGCATGTATTTGTCCTGATGTTTGTTTTCCTTTAACATTAAGGAGGTGGAGGGAAGGAAGGAGGAAGAAAAAGCAATAGTGTCGTCCTAGCCGGTTTGGTTCAGTGGATAGAGCATTGGCTTGCAAACTGAAGGGACCCAGGTTGGATTCAGGTCAAGGGCACATACCCAGGTGGTGGGCTTGGTCCCCAGTGGGGGCATGCAGGAGGCAGCTGATCAATGATTCTCTCTCATCATTAGTATTTCTCTCTCTTTCTCTCTCCCTTTCTCTCTCTCTCTCCTTTCCTCTGTGAAATTAATAAAAATATATTTAAAAAAACAAACAAATAATAGTGTCATTACGACTCATAGCCGGAAATCAATGGACGCTCTTTAGAGAACTAAAGGATTAAGTGAGCTAGCTATGTGACATTATAAAGGTAACCACAAGCACACAGCTACACCATTTCCAATATACCAGGAGAAACACTTGCACCCAAATTATAAGCAAATATGTTATAACCTGCAAAACCTAGGGAGTATTAAATAAAAGGACTTCACCGAGTCTATGATTTATCACATCGATATAGGCAACTAGGTTAACTCATTGTAAAGGAAATGCCTGTTAGATGGCTCACATTTGACTCTGAGCTGGAGGCAAGAGACGCTGCTCAGACAGGAAGACTCAGAAAGAACGCAGCTAGGAGGATGGTGCAGGAGGTGACAGGCAGAAGCCAACCGAAAGCAGGGGTCAGGTTCAAGGCAAAACTTTGGACGAGACCAGGACGAGCCCTTTAAGATGACCATGCACGCAATTACAAGGAAGATGTCACGTACCCACGCTGTACCAAAGAGCATGTGTTAATATTTACGAGTTGAGAAATAAAACATAAAATGGAGTTGCTCTCGTCAATCTGCTAAATTACTAAAATCGAGTGGGTTGAGGCCCGAGGAAATGATTCTATTCTTGTTCTAACAAGCCTGGGAATTTAAACTTTCGAACTTCCCAGTCCTGCATCCAGGCCTCGATACACAGCCATCAAAACTCCAGATAAACTTGACCCTCACCCACCTGAAAGGACTCATGTCCCAGACCACCTGGCATTCCTTACCCAGACCACTGGATGTGACCAGAGTTGGTGGTGCCCATCTTTGACCACCTAACGCCCTCATCCAGATGTCTGACATCTGACTGACCACCGTCCTGGGCTAATTCTAGGGCTGAGTGCAGGGGTGATACTTCTCAAAAATGCACTTTTTACTAGAAGAACTCAACTTTTCTTTCTTCTTTCAAACACTTCTAGGTTTGGTCTAGCTAGGTTCATAAGATTTTAAACTCTTAGGGTCCTTGAATAAACCTTTATCAACCTTGGCCAGGTAGCTCAGTTGGCTAGAGTGTCATCCTGCTATGCCAAGGTTGTGGGATTGATCCCTGGTCAGGGCACAGACAAGACTCAATCAGTGAATGGAAAAGTAAGTGGAACAACGAGTAAATGTTTCTCTCTTCCTCTCCCTCAATTAAAAAAAAACACACAACTTACCATTTATTTCTAGCAAAGCCTCTAGATTCTTTTTGAGTTAGTTCGACAGCATTAAATAACACGGTGTCTGCATTCTTACAATGGAAAGAAATACAAGGAGAAGGAGTGAAAAACACAAAATGTAGTAGGAAATTTTCTCCTCCCTCCCACCCACTACCTCAAATTATACAGTCCAGTTTCCCACATTTGGGGAAATCGTAGGGGTCGGCACATCTGAGAGCAATGGATAAGCCTCACCCTGGGAAATCCACCTTGGTGATCATGGCATCTCCTCTGCCATTCAGTGTTAATTAATTCATCCTTCATAGGTGTGTATACAAAAAAACAAGTCAGGTTAGGAAGGACCTAATCACATAATTTGAGATTTAATGAATGTATATTAAACTCTTTATCTTAAAAAGACTACTCCTTTGCAGGTGAACATCTGGACATTCACAAATGACCATTTATTAAATTATTTTTTTAAAAAAACACACACAATATTTACCAAAAAAGTATAGATTAGACAGCATTCTCCAATTACGAGAAATTAATATCAAACTACAAAACAAAAAGACCTTACTCCTTGTCAGTTTTGAAACTCTTAATTTGTCTTTGGTCAGAAAATAAATCAAGTTAAAATTTCATAAAAAATAACCATAGTTCAGACACTGCATAGCAAGACCTAAGCTAAAGCAGTACATAGAGGTAAATTCATAGCTTTAAATATTCACATTAATAAGGATGAATAAAAAAATAATGAGCTAAGTATTTAACTCGAAAGAGATAAACAACATCAAAATAACAAAAATAGGATAGAAATAATAAAGATAAAAGGGTAAAGTGACGGTTTAGAAAAATCAGTAGAACTAACCTAAATAAAACAAACCGAGCAGAAACAAAATTTTAAAATTTGGCAATCACTAAATCTGTAGCTGATCTAGCTGGGAAAAGAAAGGAATAAAATACTCATACACTCAAAAAAATTGTAATGAAGGACAGACGTTTTCTTTTAATACGTTTTTTATTGATTTTTTTTTTACAGAGAGGAAGGAAGGAGAGTTAGAAACATCCATCAGCTGCCTCCTGCACACCCACCACTGGGGATGTGGCCACAACAAAGGCACACGTCCTTGTACCCAAATCGAACCTGGGACCCTTCAGTCTGCAGGCCCATGCTCTATCCACTGAGCCAGCCGGTTAGGGCCGAAGGGCAGACTTCTTACTTATTGCATACTTTCTTTATATATATATTATTGATTTTTTACAGAGAAGAAGGGAGAGGGATAGTTAGAAATGCATCCATCAGCTGCCCCTCCTGCACGTCCCCCCACTGGGGATGTGCCTGCAACCAAGGTCCATGCCCTTGACCGGAATGGAACCTGAGACCTTTTAGTCCGCCCATGCTCTATCCACTGAGCCAGCCCGGTTAGGGCCGAAGGGCAGACTTCTTACTTATTGCATACTTTCTTTTATATATATATATATATATAAAATTGATTTTTTACAGAGAAGAAGGGAGAGGGATAGTTAGAAATGCATCCATCAGCTGCCTCCTGCACCCCCACCCCCACCCCCCACACACACTGGGGATGTGCCTGCAACCAAGGCCCATGCCCTTGACCGGAATGGACCCTGGGACCCTTCAGTCCGCAGACCCACGCTCTGTCCGCTGAGCCACACCGGTTCGGGCTGTGGCCTTCTGTGGCTGCAGATGTATAAGCTATTTGGGGTTAACACTAACCCAGAGAGCCTCACCCCCGGAGTGGAGTTTCCGGAGCTGAGCGTGAGGGGGCTTTTGTGATGCTGATGCGATGGCTTTGGGAGCCACAGCAGGGCCAGGGCTGGAGGCGGGGGGCGGGGAAGCCAGCGCAGGGGTGGAGGCTGGTAACCTCGGACCCGCCGCAGGCCCTGCCTCCGGAGCGGGCCCCTGGCCAGTGGCCAGTAACGCCGTCCACCGCGACCGGGGAATGAGCCCTCCATAACCCCGCAAAGAACAGCTCCCGCACGGCGTGGGGCCGGCGGTGGAGGGGGGGTGAGGGTGAGGGTGGGGGTGGGGGTGCGACGCCTCCAGGTGCCGCCGTGCGGGCCCGGGCTCCCTCCTCCCTGCGGACTTTGCCCCGAGCGGCCGCGCCCGCCGGGCCTGTCTCCGGGGGGAGGGCTCGGGATTGGGGCGCTGTCCCGCACGCGGCTGCCGTGGTCGGCGAGGGGCATGGCACCCGCCCCCCAGCCCCCAGCCCCCGTCCACCCCCGCCCACCCCCGTCCACCCCCGCCCACCCCCGGGCGCCGGAGCCGGAGCCGGAGCCCCTTCGCTGCCTGCAGGGCGGGCCTCCGGGGGGCGCGGGCATAAGGTGCCGTTGCGCGCCCCTTGCTTGGGCAGAGCGCCTGCTCCCCGCGAGCCTGGTCCTCGGGCTCCGCCGGGGCCGAGCGGGCGGGGGCCGGGCGTCCGGACAGAGTCCCCGCGGCCCAGACGGCGCGCCGCACCCGGGTCTGGGCGCGGGGTCGCCGCTCCGTGGAGGCGGGTCCCAGCCAACTTCGCCGCCTGGGCTCTGGGTGGGGAGCCCCCGCCCCCCGCCCCCCGGTGGAAGCCTGACTCCGGGTGACCTCCCAGGCGGAGGCAGCGGAGGTCCCCGCCGCCGGGAGGCGGGCACCGGGGAGCGAGGGCCTGTAGCGCACGCCCCGGCCTCAGAAGCCCAGCGCGGGGGCTCCGCAGAGCCGGGGGACGTGGCCACGGGCCAGGCCGCCCAGAAGGGACCGCTGCCCCGCGGGTGCCGGGGGGGGGGGGTGTGGGGGGCGAACCGGCACAGCCTAGGCCGCGGCCAGACGCCGGGCACCTGGCCCAGCGGAAGCCCCGGGGGCGCTCCTGTCCGACCCGGGCCCAGCTGACCCTCCCCGCCGGGAGCGCGGGCTCCGGGCCAGAGCCGCCCCCTGCCGGCCCGTCTGCTCACTGCTCCCGGCGCAGCGGGGCTGGAGCCCGGCGCGCGCGGGGATTGGCCGGCCTGGGCCAGAGGAGGCGGGGCCTCACCTGCGGCGGCCTGGGGGCGGGGCGGGGCTGGGGGCGGGGCCTCACCTGCGGCGGGCTGGGGGCGGGGCGGGGCTGGGGGCGGGGCCTCACCTGCGGCGGGCGGGGCTGGGGGCGGGGCGTCACATGCGGCGGGCGGGGCTGGGGGCGGGGCGTCACCTGCGGCGGGCTGGGGGCGGGGCTGGGGGCGGCCTGGTGCGTCCCCCCCGCCCTGCGCCCGGGACCCGCTGCCTCGCGTCCCTTTTCCGCTCCGGGGCTGGAGCGGCTTTCAGACCCCAAGCCGCTGGCTTGTTGCCGTTGTTTCCATATAAGGACGCCAGGTCTCGCCAGGTCCGGGGGCCCCGCGGCCGCCTCTGTAGCCACGCTGGCTTCACCCAGACGCGCCCTCCGCTCAGCCGCCGCTGCCCCCCGCCCCGCCCTGCAGCGGCTCAGCCCGCCCTGCCGGACCGGGGCCCTGAGTCAGGTTCCCCCGCGGCTGCTTCAGACGCTGCCCGCTGCCGCTCCGGGCGCCGGCCGCCCTGCTCTGGGCTGGGGCCTGCCTGCCCCTGTCCCTCCCCCCCCTGTGCGGGCACCGCGGGGACCTGCCAAGCCCAGCGCGGCTGCATGGCGGCCCTGCAGACTCAGGACCTAAAGTCCCACAAAGGGCGGTCTGAAGGGGAACTAACTAACCGCAGTGATGGGGGGCAGTTCCATCCTAGGCTGAGTTCCCATGGTAAGATGAAGGTAGTAAGATAAGTGAAAAAAAATTTTTTTTAGATATTTTATTTTTTTTTTTTTACAGAGTAAGGGAGAGGAAGAGAGTTAGAAACATTGATGAGAAAAAGAAATATCAATTAGCTGCCTCCTGTATACCCCCAACTGGAGATGTGACCGAAACCAAGATACATGCCCTTGGCCAGAATGGAACCTGGGACCCTTGAGCCCGCAGGCCGATGCTCTATCCACTGAGTCAAACCAGTTAGGGTGAAAAAAATATTTTTTAAATGCTTTTACTGATTTTCAGAGAGAGAGAGAGAGAGAGAGAAAAGGGAGAGGGCTAGAGAGAGAGAAACACTGACGGGAGAAACATGGATCTGCTGCCTCCTGCACACCCTCTCCTGGGGATCGAGCCGGAAACCTGAGCATGTGCTTGACAGGAAATCAAACCCATCAAACCAGGGACCTCCTGATTCATGGGTCAACACTCAACCACGGGGCCACACAGGTCAGGCAGAAGTGATAATTTGGGGTTTCCAACAGGGACACACAACTTGACTCATATTTTTTAAAAGGCAGTGGGTGGGTTAGGGTAGCAGGCTCAGAGCTGGGCTGCCCGAGTTAAAATCCAGACCCACTATTCCTCTGACTTTTGACTTAAGTTCTCTGAGTCAGTTTCCTCGCCTGTAAAGTGTAGAGTAGTCTGTACCCATGCAGTAGCTTAGGCAGGTTACGATATGCATTTTTAAAGCTGAAAAGAAATGCTCCAATACCTTGGTGGGATTCTGGGTGACCCCCTCTCTCCCCATCTGCTGCTTTAATTTCCCACTGGCGGGAAGGTTCTGAAGTGGATGGAACCCATTTTAGCTACTGATGCGTCCCAGTACCCAGCACCTAGCACAGTGCTTGTGCACTGGGGACTGGACATGTGTGTTGACTGAGTAAATGAGTGATCACAAATAAATGCCTGTCCTTTCAGAACATTCACTTGAGTGCAGAATTAATTCTACCCAAATCAGTCTTGATAATATGCAAAAATACAGAGCTATAGGAGGGAGGCAACTGTAGCTAAAGGGGAAAGGCAGGCTTCCTGTTAGAGGCGGGTTTAGGGGCAGGAGAGGTCCCAGGATAGGACAGACTTTTGTGTCCATCTTCATGGGCAGAAGCTGTGACACAAGAAGCTGGGGGTGGCAGGAGCTCGGCAGGGCGCAGCGGAAGGGAAGGGTGGCCAGGTGGTCCAGCCCCCCTTGAGGGTCTTGCTGTGGATTTGGATTTGACGTACAAGCAGTGGGGCCGTGGGCAGGACCGTGGACGCTCTGGGGCAGAAGAGAGCTGGGAGCCAGGCGGAACTTTAGGAAGACTGCCTGGGGAGGCCCCTCCCAGGGACCCCAGGGTGCCCCGTGGTCCAGCTCTGAGGTGGTGGCGCTGTGAGGATGGGATGAGGTTTCTGAAAGTGAAAGTTGATCAGCAGTCGATCTTCCCACCGAGCAAGCCCCAGACCCGGGGGTCTTCGCCTGTGGTTCTCGAGTGCATTTAAGGAACAGACAGCCCCACTTACACAAACTCCACGCAGACAGAGGGAACTGCCCACCCCGTTCTGTGAGGCAGTCGTAACCTGGACACCAAAACCTGCTTAGGGCAGCTACGCAGCCCACCGGCAGACCTCCTTGACGGCGGTGCCGCCTGACACCGTTCCCTGTGAGAGTGGGACCAGGACAAGCAGGACTGGGCCGGCGCAGCAAGGCAAGGACAGAGGGGATCAGGAAAGAGTCCAAAAGAAGGAGCAAATTCCTTACTCAGAGATGGTAGAAACATCAGAGTCAACAAATAAGTTACTAGACTGGGTTTTGCAAGGCTGCTGGATATAAAAATCAATGCGCACCCCCCTCCAACACACACATACACCCCAAAACAATTCTAGCGATAACGATTAGAGAATGAAGAACCACCATTTACAATGACATCAAACATGCTTAAGCCCCAGCCAGCGGGGTGGCTCAGATGGCTGGAGCATCATCCTGTACACAAAAAAGGTTGAGGGTTTGACACAGTGGGGGCACGTAAAGGAGGAGGCAGCCATTTGATGTTTCTCTCTTACCTCTCTCTCCCTCTCTCTTTCTTCTTCCCCTCCCTCTGTCTTTCCTCCTCCCTCTTTTCCCCTCTGTCTCAAACCAATAAGCATATCCTAAGGTGAGGAATAAAAAAACATACAAGAGCTCTTTGGAGATAAAACTCTTGTGAATAAAGAGGCCTCAGCAGTGTTGACATATACCATGTCCATGGATTGGAGGACTTACTATAAGGAGGTCCCCTGTCTCAGGTGATACACACGTTCAGTGCAGTCCCAGTTAAAGCCGGGCTGTGTCATGGAACTCTGCACTGGGCTCACCTGCAGGGAGAAGGGAGGGTCATGGTCAGGATTGGGCACGGCTTCAGGGGTGCAGCCGTGTTTCTGGGGCAGGGGGGTCATTTTCAGGTGAACAGCTCCATGGTTGCTGGCCTTGTAGGTTGATGCACCCATTTGGGGGCAAAATTTGATCATTATATACCGAGATCTACGAACATGCTCCTACGTTTTGACCTTGTAATTGTGCTCCTGAAAAATCATCCAAAAGAATAAAACACAATTTATTCCTTGCCAATGTTGTTCACAACACTGAAAACAGAGTAAAATTCCCATATTCAGCAACGGGGTTGCATTCTCTGCCACTTACTAGCTGCTTGAAATAGAGGGAATGGGTCCCAACAGCCCCTGGAAACCTTTCTGGGTAAGAAGGAAGGTTCGATCTCCTTTCCTTGCCCAGGCCTCTGGGGACACTCTCTCCTGAGGTCCATGCAGACGGCTGAGCCCTGGCCACCACCGCTGGTCACAGAAGCAGAGTTTGAGAGCTGGAGGGCGGGCGCTGTTTCCTGCCTCACCAGAAGGAACCCAGGTGGGAACACAGCACAGGCTGCCTGGCTTCCTCCTTCGCTCGGTCCATCTGCTTCTCTTCACGCTCTGCCCCAGGGAACGCTGTGTCTACCCCAGACAGACGTCAGCGTCGTCAGGAAGCCCGACACAGGGCAGAGCCCGCTGGACACTGCCTCCTCACCTCAGGAAGTCACCTCCATCCACTTTTTTGTACCACCCAGGTGGCTTCCTCCCTCCCTTGATCTTGAGACAATTGTTCCACTTGAGAGCAGAAACTTGTTTTACAGCTTTTCAGCTGATACAAGTCCCAGCCTTCTTTCATCTGTCCATGAGGCAGGCCCAGAAAGCTGCCCTTAGGACATCACAGGCCCGACCCAGAGCCTGGCAGAGGTCCTGAATGCTGGGATGGGCTCAGTCGTTTGGGGGATCAGAACCTCGTGAAACCTCCCAGAAACTTGGTCTCAGGCAGGGACCCAGCCAGCTTCCACCAACCTGGGCATCAGCAATGTGTGAACTACAGGCTGAAGTTACAGAAGGAAGTGGCAGTGCCACTGATGGAGCTCTGCCCTCCCCACACGGCCCGGGAGAGTGGCTGCTGTGGGCGGGTGTGGCGCTGGACCCCTCAGTGACTCAATGAGCATGGACAAGCCCTGAGCAGGAGGCCAGGCCGACGCACGGAGCCTGCACCCAGTACCTCACAGCCGAAGGGCAAAGGAATGAATGGCAGAGAAATGAGGCACCCCACCCCACCTAACTGTGACATGCAGGGAGGGAGCAGGGGTCCAGGGCTAGAGCTCTGTCTTGTTCCGTTCCAGCTGCTGTCTATAAGGAAGCCTCAGGTCAGGGTGCCAGCATGGCCAGGTTCTGGTGACAGCTCTTTCCTGGTCACAGAAGACCCTTCTCTGTGACTTCACATGACAGAAAGTCAGAGGGGCTTGGTGGGGCCTAATAAAGGTGCCAATTCCTTTCACCAGGGCTCTGCCCTCGGGACTAATCACCCCAAAGGCTCTACTCCTGACGCCAGAACAACTTTGGGGATTAGTGTAGCCCAAAAGGGGCGGCACACTACACCCGACGAGCATAGAGGAGACCTACAAGACAGCCTTACAAACTCACAGAGACAACCACACAGGATGCTCTGGAATTAAACCTTCCAGCCCAGCCACCGTGGCTCAGTGGTTGAACATCAACTTATGACTGATTCCCTGGATTGCAGGCTTGATCCCCAGTGGCAAGGGGTGGGGGTGTGGGGGAGGAGCAGAGAAGGGGATCGTGCAGGAGGCAGCTGATCCATGATTCTCTCTCATCATTGATCTTTCTCTCCCTCCCTGAAATCAATTCTATATAATAAAAGCCTAATATGCTAAGTGTCTGGTTGTCCAGTCACCTGTTCAACCAATCAAAGAATAATATGCTCATGATATGCTAAGGCTGTTCAACTGCTCGCTATGACATGCACTGACCACCAGGGGGCAGAAGCTCTGACTCGTAGGTTAGCTTGCTGCTGGGGTCTGGCCAATCAGGACTGAGCAAGATGGGCTGGACACACTCTGGCACCCTCCCACAGTCACTCCCTGGCTGGCCAACCTCCCATGTCCCTCCCCGGCTCCGATCGTTCTCTGGTGGGGTCCCTCAGCCGGGCCCGTACCCTCTTGTAATCCAGGGAGATGTCGAAGAGCCTGTTTCAATCCGATCCCACAGGCCAGAGAGATCCCACTGGTGCATGAATTCGTGCGCCCAGGTCTCTAGTAAAAATATTAAAAAAAACCCCACAAAACAATTTCCTACCCTAGCTGGTTTGGCTCAGTGGATAGAATGTTAGCCTTCGGACTCAAGGTCAAGGGCATATCTTGGGTTACTGGCTCCATGCCCAATTAGCGGGGTATGCAGGAGGCAGCCAATCAATGATTCTCTCTCATCACTGATGTTTCTATCTCTCCCTCTCCCTTCCTCTCTGAAATCAATAAAAGCACATAAAGAAATGTCTAACTAAAAGCAGTTCAGCAAGTACAGTAGTCATGTACTAAGGCAGTATTTTTCCTAAACAAAAGTCTATCTTTACCTTAATTGAGCTTATTATCTTTGCTAACCTACCTTAGGAAGGTCAAGCAATTTCCCTTTTCAGACCCCTCACCTACACAGGCATAGATCCCCACACTGTATAGTCACCATATTGTTGCTTGTTAACTACGTATCCCGCACCCACCGATGTAAAAGATGTCTATCATTTCACTTTTTTCTCTCTCATTTTTTTTATCCAATCCCAGAGGTTTCCCATTTTGCTTTCTCCCATTTCCCAAATCCATCACTAAAGGATTTCATGTAACCTGGGTACGTCTCCTCTTCTGATTGTAATGTATAAAATAAGATGCAAAACTGCCATCTTTCTGGAGCATTTTCTCAATCCTTGGAGATTTTAATACCTGGAAATCGTCAGTTTGGCTCAAACTCACAAAAATTCTCTACAGGCTTGTGCCCTAACTGGTTTGGCCCAGTGGATAGAGCATCGACCTGTGGACTAAAGGGTCACAGGTTCAATTCCGGTCAAGGGCATGTACCTGTGTTGCAGGCACATCCCCAGTAGGGGGTGTGCAGGAGGCAGCTGATGGATGTTTCTCTCTTATCAATGTTTCTACTTCTCTATTCTTCTCCCTTCCTCTCTGTAAAAAAACAATAAAGATATACTTAAAAACATTCTCTACAGGTTTGAACTTCTCTTACATTGACTTTAGGATTCCACATGTGAATTTTGGTGGGAAAACACTTAGACCTTAGAGGCTCTTCGCAGTGGTGATATGTTAAACGGACAAGGACTAATACCGGGAATTAGGAGCTTACTGCCCCACTGGATGGGCTGAAAACATCACGCCAGAGATCCAGGAATGGGGACGCAGGCGGGGGGCGGGGGGGGGGGGCCGCTACGTGCAAAGGTGTGCAGCTCGATGGTGACCCAGGGGCCCAACACAGGGTGACGGCTGCTGCAAACTGCCTCCCGGGACCCAGAAAACAGAGCCATCGGGATGGGGTAGAGACAGTGGGTCTCACGTGAGGAGGGAGGTGATCCCACTACTGGGTACTTAACGTGCAGGCCGTAATTTCCACATCACACCTGCTGACGTAAGAAATGCTCAGACCTTCAGAACATTGTTAGGAGCTCAAGCCCAATTGCGGTGAGGCCCGGGGCAAGGTCTCCTCGGCAGTTTCTTTTCAGTTAGAAGTAAGACAGCCGGGAGAAAGCAGGCGGGGGTGGATTACAGGGAGGTTCACCAGCAAGATTATGTGCCCTCTGGAGGATGATTATGCTTTGAGGGGCCTGAAAAACAGGTTCACTCCGGCCTTGGCCTTGCGAAGCTGTGTTAACCTAGAAGCACAGACACCGTGGGCGGGGCTGGTAAGAAAAAAATTCTGTGCCTGGGGCTTATCTACCCACCAGGACCTGCCCCGCTAGGGATTTGTGATCAGACCACCCGGTGAGGCTACTTCCTCACTGGACTCAGAGTCCTTACAGAGCCCCCTTTTCAACCATGACCTGCACACACCGAAGTCTACTGTGGGAAATAGGCCTCTGTGCTCCATCTTCATCACAGTCACCGTTTCATGGCACCGGTTACTGCCCTTCCCCAGGGCAAACGGAACGCAGGGAGGAGGGGGGAAGCGGCTCTAAGAACAAAGAACTGGGTATGTGAGCTGGCATCGTGGTGGAAACCCCCGCCAGGCCCAGGATGAGTACCTGGGGGGAGGTGGAGACAACAGGAAAAGGCCTCAGCCCGTTTATTCAAATGACCCAGTAAGAGACAGGAAGACCCAGGCCACCTATGCAGACACTATTAACCCCACAGTACTCAGCCAATGAGGAGCCGGAGGAGGGACTCTCGGACCCTAGGGGATAAACAGCCTGTGATCACTCCTCTACCTGTGCCTGTACCTCGGGACAGACACCCACTCTTACAAGGACTTATTAAAAGTCTCCTTTCTTGCCACACTTCTCTCTCCGCGTCCGTTATTTGAATTCGGACAGGGGATCCTTTCTTACGCTGCTTTGCCTCGGCCTTCCCAAACTGGGCATCGGATTGCAGCAACCCCGTTTCCGCCTGGAAGCCAGGGACCGGGGCGCCTGGGAGTGTGTGCACCTGGCTGTTCTCTGCAGTGGGGGGAGCGGCTCGGGAAGGGCACCAGCCCCGCTCCTCCCTGCCCGAGGCTGGGGGTCACTTTACAGAGACCTGACTCCAGGGCCAGGGAGCAGCTCTGAGCACGCAGCAGAGGCTCGGGGTGCAGAGGCTGGGGGAGTCCTTACAGGGGGGTGGGGCTTTCTGGTAGATCATTGATCCACGGGGAGAGAAATCAATACAAGTCTATGGACTGAAAAAACAACGTGGGCTGGAATTTTTCTAGGGGGAAAAAAAAGCCTCACACCGTAACTCAGAAAGCCTCGGCCGATCCCTGGGGTGAGTGGGAACACACACACTGACCACGTTAAGGAGGCAGGCTCCGGGGGCAGGGGAGAGGTGTGGGGAGTAGTAGAGGGAAAAGGACAGGCCAGGAAAGCTGGGCAAGTTGGAGGCAAGATGCATAAGGGAGGAAGAGGTGAGAGCGGGGTGCGGGAGCGGGGTGTGGAGGAAGGGGGACGGGGCGCTGCAGCTGCAGCCACGGGCAGCGGGTCTCCCGGGAGGAGGGAGGCGATTGTGGCCGTCCCCCCGTACGGTACGGAGAGCTCTGCTCACTGCACTGTCAGTCCAGAGACACCCTGCTCCGGGGAGCCGTCTCCACCTCCAGCGCCCAGCTGTGCTGCAACAATCCGCTTTCTATGAACCCGAGGTGGGCTGCCAGCCTCCTCCTGGCCTCAGAGTTCAACAGTACGTTTGTCTTTAATTCTGTTTTTCCTAAAGTATTTTTATTGATTTTAGAGAGGAACGGAGAGGGAGAGTGACACCAGTGATAAGAGAAAATCATTGATTGGCTGCCCCCTACTGGGGATTGAGCCTGCAACTGGGCCATGTGCCTTGACGGGAATCAAACCCGGGACCCCTTGAGTCCACAGGCCAATGCTCTATCCACTGAGTCAAATTGGCCAGGGCCATATTTTTACTTTTAAAAAACATTTTTATTGTTTGGTTTGAGAGAAAGATGGATTTGTTTTTTCACTTACTTATGAATTAACTGGTTGCTTCTTGTATGTGCCCTGACTGGAGATCAAACCCACAAACTTGGTGCATCAGTACGATGCTCTAACTAACTGAGCCACCCGGCCTGGGCCTACTACCTTTTGTCTGATTATAAAATAGATGTTTAGCTGGAACTGGTTTGGTTCAATGGATAGAGCGTCAGCCTGTGGACTGAAAGGTCCCAGATTCCATTCCGGTCAAGGGTATGTACCTTGGTTGCGGCCACATCCCCAGTGGGGGGCGTGCAGGAGGCAGCTGATAGATGTTTCTCTCTCATCGATGTTTCTAGCTCTCTATCCCTCTCTCCCTTCCTCTCTGTGGAAAATCAATAAAATATATATTTTAAAAAATAGATGCTTACGCCCATCATCTGCTACCCACTGGATTAATACATCAATCAGAAAGGCATTTATTTCGACAGGAGATGGTCCTTTTACATGCACTCTCTTTGCTGTGGTAGCTGCGCCAACAGGATTTTATTTATAATGTGTTTGCTTTGAGAAGGCTGGATGAAAGATTATGTCAGCGTCATCTGAGCTGGTCAAAATAAGGTGATCTTTCCGGAGCTCAGTCTACTCAAAGACTTCCTTTTGAACATGCCTGAGAGATGATGAGACATGCCTGGGACGAGCAAGATTCTTTCTTTACATTATAAACTAATTCCACCATGGGTGTTTTTTCCCTGTTTGCAGTGAATTTTCTAGAATTGTGTCCCATTTCCAGACATATGATGATTTGCTTGCATATTCCCATCACTCCATATCTTAAGGACAAGTGAGCTGACACACAGCCCAGTGAAGAAGCCTCCTCTGCCTGCCACCCCCTCAGAGCCTCAGAGGAAGCCACCGTTTACTGTATTTAAATCTCCGCGTGTCCCAGCCTGAGCCCAGAAGCATAAAGAGAGAGGGCTGTGGAAACACCTGTCCAGGGAAAGCTTCCTAGAGGCATCGCAGCTGTTTGGGGACAGGTGTAAAGTGGAGGAGGTGGGAAAGGGCATTTTAGGCAGAGGAAAATGAAGTCTAAAGACAAAAGTGTGAACATCCTTGCAGGTTTGTGTGGAGGTAGCGGGACCGAAAAGGAGGCCAGAACGTTCTGGAATGCCTTGCTGAGGAGTTGGCAGACCCTGAGGCCCCAAGAACCCCCTGCAGTTTGATCTGAGAGGGTGTGCTGACCTGCATGCTAGAAAAGGTCAGGAGTGCCTGGGCACGGAAGATGGCAGGGGGCAGAGCAGCTGGCTGGCGAAGGTTTAGGTGAGAGCCAGGGCCTGCTTGGGACCGGAGCAGCAGGAATGGAGCCAAGTCCGCTTGAGAAACATTTCGGAGGTAAATACATCAGCATCTGTGGCTCCCGGTGAGGATTGGGGAGAGGAATCCACTGGTGAGAGACACGAGCGGAGAGGAGGAAGGTGCAGGGGAGGCGGGTGGGCCCTGTGAGCGCGCTTGGGGCACAGGAGCAGGGCCTCCTGGAACAGGGCGGCATGGACTCAGAGCTCTGGAGAGAGTCCAGAGACAGACACTAAGCTCGGTCAGCACCCAGGTGGTTGTTAAGCCACAGAGTGGATCAGATGACCCGGAGGACAGGCAGAGCAAACAGAGCAGCGAGAGAACCGACAGTCAGACGGGGAGGAAAGGAGAAGGAGAGTGGTGGGAGGCCCAGGGACAAAGAGGCAGGCCATGTCAAGCGCTAAGAGCGGAGGAGTCAACATCAGGAGTCTTCGCCTGCCTGGGCCAGGGAGCATGTCTGGCACACTGCCGCAGACACGATCCCGGGACGAGCCGTTACAACAGACCTGGTCTCCGAATGGAAGGGGATAAGGCAATGGCTGGCGGGAGACAGGGTCACGAGAGCCTTGTTTCAGGAGCGGGACTGAATGCAAAGGCAGAGAGCCAGGGAAAATGGCAGGTGCCTGGGAGATGATGAGGGACGTGAAGGGCGAGGCGGGCAGGAGCACAGGTGGACCCCGACTCAGCATGGAGCAGCACGAGGGAGGCAATAAGCTCTGATCCCTCCAATCTCCATGAAGCAGGAGGCCAGGGCACTGGGCGGCTGCAGGGGGATGAGAAATGGACAGAAGCAGATTTCTTAAGGATTTTGAGGAACGTCATTTAGAGAATTTGCTGAGCAAAATGGTGCAGGGAGTTTGACTAGGACAAGTAGGAAGGGTTCTCAAGTGACATACACTCAGTTGATGCTGGAGACCATGAATAAGGCCACACACTGGTGGGGTTTCCAGTAGATCCCAGGGTTTCAGAAGTACAGACAGAAGTGGGTGTTTGGTGATATTTCACAGACACAAGTAGTACCGGCGGACGAGGATGCTGTGATCAACCAGTGTTCTGGTCTGGGAAACAGAGGGATTGAAAGGTGTGAGGCTGAAATAGAGCAGTCACAGGGAGGGAAGGCAGGAGCATCAGAGAGGATGGGATATTGGGAGTGAAGATTCCAGATGTGGTAGTGTTTGTAAGCATGACAAGGACATGGCAGCTGAAGAGGTGGAAATGAGAATAACAAGTTAGAAGGCCAACATGTAAGGAGGCTGTGCTGGCTCATGTCAACCAAGGGTCAGGTATGGCTTAGGTTCCGGAGGAAAATTGTAGATAAAGTGCCGAATCTTCAATGAGCACGGGAGAAGCTGAGATGGTAGAGAGGGTGGCATCTGCGATGGCATTGGTCTTGAATCATGTCAGAGGAAGCACTGCCTTTGGATGAAGGGGTCAGAAAGTCACGTGGGGTGCTAAACACACAATACAGTGTGCAGATGATGTGTTGTGGGATTGTGCCCCTGAAACCTGTATAACTTTGTTAACCAGTATGACGCCAATACATTCAGTGAAAAGGAAAAAAAAATATGGGAAAGATTCAGACAATCCAAGATTGCATTCTTACAATGACAATGCCACTTAAGCAAAATAGGACCTCGTCACTCCCAATCCATTGCTCAGGCAGAAATGGGATGGCACCGTTTACAACGTAAGGAAGTCCTTCCTCCCTACCCCATCCTTTCAACCCAAGTTTAAAACTCTTCATGACCTACAAGGGAGGGAAGAACTGTGCCAGGATGAGTGCCCTGGAGGTTTGGTGACAATTCTGAATTGGGCTGAGGTTTGCTGAAGCGTGGCGAGAAGAGGCTGATGGTGTTCCTCTTATCTGTCTTGCACCTCTAGGCTGTTTTGTCAAGTGGCAGCTGTTGACCCACCATGATAACGTCCTTGCCAAGTCTTCTTGGGTCTACCCTCCCCATGCAAAGCACCGTGTCACAGGCGTAAGTGACCAGGAAGACAGCAGCACCTGGACCACAGATATAGACACACTCCCTAAAGGAGCTCCAACGTTGAGAAATTGCCTGACACAAAATAGAAAAGCAAGTTGTTTATTTTACTTCTAGTAGAACATAATCCATCTAGCTCGAGAGATTACAAACCTATTGCTGATGAGAAAAAGTCTGGTCGGCAAATGAGTTCTCATCTGCTCTAAGATACCACGTGAGTACGGGGCCCTGTCTGTAAGCTTTGGCCCCAAAGCTGGCAGTGGATACAAAGCATAAGCACAGAAGTGGAGATGTGTGTGGGCAGGGCTCGTTCACCTACCAATGAGAAGGGACCCGAACCAGTCCTGGGGAGCATAAACTTTTCCTGCCCAAGTGGGGCAACCCACTTACCATCTCCGCTTACTCCTCTAACCTGACACTGGCCGTGCTTGGCCCATTGGATGGCGGAGAAAATGCAGAGTTTAAAGGTTCCCAGACTTTGCTGATGTTACCTGGATGATCAATGGCAGGATCAGGACCCGAAGTCAAGTTTTGAGGGCACAAGTCTGTCCTTCCCACTGATCAGTTCCACGGCCGTCCTCCCTTCCAAAGCTCGAAACTCCCAAACAATCTCCAGGATTAATCCTCATGTCACGGTGAGAATTCTGAACAAGGAAAGGTTCATAAAAATCGGGTTGGGGTGGCATATGAGGTTAGAAAACAAGTACTGAGAAACCTCAAGTTTCAGTGAATTAATTTGATGAATTTCCAGCTAAAAATACCCTTTTTGTACTATTATTGTCTTGTCCCAAATGTTTACAATTTCACCACCTGACTTATTTTACCCACTCCCTTTTCATAGAGAAATTAACACAGAAAAAGCCAAGCACTGCCTTGGGCACTGTGTGGTCTGTTCCACCCTTCTCGGGCCTTTATCTGATGAGGTTGGGCTCGGCCCTCTCTACTACTCCTCAGACAAGAACCAAGACAAGTACTGGTGAGCTGTCTATCCACTGCCTATACCCCCGGGTGCCGCAGGCTTCATGAAGACAGCTATTTCTCTCGCTCACACTGCAAGAGCAGGTACTCACAACTGGGGCGGGAACACTGGGCTTACCGAATCCCCTGGTTCTGTCCTCTTTAACACATGAAAATCCCCGATTCCGCTCACTCTCGCAGAGAACAAGGTAAGTCCCAGACCACTAAAGCTCTCCCCATTCCACCACACTAGCCTCACGCTCACAAGCACGCAAATAAGACAACGTTCTGTTTCTTACAGTGCAGTAAGTGAGCTGTGAAACAAGTGTGGTGGTACGTTACATTGGGTTGAAGGACAATTTTCTGTCCCTTCTGCTCGAGTGTGCAGGTTGCATTCGTTTGGAAGGGCAGTGGCAGGAGCAAGTGCCATACAAATAAGTTGATGGAGCTGCTTTGAAGGTGCATTCTAACTATTAACTGGAGAAAAATGAGGCTCACCTATTATCATTATTATTGGGGCGGAGGGGAGGGCAGTTGGGAGTAATCAGGTTGGCGTGTGTGTGTGTGTGTGCGCGCGTGCAGTTGGGGACAAGCAGGCTGGCTGGGGTGTAGGCAAGCTGGCAGGGGGGGCAGTTAGGGGCAAGAGGCCAGCAGGCAGAGTGGTTAGGGGCGATCAGTCAGGCAGATGGGTGAGCAGTTAGGAGCTAGTGCCTGGATTGCAAATGGGATCCCAGAGAGGGTGTAGGCTGGCAGGGCAGAGGGATACTCCCCCCCCCCGTGCATGAATTTCGTGCACCGGGCCACTAGTATATAATTAACACTCAGCTGGCATGGCTCGGTGGTTGAGCTTCAACCTACGAACCAGGAGGTCATCATTTGATTCCCAGTCAGAGCACATGCCTGGGTTGCAGACTCAAGTCTCCCCAGTGTGGGGCATGCAGGAGGCAGCATGATAAATGATTCTCTTCTATCATTGATGTTTATCTCTCCCTCCCTCAGAAATCAATAAAAAATATATATTTAAAAAATATATAATACAATTAACAAGGAATTCAGTGGCATACATTTTAAAATTGTGACTCCTAAAGTTACATCTGACATATCATATGTTTAGGAATTTCATACAAATATACCCTCAAAAATTATGATCACTTCTTGTTTGACAATGCTTCCTATATAAATGAACATATCAAATAAGCCTAATTAGTTTACTATTTCTTTCATAATGAGAGGGAACATATTTTTTGAGATTTTTTCCAAGGGCACTCTGGAAAACCCCAATGTCAGTCTTATGGGGAGTTCCTTTGTAGGCAACTAACTGCTTTTCTCTTGTTGTTTTTAAGATTATCTGCCTTCACAATGGCATTTTAATTGTGAAGTGTCTTGGTGTGGGCCTTTTGGGGTTAATCTTGTTTGAGATTCTCCTCCAGAGTCACTCACATTCCCTCAACTATTAGTGAGGTTTGACTTCTTAGTCTAGAAAGATAGAACTTTTTAACAATTCTAAAGTCCTACTTTATTCTGTAGTTGATATTAATTTCCACAGTAGACTGGAAGCTTTGTACAAAGTTGGAGCTTTTATTCATTTACTAGAAGTCCAGGACACGAATTCGTGCACCAGTGGGGTCCCTTAGCCTGGCCTGCAGAGATAGAGCCGAAACTGGCTGTGTGACATTCCCCAAGGGGTACCGGATTGTGAGGGCACAGACCAGGTGAAGGGACCCCACAAGTGCACCGTTGGGGCCAGGGAAGGGCCATGGGAGGGCTCCAGGGTGTGTCTGGCCCATCTCAACCAGTCCTATCTGCCGGACCCCAGCAGCAAGCTAGCATACCAGTTGGAGCGTTTTCCTCCTGGTGTCAGTGTGCATCATAGCAACTGGGGGAACTGTGGACGAATGGACAGACACTTAGCATATTAGCTTTTATTATTATACTTGCAGCCCTGCGCACGAATCCGTGTGCCAGGAGTTCAGTGCCGCCCTCCAGCAGCTTTCCCCCACCACCCTGCCCTCCTGTAGCTCCCACCGCCCCCTCTCAGAGCTTGCTGCCCTGTCCTCTCTTGTAGCTCTCCGAGGCCCACTTGTAGCTCACTGCCCCACCCTCCTGCTGACCCATTTGCACATTGCATCTTTATTATATAGGACTAGGGGCCCAGTGCATGAATTTGTGCACCTTGAAAGAACTGTTGAGACATTGAGAATGTGGTGGGCACAGGGGTGGGTCTCGGCCCATCCTCTGCAACCCTGCCCGGCCCCTCCCACTGCAGCCACCGGTCCCGTCAGTCAGCAGCCCTGCTCCTGCTGCCGCCACTCCCACATGCTGACGCCAGCCCCACTCGCATCCGCTGACAGCGTGGAGTGATTGGGGCTGGCACCAGCACCTATTGCCCCTAGGAGCACGGGGAGGTGGAGGAGCCCTCAGGGGCCATTGAGGCAGCAGCTGTTGTTCCCACCTGCAGGTGCAAGCGGGGCTGTCGCTGGTAACGGATGCAAGAGGCCACTGCCAGCCCCAATTGCTCCTCAGGAGCAGGGGAAGGTGAAACTCTGAGGGGTGATAGGGGCCCGTGCTGGGCACCAGCAGCAGGTGTGAGCGGGGCTGGTGCCAGCACCAGGTGCAATCATTGGGCAGGACTGTGGTGCAAGGAGCAAATAATCTTCAATAACCACCAGAGACTTGCCCCGATGACAGTGACCAGCCCCCCACCTTTGTCTGGTACCCCCACTCACTTGCTCCACCCTCCCACCGTGGCTAATGCCTGCCATGTTCCATGCTCTCCTGCCTGCTGCCGACACTCGCCATTTTCCATGCATGTCCCCTGGTGGTTGGCACACATCATAGCAAACAGTTGTTCAGCTGTTTGGTCTATTTGCATATTAGCCTTCTATTATATAGGATAGGATTTATTTGTTTTAAAATATATTTTATTGATTTTTTACAGAGAGGAAGGGAGAGGGACAGAAAGTCAGAAACATCAATCAGCCGCCTCCTGCACGCCCCACAGTGGAGATGTGCCCACAAGCAAGGTACATGCCCCCGACTGGAATCGAACCTGGGACCTTTCAGTCCACAGGCCGATGCTCTATCCACTGAGCCAAACTGGTCTCAGTGGATTTATTTATTTTTAACATATTTTTATTGATTTTAGAGAGGGAGAGGGAAATAGAAACATTAATGAGGAGAGGCATTCCCCTACTGGGAATTGAGCTACCTGGGCATGTGCCCCGACTGGGATTGGAACAGTGACATCCTGGTTTATTGGCCTACGTTCAACCACTGAGCCATGCTGGCTGGGCTGTTGTTAATCTTCACCTGTGGATATTTTTTCATTGGTTTTTAGAGAGAGTGAAAGGGAGGGAAGAAACAAGGAAGGAAGAGAAAAAAGAAGGTGGAGAGAGAGAGAGAGAGAGAGGGAGGGAGGGAGAAATGTCAATGTGAGAATGACACACTGATTGGCTGCCTCCCACACATGCTGTGATGGGGCTGGGAATCAGCCTGCAAAGCAGGCATGTGCCTGGGAATTGAATCTGAGACCCTCTGTGCCTGGGTTGACGCTCTAACCATTGTACCACCTCCCAGAGCCAAAGCTGGAGCTTTTGAGACAGATGGGAAGGTCAAGCACTATCCCACAGAATTCCTGTCAATGCTTTCCACTTCATTTTTTGATGAAACATGAAGCAAACAATAACTCCATGTGCAAAGCATTGAGCTGTAGACAGAGACAGCCATGACCTTGGAAGTGAGGAGGGTAAAAACACTGGTGCTGTAAGAGAAATACCAAATTAAGTGATGTTAAACCATCTGTCTTGGCACTCCAGAAGTTCAGAGGAAATGCTCATTGGTCCCATTCATTCTGCTCAAACAGAGCATAATAAAAGTGGGATTATCCCACATTTAAAGCTCCATGGCTCTGAAATGGCAATTTGACCTGATCTTCTAAAGTGCCTTTCACTTTCAGCAGCGGGTGCAAGCAGGCTAGAGCCGATTCAGGACAGTGTCTTTGCATGTCAAGCCAAAAGATATGCCACAGCTACAGAGCGGAAGACAAGACATCTCTCACTACCGAAAACTGGAGGCCAGTCTCACAGGTCACCTGCTCCAGTGCAAGTTAAAAAAAGGACGTATCCACGAGCAGGTGCGAGGATAGCATTCAGGAGCATCTCACGCCTACCGCGTTCCTGACGGCTTGGAAAACCTTGTCATCTTTCTCCACTCCGGCCTGGGGTCTACCGATCTGTGACTCAGAAGCCAGGCTACCTCGTTGGGTACTTTCCCCTTTTCTTTTTCTCTTAAGGGCAAGCATATCAAATAACATGCAAAGAAGACATTTCCCCCCCAATTACTAGAGCTGGGGAAATGCAGCCGCCAACATTCTCCCGCAACCGGTTTTCACGCGTGCGAACTGTTTCTGCAGCGTCTACCAGCCACAACGCCAGCAAGGACGCATCTCAGCAGATGTGCCAAAGTGGGTGGGTGCGCAGCCTTCCCAGGGGAACCACTCAGACTCAAAATGACCTCGCGTCTCACTCACTTTACGGTCCTCGTCTCCGAGTGCAAGTCCCGGGCCATTTATGCGCAGGCGTGCAGACCCACCGAGCCACTTCATCGGAAGGCAGACGTTTCCCCTGTGAAGGCCCCACATCGAGACACCCACTTGTTTTTATTTTTTTAATATATTTTATTGATTTTTCACAGAGAGGAAGAGAGAGGGATAGAGAGTCAGAAACATCGATGAGAGAGAGACATCGACCAGCCG
>JAAGEH010002109.1:0-32108 GCA_011751065.1 Lasiurus cinereus
GGCCCCTGAGCCCCGGATGCACAGGTGACACGCAGACAGCGTCCCTGACCTTGGGCTGGCACCCCTCGGCCATGATGGGGCTGGGGGAGGCGGGAAGAGAGAGAGCAGAGCCGGTTAGAAAGACGCAGGCCCAGGAAGAGAGCGGAAGGCTCACCGATGGCCCGGACAGAACCCCTGTGCCTCTGAGCTCCGAGGTCCCCGTCTGTGCGATGGGACCTGAGCCCCCCTGTGAGCTGGTGATGGTCAGGGACACACTGCAATCCCAGGTCTGGCGCAGAGCACGTGCTAAGTTCAAGCGAGTGGTCCGTGTGCTAGGCAGTAGCAGTAAACCTGTCTCACACACTTACAGACAAGTGACGTGTGTCGGTGATGTCCTACCTGCTCTGGGTCCCAGAAGTCACCAGGAACCTTTCCCTGCTCTCGAGGAAGAGGCAGGTACCCCCGTGGTCAGGGACAAGGGTTCTGGGCTGAGATCCGAGCCTGAGTCCTGGCCTCCTCTTACCTGGCGGGTCACTCCCGTCTGTATGTGCCCCTCACTCACAACAGACTGCGCCAGGACAGGGGGCGGTGCGGGCCGGCGGCAGGTGGAGCCGTGACGGGGCACAGGCAGGCTGCGGGCCTGGGGCCACCTCGGCCATCTGTGCACGTATGCTGGTCCTTGCACGGGGCTTGACACACAGCGAGCCTCAAAGAGTGCTCTGTGAGTGAGCGAGTGAGGGACAGTGAGCGACAGGCAGGCCGGAGCCAGCCAGCCCAGGCCCCCGCTCTGACCTCCACCGGCTGTGTGGCCTCACAGGTGATGTCACCACCCTCCTGTGCTCTTCATCTCTGACCTGGCACCCGGGCGGCTGGACGTGGCCTGTCAGCCCAAAGTATCTGCAACCCGGCCAGATGCTCCCAAATCGGGTTCATGTGGCATCTGGTCTCCGTGGGATGCATCGGAGCCTCTGGGCACACGGTTTTGTTTTTAAACATATTTTTACTGATTTCAGAGAGGAAGAGAGAGGGGGAGAGAGAAACATCAATGGTGAGAGAGAAGCATCGATGGGCTGCCTCCTGCAGGCCATCTCCTGGGAATCGAGCCTGCAACGCGGGCATATGCCCTGACCGGGAATTGAACTTGTACCCTTCGGTCCACAGGCCGACGCTCTATCCACAAGCTGCCCCCGCCAGGGCTGAGCACCGGTTGGTTTTGCATTTGCCACGTGAACGGCTTCTTTATGTTCTGCTTCAGCGCCCAGGGACGCGGGCACGAGGGTGGCCGTGCCAGGAGAGCCCTATAGAGTCACCACATGGAAACAACATACATGTCCAATGACAGATAAACCACGGCCCATCCTCATGTCACACAGCCACTGAAAGGTGACTGGTTGTCATGGAAACATGGCCAGGCTTATATTGGCTAAGTGGAAATGGTGATTTTTTTTTAAGGGCATATAACGTATTTTTAAATGCATATTTGTGTGTATGTGTGTGTGTGTGTAGGATATACACAGATGCAATTTGTTTACTGTGTTGCTTCTGGTTGTCAATATTTCTGTAATTGGCGATGAGACAGGTGAGAAGCCCTTGGTCACCTGACCACAAGACGGGGGGCCATGGAGGCAGCCTCCCCAATAGATCCCTTCCCAGCCAGTGAGCTACGCCTCCCTCGCGTGGAAACCAAGCCTCCCTGCCATGCCATTGCCCTGAAGTCAGATTCAAAAAAAAAAAAAAAAAAAGGGGGGGGCCCGCCTGCCCACTGCAGGAGCTGCTGCCACCGAGGGGCGGGGCGGGGCCTGGCCCCAGCGGCCCGCGATGATGCTCCCGTGACGTCATCGCTTCCCCTGCCGCCCGCAGACCGGAGAGGCCTGGGGCCTGCGCTCCGCTGTCCAGTCCGTGGGACGAGGTCCCAGCTGCCCGGGCCAGTGGGGCGGCAGGCCTGGCTCGCAGGGGGGGAGGGGGGCCTGGACGGCTCCGAGCCATGGGAAAGCTGGTAAAGGCGGGGCTGAGTCCGGAGTCCGGAGCCCACCGCGGGGCGTCCGGAGGCCGGGACCGCCGAGGACTACATTTCCCAGAATGCCCCACAGCCCGGGAGCGAGCCAATGGGGAGATTTCAATAGCCCAGGCCCGAGGCGGGGGCAGCCTCGCTGTGGACGCCTCCGCCTCCCTGGTGGCCCGATTGGCTGCGCCGCCGGCTTGGGCGGGGTCCGATTGGCTGCGCCGCCGGCTTGGGGGGGGTCCGATTGGCTGCGCCGCCGGCTTGGGGGGGGCCCGATTGGCTGCGCCGCCGGCTTGGGGGGGCCCGATTGGCTGCGCCGCCGGAGGTAAACAGCCAGGTGCCGGCCTCCGCTCTATATTTAACCGCGGGGCCGGCGGGGAGGAAGGAGGCCCTCGCCGCCGGGCCAGCGTCGCCATGCCGGGCTCCCAGAGCCGCGCCCGCGCCCGGGACCGCAGCAACCTCCTCCAGCGGGCCGAGTTCCTGTCCCTGAACCAGCCCCCCAAGGGCGTCCCCTCCGAGCCCCGCAGCGGCCCCGGCAGGAAGGGCTCGGGCCCCGCGGCGCAGCCCCCGCCGCCGCCGCCCGCCGCCGCCGCCGGCGATGGGGCCCGGGAGCGGCGCCAGTCGCAGCAGCTCCCCGAGGAGGACTGCATGCAGCTGAACCCCTCCTTCAAGGGCATCGCCTTCAACTCGCTGCTGGCCATCGACATCTGCCTGTCCAAGCGGCTGGGCGTGTGCGCCGGCCGCGCCACGTCCTGGGCCAGCGCCCGCTCCATGGTCCACCTCATCGGCATCACGGGCCACGGCGTCCCCTGGATCGGGGGCACCATCCTCTGCCTGGTGAAGAGCAGCACGCTGGCCGGCCAGGAGGTGCTCATGAACCTGCTCCTGGGTGAGTGCGCCCGCCCCACCCACCCGGCGGTGTGTGGGGGGGGGACCTGGGAAGCAGGAGCAGTCAGTCTAATGAGGTTAGGTAGGAAGGGCGCCCCAGAAACAGACCAGCTCCAGCCTGGGTTTGGGGGAGTGTGTGTGGGGGGGAGAGAGAGCCAGAGGATGCGCAGAGGAGGGCCCTGGCAGGTGGGGGCTGCTGGGAGCCACTGCCAGAGGCAGCTGGGGGGCGGGCGCTGGAGGCTGCGGCCTGCAGGCAGGGGAGTCCGGCTGGAGGGGTCCCCTGGAGGTCTTGCATGGAGCATCTTGTTTTTAACTTCCAACCACAGGTGGGGGGGGGGGTCCCTGCGTGTCTGGGCTGCATGCAGGCAGCGCTTGTGAGCTGCCCCCTACCCCTCTGCCTGGTCCCGGGACCCTGCCAGCTGCCTGAGGTGATCCCACAGGGATGAGGGGTGCAGGGGGTTCAGGGTGGGCACCCACACACTGAAAGCCATACCTGCTGCTTCCCCAGGGGAGGGGCCTGTGAGCAGCTGGTCTTTGGTTTGTTTTAACGTCTTTGCCGCCACGTCTTCCTGTTCAGCCTGCTCTGTGCCAGGTGCCACAGGTCGGGGGGTTGGGGGGGTGGGACCCCATGTGGAAGGCAGGCCCTCCCCTCCAGCCGGCCACCCTCCCAGCACCTCCAGGTCCCAAGATGCCTGGGGAATCCCTGCTCCCACCCCCCATGTTGAGGCATGTCCATCCCTCGCTCTTCCCAGCCTTGTCACCGTGAGGACCCTAAGTTAAACACTGACAGGGTCCCAGTTCCCCAAGGGCATGGGTCAGACCCCTGAGAACGGGTCCCGAGGACGCTGGGATGAAAACGGGTATCTCCTCGTCGCGGCCGCAGGGTCTGGGACGGACGCACTGTGGGTGGATGCGGGGCAGATGCTCCGCGAAGGAGACGGTGGGTGCGCCATCATCGATGTTTCTCGTTCTTACGACTCAATCATTTACGTTGCTCATCATTTACCCCAAATAAGCAGTTCCAGGTGACTGGCACTAGGATCATGCCCACTTCGCAGATCAGGAAACTGAGGCCCAGAGAGAGAGCCGGCTCCGGCCTCAGAGCTGGGGTTTGCACCGGGTCCGCCTGTGTCCGGGTCTGTGCTCTTTCTGGGCACCGGGCCCTGGGCTCGGAGGGAGGGTGCGGGGCAAGGTGGCCAAGGCGCCACAAGGGGCTTCTGGGGGCAGGACCCCGCTCTCCTTATCCGCTGCTTCCCCTGGAGCAGGGGGCCAGGTGCCTGGCCTCAGAGGACGGGAGTGCAGAGCGTGCCTGAGCCCGTCCCTGGACCCGCCGGCCCAGTCCTGTCCCGGAGGGTGGTGGTAACATCCGTCAGGTGTTTGGTGTCCGCTGTCTGTCCTCTTCCCCGTAAACCACGCCTTCCCTGGGCCTCCCATGGCCCATGAGGGAGAAGCCAGTAGTATTTTCCATTTAAAGGGGGGGAAACAGCCGAAACCAGTGTGGCTCAGTGGATAGAGCGTCGGCCTGCGGACTGAAAGGTCCCGAGTTTGATTCCGGTCAAGAGCATGTACCTTGGTTGCGGGCACATCCCCAGTGCAGGGAGTGCAGGAGGCAGCTGATTGATGTTTCTCATCAATGTTTCTAGCTCTCTCTACCTCTCCCTTCCTCTCTGTGGAAAATCAATAAAATATTTTTTTAAAAAGAAGGAGAAACAGAGGCACAGGGAGATGCAGCTAGTCGGGCCAGGGTGAGAACGGGGAGCGAATCTCTCTAGTTCGGTGGTTTCTGGCCCAGCAACCAGCTGCGGGCACACGGTGTTGGCTTGGAAGAACAAGACTCTAGAGCAGCGGTTCTCAACCTGTGGGTCGCGACCCCTTTGGGAGTCGAACGACCCTTTGACAGGGGTCGCCTAAGACCATGGGAAAATGCAGATATTTATATCACGATGCATCACAGTAGCAAAATTTCATGGTTGAGGGTCACCACCACATGAGGAACTGTATGCAAGGGTCGCGGCCTTAGGAAGGTTGAGAACCACTGCTCTAGATCTTCCCTCCTCCCCCTCCTCCTCCCTCCTTCATCTCTGATACTTCTATTATAGAGAAAGGGCACATAGCAATAAGACCTTCCCTTCTTGAAGAATGGCAGTCTTCTCAATTCTTTAGGCTTGGCTAATTGAGCTCCCTATGTACCCCTGGGCGTCCCATGTCTCATGGCTTAAAAATCTGTGCCATGGCCTTTAAGGTCACTAGGAAGACACCCACTTGACAGGTGCGTTTCCCCAAGGCTCAGAGGAGTTGAGGGACTTGCCCATTCCACCCACCGTACGTGGCAGTTGGGGACTCAAACCCAAGGCCTTCAGACAGCACACCCTCGCTATCCCTTCGCCATCGACCTGCAGGGTTGTGCTGTCTTTGAGGGGGGGATGCTTCTTGGGGTCTCTCAACTCCACTCTGAGTGGAACTGGGCGTGGTCCTGGCCCCTGCCCCAGCCGGACTCACTCTGTGACCGTGGTCCGGTCAGTTCCCATCTCAGAGCCTCTGCTTCCTGACTGCCGTGGGCCTTAGGGCCGTGGGGGCTTCAGGGGTAGAGCACTTGGCACCGTGGGTGGCCCGCGGGTGTGCCCAGTGCAATGCTCGGCAAACGGCGGCTCGAGAGCCACATGCGGCTCTTTGGCCCCTTGAGTGTGGCTCTTCCACAAAACACCACGGCCTGGGCGAGTCTGTTTTGAAGATGTGGCGTTAGAAGAAGTTTACGTTTAAGAAATGTGGCTCTCCAAAGAAATGTCCATCGTTGTCCTGTTGGTATTTGGCTCTGCTGACTAATGAGTTTGCCGACCGCTGGCCCAGTGGATGGCCGATCCACTGTTATGCACGCTGCAGGGCCCAGAGGGGTGAGGGAGCCCTGCCCAGCCCTGCGCCCACTCCAACACCAGGGCACCCAGGTTCATGGGGGCCATCCCTGGGCTGGGAGTGGGGCCTCTACCTGTGCGGTTGGGAACTGGGGTCCCCTCAGCCCCTGGGGGAGGAGAGGGGCTGAGGTGCCTTAGGGCCTGGGCAGAGTCCCAGCAGGGCTGGGGGTGTTCTCCGCACCACCCCTCGGTACTTCCTCCAGGGTATGGCATGTGACTTAGGCCTCTGAGCCTCGTTTTCCCCACCTGTGAAATGGGCTGAAGAATTACACACCAAGTGCTGAGCACCCGGGGATGCAGGCGTGGCAGTGATTGTCGCCATCCCATCACACCACCGTTGCCAAAGGAAGTCGGGGTCCCCTCCAAGCTCCAGGCCTGTGAGGTCCCCCGTCCTTTGGCTGAGCCTTGCAGCACCTGGCTGGCTGCTCCCAGAGGGAGTAGGCGACCCGTGACCCAGGCCCGTCCCAGTTCGCCATCCTGGCCCCGCACGGGCCTCCGGGAAACCAGGCCTGGCCCCCACTGTCTCCTTTCTGCCTCTAAGAATTGGCTGCTCTGGGGACACAGAGACGTGGCAGCCCCCAGATCTGTGTCCCTTTGCGACCGGCTCCTTTAATTCAGCCGCGTCCTCAGGGTCCGCCTTTCCTGAGTGTCTGGGGTTCCCGCCTTCTCAGGCGCGTGACATCCCGTGGTGAGGCTGGACCACATTTGCGCCACCCACACTCTGTGAACACGGCCACCGTGGACACGGGGTCTCAGAGAGCCTGCCTCGCCTCCTTCAGGTGCAGAGCCAGAAGCCGGACCAGTCTCACTCCGTGTTTAGCTCGTGGAGGGGCCGCCCAGGGTGCACCCCTGCCTGCACTGCACGGGGCTCCGATGTCCCCACACCCGCCAGCACCCGCCATGCCCATCCCCTAGCACAGCCGTCCCGTGGGTGTGGACGTGGCGTGGTTTGGATCTGCGCTTCCTTCATGAGCCGGGATGTGGGTCCCTTTTTAATTTTTTTTTAAATATATTTTTTAATTGAGTTTTTACAGAGAGAAAAGGAGAGGGATAGAGAGCTAGAAACATCGATGAGAGAGAGACATCGATCAGCCGCCTCCTGCACGCCCCCCCACTGGGGACGCATCCGCAACCCAGGTACATGCCCCCAAAAGGAATCAAACCCAAGACCCCTCAATCTGAAGTCCGATGCTCTATCCACTGAGCCAAACCGGTTTTGGCATGGGGTCCCTTTTTCTGATGCATTGTCGTGGCCAGAAAACGCACAGAGCGACCCCGGTGGCTGATGGGAGAGAGCGTGGCCTCCGCTGCGGGTGGGCCCGCGGCCTCTGGGTTCTGCTCTGGGCGCACATCCCCTGGCCCACGGAGGCTCCCCGCCCGCTCTGCCTAGCTCGGCTCCTTCCACAGCCCGCGATGGGCCTGCTGGGATGACCTTGGCCCCCACATCCCTTCAAGCTTGAGGGGCTCGGGACCCAGGTCAGATTCCTCACCCCTGCAGCAGCCCCCCGCCCCAGCACCCCCTCCCCGTCCCCCTTCCCTTGGCAGCCCCCTGTTGCCCTGACAGCTTAGGTGACGGCCCTCCACAGGCTGTGCAGGCCGAGGTTCACCAGGAGCGCGTTGAGCGTGCTTCCTGCCTGCCCCAGACCAACCGCTTCTCAGCATCTCAGGGCAGCCCCTGGGCAACTCTGCCCCCGCCCCCCGCCAGGTCAGGGCCCCAGCAGCTGCCCTGGCAGCTGACCCAGAGGTGAAGGGAGGAGGGAGCCACAGGCAGGCCCCAGGGCCGCAATGTCCCTGCTTTAAAGCCACACCCCACAGCCTGGCACTCAGCGAAGGGATGAACGTGCTCTGCACCTTCTGTGCTCGAGGTTTTGACTTCCTTGCACCCCAACAGTCTGCAGAGACAGAGACAGCTTCTTGGGGTGAGGAAACCAACACCTGCAGAGCTCTGGCTTTCCTCCGGCTGTCAGGCTGGGGGACAGGACAGACCCCAGGACCTCCTCCTCCAGCCACCTCTCTGCTCCCGCAGGCCTCCCAGGCTGGGCTTCCTGGGGCGCCCCAGGTTTAAGAGACATTTTGTGTGGGCGCTGCCACACACGGCACCTCAGATCTGCTGCCTGGACCCGGGTCAGCTCAGGACATTCCCCACCATCACCCTGTTTTTTTTTTTGTTTTTTTTTAATATATTTTATTGATTTTTTACAGAGAGGAAGGGAAAGGGATAGAAAGCCAGAAACATCGATGAGAGAGACATCGATGAGAGAGACATCGATCAGCCGCCTCCTGCACGCCCCCTACTGGGGATGTGCCCGCAACCAAGGTACATGCCCCCGACCGGAATCGAACCTGGGACCTTTCAGTCCCCAGGCCCACGCTCCATCCACTGAGCCAAACCGGTTTCGGCCATCACCCTGTTTGAGGACCATCCATCTTGGGCCTCCCTGTGCGCCAGGCACATGGTGACCCGCTCCCTCCATAGGAATGTCCAGAGAGACGGAGAGCAGGTTGGGGAATCAGGGGGCAGGCGGAGGGGGGGCGAGGGGTGACTGCCTGCCGAACAGACACGGCTCCACTTTGGGGGATGAAGTGCTTTGGAACTGGAGGGGGGCGGCGCTCGCACCTGTGACCCGCGTGGCATCAACCTATGAACCAGGAGGTCACAGTTCAGTTCCGGTCCGGACACAGCCCAGGTTTGGGGCTCGGTCCCCAGGGTGGGGCGTGCAGGAGGCCGCCGACCCAGGATTCTCTGTCCTCACAGACCTTCCTCATCTCCCCAGCTGCAACTCTGCCCCCGAAACACCCACTCCCGCCCCTCCCCCGGCCCTGGCAACCTCTGACCTACTTCCAGGGACGTGGCTGCGAATTCCCTTCTTCCAGAAACTTAGAAGCGGAGTCTGCCCATGTTTGCTTTTTGTGGAAAACCTTCAAAATGTGTCCTAGTCGCGGTAGAAGACACTTTCAATGCAGAGTGACAGAAAGACAATACAAACCCCCCCCCCCCTGTGTCTCCCCCCGCCCTGTGTCTTCCCCCCCACATCCAGGCCCTGCCAGCATTTGGTGCGGCGCCTGCCTTCCCGTCTCTCTCTGCAGATAAGCACATTTGCATCTTCTTTTTGCAAAAATAGCCCCGACTGTAAGTCCTGCTCGGTCATTGGCCTTTCCACTGACCAACCCCCAGCTCTCCTCGCTGGCTATAAATAGCCACGCCCTGCATCCTCCCGTTGGCGTCTGGACTTGGCCACCGTGTCCCTCTCCTCCGCCACTCAAGGGCACTGGGTGGCCATCCTGGACCCCAGCAGGTGCACGTCCCTCCTGGTTTCCCAGGACATCCCTGCAAATCCCTGCGAATGCGCAGACCTCTTTCAGGCAGACCTCTTTCTTTCAGAGCTTTGGAGTTCACCCTGCCCTACAGCACCACCGGCTGGTCCCACCGCTCCAGCTTCGGGGGGTGGGGGGGATAGAGGCAGGGTCAGTCCTCAGGCCAGAAGAGCCAGGACCCTCCTCCCAGCTCCAGGCAGCCCCCAAACCTGCCTCCTCGCCAGCAAGGAACCTCATCTTTGCCCCCTCCCCGGGGACAGGTGTCAGGTGTCAGGATTCCTGCCTGGGGGCTCAGGCATCTCAGCCCCTCCCGTACCCCCCCCCACCCCTGCTCAGTGAGAGGAGTGGAGCGGGGATTGTGGGGTTCCATTTACAGAGGAGCCTGCCGCAGGAGCCCTCAGAGTCGCCTCTGGGTGATCCTCACGTTATCAGCGAGGGAGGAGGCTGGCAGGGATGGCCCTGCCAAGGTCATGCCTTCGGCAAGCGGCCGACCTTGAAGTGGCTCAGGTTCTGGAGGCGGTGCAGGTGCAGGCTCCGCCCTCGTGGGCTGCAGGGAGCAGGGCCCAGAGAGGCTGAGTGACCTGCCCGGGTCGCACAGCATGCAGGAGGCAGGGGGAGCAGCCCCGTCCCTGCCCCCCGGCCCCTGAGCTTCCTCCAGGCAGACCTTACCCAGGGGGCCTCGGGCTCCCCCGGAACCCGGGCAGGAATGTCGGCCCAGGGACTCCACGGGGCCGTGTGAGCGCATTCACGGAGCCTTGAGTGATGGCACCATTTGCTGCTATTTCTGGGCCCAGATTCCCGCTGACAGTGTCAGAATCAGGGTCACAGTGCCTGGCTGCCGGGCTGCCGGGCTGGAGGAGGGAGAGGGCCCTGCTGGGGGGAGGGGAGAGGGGGCCCTTCTGAGGGGGGGAGGGGAGGCCTTGGGTGCTGCTGGAAAGCCGGCCTGCAGCCTGAGTGCCTCTCCCTGCGACAACCCTCCACCCAGGGCAGCGTGGCGAGGGGCGCACACTGCTGCCGGCTCCCCGTCTCTTCTCAGCACCAGGCCCCCTGCCAGCTGTTCTCAGCGCAGGCCGGCCCACCCCTGACTCCCCCAAGCACCTCGATGCCCCAAACTGGAGGTCAAGTGAATGCATGCGCCCGGCACGGGAGGGGCCGGGCCAGCTGCCAGCCAGGCTGGCCCCACGGTCCCCAGGGCACATGGCAGAGGGACAGGCTGGGGAGAGAGCTGCCGCTCAGGGGAGGGAAGGGCCTCTCTGCAGAGGGCGGCTGGCTCCCTCAGCCCGGCCTCGGCCTCCACTGCTCCAGCAAGCCCAGGGGACCGGGTGGGGTGCAGCCCCCTCCCTCCAGCCCAGGTCCCTGCTGGTCCCCCTCTCCTGCTGGAACTGTGACCTCCCAAAGGCTCCGTGCGGTTCCCGTCCAGCCGGGCCTCTGCCCGGAGGCCTGGGCTCCTGGGAACCAGTCGCCATGGACATGGGTGCCAGACTGCCCCTCCTTCCCTGCTTCCTGCTCTGTCCGGCATTCGGGGGGAGGAGTGGGCGGGGGGGGGGCATTGGCCAGCCCTGTGGCTAATGAGAGGGGCAGCTCCGAGGAAACCAGGGGTTTAAATCCTTAACAAGAGCCCGGAGGCGGGGGTGCAGGGAAGCAGAACCTGAGGAAGGCAGACAAGGTCTGCACCAACGGGGAGCGCCGTGATCCGGGAATGGAAGGCCGGGCTGTCCCCGAGGAGCCGGTCACCCTAGCGTGAGGAGTGGAGAGCGCGGTGCCCGTTCCCGAAAGCTGTGCCCTGTCAGGGGCGGCAGCAGCGCTGCCTTGGGGTGTCTCAGATCTCCTGCACATGTTCTCGGGGAGCACCCCCCGCAGAGCAGCTTTTCTGAGTGGCCGCAGCCCCTCCAAGTTCTGGGCCAGCACCCCGGCTGCGCCCTTTGAGGACCGTCCATCTCGGGCCTCCTTGTGTGCCAGGCACATGGGGACCCACTCCCTCCATAGGAATGTCCAGAGAGATGAAGACCGGGTTGGGGGGCCAGGGGGCGGGTGGAGGGGGGTGAGGGGTGACTGCTGAATGGGTGTGCGGCTCCACTTTGGGGGGTGAAGTGCTTTGGAACTGGAGGGGGCAGTGCTCACACTGTGAACGGCTAAATGCCACCGCACTGGGCACGGAGATGCTCATTGTCTGTCCCCTGCGTTCCGCCTCCACTTTACAGAAACGGGGATGTCCGACCAGCGTGGCTCCCCCTATGAACCAGGAAGTCACGGTTCAATTCCAGTCCGGGCACAGCCCAGGTTTTGGGCTCGGTCCCCAGTGAGGGGCATGCAGGAGGCAGCTGATCCATGATTCTCTCTCCTCATTGATGTGTCTCTCTCTCTTCCCATTCCTCCCTCCCTCTCTGAGACGGATAAAATGTATTGAAAGAGAAGGGGCTACCGATCCATGATTCTCTCTCCTCATTAATGTGTGTCTCTCTCTCTCCCTCTCCCTCCCTCTCTGAGATGGATAAAATGTATGGAAAGAGAAGGGGCTGCCGATCCATGATTCTCTCTCATTGATGTTTCTCTCACTCTCCCCATCCCTCCCTCCCTCTCTGAGACGGATAAAATGTATTGAAAGGGAAGGGACAGCCAATCCATGACTCTCTCTCCTCATTGATGTTTCTCTCTCTCCCCCTCCCTCCCTCTCTGAGACGGATAAAACGTATGGAAAGAGAAGGGTCTTGGTGGGGGCTTCTGTGAGGCCCTTTGAGAAACATCGCCAGCCCAGGTCCCGTTCATCAAAACTCGGGTCCTCCTCGGAGCCCAGGAGACCGATCCCACTCTCTCAAGCAGGGGCTTTCCCTCCAGCCAGAGCGCGTGCAGTCCTGTCTGGGAGCCTGATTGGAGGGGAGAGATGAGGGAGGCTCAGGGGACAAGGGGTGGCGTGCCAGCAGTGAGGGTGGAAAATCAAGCAGGAGGCAGGGGGCAGGGGGCAGGGTGGAGGTTGGGGCTGTGGTGAACGGGGGTCAGGAGAGGCCTGTCTTGGGAAGAAGGGAACCCCAGGCAGGGCCTTCATTCAGGTGAAGGGAACAGCACAGGCAGAGGCCCCGAGGGGGAGCTGCTGGCGTGAGGCAGGGAGGCGGGGAGGGGGCCCCGGCGGGTGGGGGCAAGGCGCTGACAGCCGGGCCCTGTCCCCGCAGCCCTGCTCCTGGACATCATGACGGTGGCCGGCATGCAGACTCTCATCAAACGGCGCGGCCCGTTCGAGACGAGCCCGGGGCTGCTGGACTACCTGACCATGGACGTGTACGCCTTCCCCGCCGGCCACGCCAGCCGCGCCGCCATGGTGTCCAAGTTCTTCCTCAGCCACCTGGTGCTGGCCGTGCCGCTGCGCGTGCTGCTGGTGCTCTGGGCGCTGTGCGTGGGGCTGTCGCGCGTGATGATCGGGCGCCACCACATCACGGACGTGGTCTCGGGCTTCGTGCTGGGCTACCTCCAGTTCCGCCTGGTGGAGCTGGTCTGGATGTCCTCCAACACCTGCCAGATGCTCATCTCCGCCTGGTGAGCCCGCGGCCCGGTGGCGGGGGGACGGTGCCGGCCGGGGACCGCCCTGCGTGGCCTCCGCTTCGCGGGGAACAGTGAGAGCCAAGCAGGCAGGCGCGGGCCGAGCGAGCCTTGTCCTGTCCATCATCATCGTGACTGTGAGTTACGGTCGTCGATGGTGCAGGGCCGCGCCGTCCAAAGGCGCCCGCTGGACACCGGCCTGGGAAGCAAAGGGTTCGGTGGTCACACCGACGTGGGGAGGCTGCATTCCCCGCCCTGGGGAGGGCGGGCGGGCGCGCGCCGGGGTTAGTGCCCTCAAGGCTCTGACGAGGCCTGCAGAGAGCTTCCCGCGGAACCCTGTGCCCACGCGGGTTCGACCACGAGCCCTTTTCTCTGGGAGAGCTGCGGACCCCGAACCCCGAGGACACGGCCGGTTCCTCGAGCTCCTGGGGGAGGTGCCACCGGAGCTGAAGGACTGAGGTGGGAGCAGCCGGTGCCACGGCCTGTGGGAGGCCCGGGGCCGCGGGCATCCGTGCCACTTTGGCCCCCAGGGGCCGGACTCCGTGTGACCTAATAGGTCGTTTCCAAGCCAGCCGCCCTGGATGTGCATTTCACGCGACAATACAGATGCCGTTCGAGGGGACCCTCCCGTGTGGCTTTCTTTGTGGGGTTTGGTTTCCAGGCGGGAGGGTCTGTCACTATGGGGAAGCGGGGATGGAGGGGCGTCTGTTTACATGGGGGAGGGGTCTCAACATGGGGGAGGGGTCTCTGTTAACAGGGGGGAGAGGGAGGGGGAATCTCTGATAACGGGGGGAGCTGGTTTCTTCCTTTCCAGCTGACCAGGGAAAGTGGGCTCTGGGCCTTCCCAGCTGGCTGTCCTCCTCCCCGAGGAGCCGGGGGTCATAGCCCATGGGGAGGGAGGCCCCCATCAGCATCACAGGGAGAGCTGGGCCGAGTGGCCAGAGCAGGGTCGGGGGGAGGGAGGCTGCCCCGAACACGGGCCTCAGGGACAGGGACACCAGCCTGGCTCTGCCGCTGCGTGTGCACTCTGGGAGGGGCAGGGGAGCGGGCACAGTGGGCGCAGTGGGTGGTTCCCAGGTGGCCACAGCCATAGCTTGAAGCAGCAGCCAGGTCTTCCCGAAGTTCTAGGCTGCGGTGCTCCACCCTCCTGACGCCCGGCCCTTTAACGCAGCTCCTCACGGGCTGGCGGCCCCAGCCATAGCATGATTGTCGTGGCTACTTCATCACTGCCACTTTCTACTGTTAGGAATCGTAATGTAAATGTCTGCGTTTTCCGGTGGTCTTAGGCCACCCTGCTAGCGGCTCTCAACCTGTGGGTCTGGCCTCTTCCTAACTTATGTCTTTTTTAAAAAATATATATATTTTATTGATTTTTTACAGAGAGGAAGGGAGAGGGATAATGTTAGAAACATCGATGAGAGAGAGACATCGATCAGCCGTCCTCCTGCACGCCCCCTACTGAGTATGTGCCCACCACCAAGGTCTATGCCCTCGACTGGAATTGAACCTGGGACCTTTCAGTCCGCGGGCCGACGCTCTATCCACTGAGCCACCCCGGTTTCGGCCTAACTTACATCTTAATCACACCTGCCGAGACCCTGTTTTCAAAGAAGGCCACATTCGTAGGTTCTGGGAGTTCAGCCTTCATACATTTTGGGGGGACACATTTTTACCCCAACACATAGGATCCACCTGAGGAAGAAAACAGCGTCTGTGCGGGGACCAGGCAGGGCCCTCACATCCCGGCGTGGGGGTGCGGGGGTGCCGCTGATGCTGATGAAACCCGGTCAGGTTTCCCCAGTCAGGAGCCCCCACGGGCCCAGCCCCCAGGCCTGCTGACCTCCCTCCTGCTCCAGGGATCCCACATCCTCGCAGGTCACAGTGCCCAGGGCTGGTGCCCCTGCAAACAGGGCCCAGGCCCCCCATCCCAGCCCCCCCGGCTTCTCTCTTGAGCCTCCAGGTGCCAGCCCAGTGGTGTCCTCCTTGTCTTCACCCCGAAGGAGCTCAAACTCCACGAGGAAAAGGCTGACCAGGGAAAGGGGGCTCCTGGGCTTTCCCATCTTGAACGTCGGCTCCTTCTGTATCTTTCCTTCACTCTGCTGGTTCCCTCAGACGCGGGCATCATGGTTAGGAGGCGCCGTGGAGCGGAAGGGGTGAGGCCCTTGGGAACCTGTCCTCCAGGAGGACGGGCCTCCAGCTCCGGGCCGGGACAGCCGCCTGTGAGGCCCAACCCCAGCGGATTGTAAAAGGAAGAGAGAGCTGTTTGCACCCCCCCCCCCAAAAGGACCACCCGCCTCCCAGGCACTCTGGACCAGGCAGGAAGGAGGCTTTGGAGCTTGGATGGGCAGGGGTCATGGGGGAGTGGGGATTGAGATGGGGGTTCTTTTTAAATACATTTTATTGATTTTTTACAGAGAGGAAGGGAGAGGGATAGAGATTAGAAACATCTATGAGAGAGACGTCAGTCAGCTGCCTCCTGCATGTCCCCTACTGGGGATGTGCCTGCAACCAAGGTACATGCCGTGACAGGAATCGAACCTGGGACCTTTCAGTCCACAGGCCAATGCTCTGTCCACTGAGCCAAACCGGTTTCGGCTGAGACGGGGGTTCGTTCCCAGCTGCTGCCGTTTCCTGGGCCCCTCTTGTCCCACCTCCTCCATGGTCTGCCCCAGCCCCTGGGCGGGAGGAGGGAGGAAGGAGGAGGCAGAAAGGACTGAGGCCGAGTCCTCCCTGGACCCTCGAGTCTCACGCATAGTCTTAAGCCCACCCTGCCTCAAGGTCAAGGTGTATCACACCCCCTGCCAAGTGCCAGAACCTGTCAGGGCCGGAAGTCTGGGATGGGGAGAGGGCGGGCAGGAGCCAGGTGTCATCGGTGGGCTGGGAGCCAGGCCTCCGGGCTGGGCAGCTGTGGCCTGGACACCCTGCTCCCCAGGCCGGGGTGGGGGGGCTATAAACCTTGCCAGCTGAGGTGAACATGGGGACAGTGACCGGCCGCTCCCCACGGACGGGGAGGAACCGGTGCTGAAGGGGGGCTGTGGCAGGCGGAAAACTGGCCCCAAAGGCCTGAATCTTTATCCCCGGAGCCTGCGGGTCCTTAGCCGGCGGGAGTGAGGCGGCAGGTGAGTGAAGCTGCCGATCAGCTGCCCACATCGGAGCCGAGCGGGCGGCAGGTGGGCCCGATCCTCCACGAGGCGAGACTCTGCCGGCTCTGACGGCGGAGGAGGAAGAAGCCTCGGACCCAGAGATGCCGGCGCCTCCAGATGCAGGGAAAGGCGAAGCCCCATCCCTCTCCCCGCCCCCCAGCCTCGGAAGGAGCCAGAGCCCCCCACCCTGGCCTCACCCCTCGGGACTGGTGTGCCTCACTGCCCAGACGGCAGGTAAGACCGCACATTGGTGCTGTTTGGAGCCACGGGGTTTGCGGCCACGTGTTGGTGATGGTCAGACACCAGCTCGGGTGCCTGGCACCTCCACCCCGCCCGCTCGCCACTGTGGCCACAACCTCCATCCCCCGCTCCCCCACAAACACACACCAACATCCACCCTGGGACTCGGGAATCCTCCTGCCCAGCAGCGTCTCAGGCCCAGAGAGGGTGTGGGGACCACACTAAGCACCCCAGGAACCGGGGAGCCTTCCCTGAACTGCAGGTTCCAGGGATAAGCAGGGGGCCGAGCCACAGGGCCCCCCCGTCCTGTCCAAAGCGGTCCTCCAAGTGGGGGGAAGGGGCCTGACGAGGCCCTCCCCACCCCCCAGACCTCCCCAGCGTGTCGCCCTTTGGCCTCCAGGGAAGTTCTCATTTGTCAAAACAAAGTGCAGGAAGTCGGGGTTTGGTGCTGGTGGCGGAGTGGGGAAGCCCTAGCCCAGCCCATCAGGGGTGTCGGGGAAATTGGGTCTCCCTCCCCAGATTCACATGGTGCAGCCCTAACCCCGGGCCTCTGGGTTTGCAACCGAGGCCTTTCCAGGGGGATCAGTGGAAATGAGGTCATGGGCCAGGCGCTGAGCCAGTGGGACAGGTGTCCGAGCAGAGAAAACGGGGCGCAGCCCACAGAGAGGCCAGTGAGGACCAGGAGCCGGCGGCGCCCGCAATGAGGACGCCCAGCCTCCGGCCTGGGAAGCCAGCTCCTGTGTGCGGGCACCAGCGTGCCCTCGGCCCTGTGCCCTGGGGGCATACCCAGTGGGGGACCGGGCTGGCTGCTGTCACCTGCCAGGGCAGGAAGAGCAGGGCCCAGGGCGATGGGACGCACCAGGCAAGTGAGGACACTTCTGGGGCACCAGGCTGCCGCCCCGGCCACGTGGCTTCTGGGCAGCGTGGGGAGAGCACGTGCAAGGAGCCCCGGGCTCCGGTGTCTGCACTGACCCCCTCCCAGGGGTCGGACCCCTGGCCAGGGGAAGCCACTTCCCAGCCCTCGAGCCCCAAGCCCCCAGCCCGTTCCCTCCTCGGGAAAAGCCGGGGAGGGGCGGGAGCAGGGAAGGCAGGAGCTAAACCCTGCAGGCATTCCGGGACCCACGCCATCTGGCTCCGGGTGCGGGCAGCGGGGGAGGGGGTGGCGGAGAGCAACATCTGGCCTGCACCTTGGCCAGCTCTTCTGTAACCACATGGGCGCACATGCGGCTCTGCCCAGCAGAGCAAGGCGGGTGCCTGGCCTCGCTCCACCTGCCTTTCCTGCGTGTGGGGGGGCCTCCTGACAGAGGGCCGTCGGGGGACGCGATGAGCGTGCCAGGGTCCTGGCACGAGGTGGAGCTGGTGCACACACAGGCGCGCACACCCAGCCTCGGGAGCTGGGCCTCCTCCAGCTCTCAGACTCCGCAGCCTTCGTACACACAGACGCTCCTGCGTGTAACCCTTCATGGGCCCGGTACAGACACCAGTAGATGCATGCCTGTTCACATCCACACAGGTGTCGTCATACATTCACCTACCGAGGAAACGGGACCCAAAATGGGGCTCCCACCCACCTTAGAACGGCCACCTGCATCTGGTGCACACACCTCCCGGGTATATACGTGCACACATTCATGCACATGTACACGCGTGTGCTCTTACACAGCGTGCACGTGCACACACCTGCATGCACCTTTCCACACAGCAGGCCTGCCACAGTCAGCCAGTAAACATACAGGATGCAATCTTGGCGACATGCTTATTACGGAAAAGCTATTCATGTATCTGAAACTCAAATGTATGTGCGTCCTGGATTTTATCTGACAGCCCTAATATGAACACATGTACGGAGTTTTCCTGTGTATAAGACAACTGGGTGTGTAAGATGATCCCCAACTTTTCCAGTTAAAATATAGAGTTTGGGATAGACTCACCCTATAAGACGACACCCGGCGTATAAGACGACCCTCAACTTTTGAGAAGATTTTCCTGGGTTAAAAAGTCGTCTTATATGCCGGAAAATACGGTCCATGTGTACACACACACACACACACACACACACACACACACACGTGAAGCCAGCAGGTCCCTGCACAGCCCAGACAGGCCATCTCCCTGGGGCAGTTCCCGAGACCTTCCCTCTGTCCCGTCATGGGCCACAACCTGCACTGGGGGCTCCGTTAGTGGCCTGGCTGGTGGGGGAGGGAGGGCGGGCAGCCAGGCTCGGGGTTCGGGGCTGGGGGCCTCCTGGGGCCCTGAGAGAGCTCCTCCCCCAGCAGCCCAGCTGTGAGTGCTGAGAGCCGCGAGCCGCAGCCCGGGCCTCAGCCTCAGGGGGGAGGGCCAGCTGGGGTCAGCACTGCAATCTGAGGCCCGAGGTCCAACGTGGCCTCTTCTCCATCCGGTCCTGCTCTGCCAGTGGAGACTGTGGGGATGAGGCTGTCCCCAAATCCTGACGCTCGGCCTGCCGCCTCCGCAGAGGGCCAGTGGCCGGCGGGGTTCTAGGGAACCTCAGATCAGAGGCGGTGGTGGGAGAGACACGGACCGGCCCTTCCCATGGGCCTGGCCCCGCCCCTCAGAAGAGAGGAATTCTCATCCTGAGCGGGGCGAGGGGCGGGGAGGGGTAGCACGTGCCGGATGGCTCCCGAGAGACTCCCACAGAACAGGGTGGGGTTCTTAAAGGAAGTGTCTCTCTCCCCGGTGACTCTGGTTTGGGTTACATCACCGTGTGTTTTCTCTAATAAGAACTGAGCACACATAGGAGAAGCAAAACTGTTTTGGTTATTTTCTCAGATGCTTTTCTTTTTTTAAAAAAATATATTTTATTGATTTTTTTACAGAGAGGAAGGGAGAGGGATAGAGAACTAGAAACATCGATGACAGAGAGACATCGAACAGCTGCCTCCTGCACGCCCCACACTGGAGATGTGCCTGCAACCAAGGTCCATGCCCTTGACCGGAATCGAACCTGGGACCCTTCAGTCTGCAGGCCGACGCTCTACCCACTGAGCCACACCGGTTCCGGCTCTCAGATGCTTTTCTATGCACCCAGACCAATACAGGTGTATTTCAGCCAAAAAAAAGCGGTTCCACGTTGTCCTCCTGTGACCTGCGGTGTCCGTCCACTGAGCAGCGGGACCCTCTTCCGCACCAGCGTCTCCACGTCTGCATCTCGGCTGCCCCCGCGCCCGGCGATCCCCGGGGAAGGACCATCGCTCCTTCTCTTTACACAGTTGAGTCGCTGCTGGTTCCCATAACGTGGAACGAGCCGATGGGAAGGCGGACGCTGCTGAGAAGCGCGTACGTGAGTTTATGTGAAACTGAGTATGAAGGATATTCGTTCACAAGGTTTCTAAGTCCTCAGATAAAAAAAAAAAAGGAAGCCTCATCTGTCTCTGGGTGCATCACGGGCCTGTGCTCCCGGCAGAAGTCTTAGAGTCGCTGGTCTAATCTTACGAACCCCCACTGGCACACTGCTGGGGATCACTCTGAGTTGGGGGGGAAGGTCAGTTTGTGGGGATCTGACCTCCTGTGCTCTCAGGCCTCCCTGTCCGCACGCACGAGTTGCCCTTTCTGTCTTCTTCAACTCCATTCATGAGATGCTACCCTCCTCTGTCTGGTTCTTACCGGTTTCATTAGCCTTGTTCGTAAATGCTTACAACTTCCCTGCTGCCCTAACTGGTGTGGCTCAGTGGATAGAGCGCCGGCCTGCGGACTGAAGGGTTCCAGGTTCCATTCCGGTCAAGGGCATGTATCTTGGTGGTGGGCACATCCCCAGGAGGGGGCGTGCAGGAGGTGGCTGACCAATGTCTCTTTCTCTCATCGATGATTCTAGCTCTCTGTCCCTCTCCCTTCCTCTCTGTAAAAAAATAAAAAATATATATATTTTAAAAGAAAAAAAAAAAAAACCTTCCATGTTCTTGGGAATGGTGCCTCCCTTCCTGCCAACACACACACTTTTTTTTTAACCCTCACCCGAGGAGGGAAGCTATTTTTTCCCATTGATTTTTTAATTTTTTAATGTTGTTATTATTGACTATTTACAGAGAGGAAGGGAGAAGGGTAGAGGGTTAGAAACATCGATGAGAGAGAGACATGGATCAGCTGCCTCCTGCACACCTCCTACTGGGGATGTGCCTGCAACCCAGGTACATGCCCTTGACCGGAATCAAACCTGGGACCTTTCGGTCCTCAGGCCGACGCTCTATCCACTGAGCCAAACTGGTTAGGGCTCCATTGATTTTTTGAGAGAGTTGGAAGGGAAGAGAGAGAGAGGGAGGGAGAGAGAGAGAGAGAGAGAGAGAGAGAGAGAGAAACAGCATGTGAGAGATACACAGTGATTGGTTGCCTCCTGCACGAGCCCTGACTGACTGGGCCCTGACTGACTGGGGCCGGGGATGAAACCTGCACACCAGGCATGTGCCCTTGACCAGGACTTGAACCCTTTGATGTGCTGGGAGCGGTGGGATGTGCTCCAACCACTGAGCTCACTGGTCAGGGCAACACACACCCACTTATTTCAGGCACATTTTCAAGCTGTTCTCGGTGTATAAAATGCAACTGCCTTTGGTAAGTTATTTCCCTCCTGGGTGCCTCGCTCACCTCTGCTCTTTGGCTTCCCATAGAGCTGACCTGTCTGAGAGCACGGGTCCCCTTTCTGTCCTCCACCCCGTGTCTAATTCCTTTTTTCTTTCTGGGCTCCTCGCTCCAGGGGACTGCAGCCCTCGGGGCTGGGCGGACGAGGCCTCGGGACCACAGGTTCGCCTTTCTCAGCTCAGGGACGCGGGGGAGGCGCCGCTGCCGAGAAGCGCCTGCGTGAGTGGATGTGAAACTTACAAAGGCTTCGTCTGTCTCCACTGATCAAATGATGCGGTGTCGCCTCCTCCAGCAGCGAGGGTGGCAGTGGCGCTGACTCTTCTCACCCGAAACCTCCCTGCGACCTTGGGGGAGCGCGACCCCCATCCTGCGGGCGACTGTCCTTGGGTTCTCGAGAGTCCTCACCTGGGGGTACGTTCCCTTTGGCAGTCAGAGGAGCAGGGAGGGTGGGGAGACACAGAGAGACGCAGTGACATGAGGGAGAGACGTGGAGCGGTCGCCTCCTGCACACGCCACCACGGGCACCCAAACCTGCAAGCCAGGGATGGGCCCTGGACCGGGCCTGGACCAGGGAGGCACCCCCGGCCCCTCGGTGGGCAGGACCTGCGAAAGGATCCGTGCGAAGGTCAGAGGGGCCTGGGTGGACCTGGTGGGACCTGGGATCAAGGCACCCCCGGGGTCCTGCCCTGACTGTGACACTGCCCGGCACAGGCCTGAGGCCTCGGCGTGGTGACGTCAGCGTGGGGGCAGGCGGTGGGGAGGTGCCTTGGAAGGCGCCGGAGGTGGTGGGACATCTGTGCGGAGGTCAGACAGATGGGAGGGCCATCCCTCCGAGCCGTGTGACCCCGACACTGATCCCCTTCCCCGTGTCCCGCGCCTTCATCCTCACGACGGGAATGCCAGGGCGCTGGTGACACCGAGGCGGGCGGCCACCTGCTGCCACCTCGTTTCAGCAGCACCAGCGTGGCCCACACAGAGCCTGGGGCACACGGCGGACCCCCACCCCCCTGGGAGGCCGAGAGCTGCTGCATCTGCCATTCAGGGAGGACAGCATCCAGGCTGAGCCGCGCACAGGCAGGTGCCGAGCCGCCTGGCCGGCCCGTGGGGAAGGCAGGGCACCCCCAGTCTCCGGCTGACGCCCTAGAGCAAGCACAAGCCTGCGCTCCCTTTCCCCCCCTCCCCACAGGGGGTCACCTCCTGGGAGGGTCCGTCCCGGTCAGCCAGCTGCCTGAGAAACAAGCCCCAGGCCGGCTCTTCCTGTGGCCAGAGCCCCTTCCTGCCCCCAGAGCACCCCTCCCCCTGGGAAAACTCTAAGAGGGGCCGGAGGGGGCAGACTTCCCTTCCGGTCCTTGTGCGGAGGCCGCGGGGAATGTGTCGCTGATAGGGGCTGCGGGGGGCGGGGAGGGGGGCCTGTGGGGGCCTGTGGGGACCTGATAAGGGCTCTCAAGGGCCACAGAGCCAAAGCCCCTCAGACAAGTGTGGGCACGTCTGGGGAGCAGCCGAGGGTCAGGGGTCACAGCGTGTAGGGCGGGGGCCAGTGCAGGGGCCTGCGGTGAGGCTGTGGGAAGAGGCGTTCTCTGGGGCAGTGGTGGGCAAACCACGGTGGCTCTCGAGCCGCGGTTTGCCGCTCTGTTGAGTAATGAGTTTGCCGACCACTGCTCCAGGGGTGCAATTCTTTTATTCGTCCACCCCTCATTCAGCCGATGCTGTGGATGCCGGGCTGCACGGGTGAGTGTGGAAACAAGGCTGGGCCCTGGGCGGTGTGGCTCAGTGGTGGGGCATCGTCCCGGTGCCCAGGAGGTCGCTGGTTTGATTTCTGGTCAGAGCTCATGCCCAAGTGGTGGTGGGCTCAGTCCCCAGGAGGGGGCTGGCAGATGGCAGCCGATCCATCGATGTTTCTCTCTCTCTCTCCCCCCCCTTCCTCAGTAAACTGTTCCCGAGATGACGTGCGTATTGCACTCAGGCCAGGCGTAAGTCCTTTTTAAACCATTTACTGGGCACGTCCGAGAGCCGGGCGGGCATGAACGACCCCACCACTACCTTCCGCGTGCGGCAGCCATGAGGGTGCAGCCTCCTGGAGCCTGGGGGGGGGGGGCGAGGAGTGGCCTGGCTCCTGGGGCCCCTCTCCTGTCACGGCCGCCCCCACGTGGATCCCTCGCTCCCCAAGTCCAGCCTTTCCTCCTCCAGCCAGTGCCCACCCCAAGGGACCGGATCCCCAAGACCAAATTCCAGTGTCCCGGAGAGCTTGTTGGCCAGCGATGACTGTAGCTCTGGCTGCTGGCTGCTGGCTGGGGCCCCAGGTGGGCGCCCTGAACACTGGACGGTGGGCCCCTCCCCTGCCCCAGGGGCAGGCTTCCCAGCCACTGGGACAGGCCCTCCAGGCGGCTTATTCCAGAAACCCAGCTCCTGCCTCTCAGCCCCTCCCCTGCCCCTGGCCACTGGGGAGTACAGTCAGGTGAAGTGCCTTCCCTCGGCCGCATGGCAGCTCAGATGCTGGGGGGAGGGGGAGAGGGGAGAGGGGAGAGGGGGAGGGGCGTGGGTGGGAAACGGGGCGCCGGTGTCAGGAATAGTCCTGCTGTGCTCAGCCCCTGGGTCTTGTGATGCTGACACTCAAGAGCCCCTGACTCAGCAGGATATTAATACACCTGGCGGGCTCCCCGGCGGCTCCGCCAGGGGCCAGGGCAGGTCTCCCTGCCCAGGTCTGAGGCTCCTTCCCCAGCCGCTGGCACCCCCACAGCCCAACCTCTCACACGGTCACCCAGGCACCCCTGCTGAGCAGGCCTGGGCAAACCCCTCTGACCTTAAGGGGGCATCTCGAAGGGAGCCGGGAGGAAAGATGGCCAGGCTGCACAGGGGGGAGGGAGGGGGGTCGTGGGACCAACACTTGGGGCTCCGGGGTCAGAGTAGAGTCGAAGTTCTGCTCCCCCCCCTCCCTCACCTGGTGGCTGGGACAAACCACTTACAACCTGGAGCCGTGGCGGCCCAATCCGTGCAGCAGGGGTTCTTGCAGTACGTGGTCCGTTCTGGGTTTGCCGTGAGAATCCATTGATGTCCTTGTCACAAAGGGTAAGTTTGGGGCCTGACCGACCGACCGTTCCTCCTCACCTGTCATCCCCGCATCCCGGGCTGGTCTCCGCTGACTGGCTAGTTGGTCCGCTCTGGACTGGGCTTCTGTCCCACAGCGCTCTCTCGTGGTCAGAGGCGGTGATTGCAGGGACTCCCTCCCCAGGTGGCTTAGGCTGAGTTCCCAAAAGGGTAAAATGTGCCCTTTCTTCTCTGATGAACTTTAGTCCACAGCTCTTTTCTTTTTTAAATATATTTTATTGATTTCAGTGAAGAAAAGAGAGAGAGATAGAAACATCCATGATGAGAGGGAATCATTGATGGGCTGCCTCCTGCACGCCCCCTACTGGAGATTGAGCCTGCAACCCAGGCATGTGCCCTTGGCCGGAATCGAACCTGGGACCCTTCAGTCTGCAGGCCGCTCTATCCACTGAGCCAAACCAGCCAGGGATGGTCCACAGCTCTTACTGAGAAGGCTGAAAAGGGCCAATTCCAAGGTAGCCCTGATATTTAGGGGGTGGGGAGGGGGCGGCTAGCAAGCTAATTCTGTGCCAGCAAGCCCAGTGGCATTCTTTTTTTTTTTTTTTAATATATATATTTTATTGATTTTTTACAGAGGAAGAGAGAGAGAGAGCTAGAAACATCAATCAGCTGCCTCCTGCACACCCACCACTGGGGATATGCCTGCAACCAAGGTATGTGCCCCTGACTGGAATTGAACCTGGGACCCTTCAGTCCGCAGGCCGACGCTCTATCCACTGAGCCAAACCGGTTTCGGCCAGTGGCATTCTTGATGACCTATCATTAATTAAGTCACTGCCTCTTCCCCAGAACCCGGCCTTGCAGAAGCTGTTCTCTAAATGAATGCTCCCATTTCACAGCGGCCGTAAACGATGAACAGCGCTCAGCCCCGGAGGAGGAGGGGTTATTAACACTGGCGCCAGGCCAGACCCTCAGATAGGGTCTCAAGACCCCCAACACTTGGGGCCTCTGGCAAAACCTGGGAAAAGACTGGAAGCATAATCCATATTTGCAGGGCTAAGACCCCAGAACGATATAAAAGAGAAGCCCCTGTATGTTACTTTACTCAGATTTGGGGAGTTATTCTGCTGGGTCCGCAGGCGTGTTAAGCCGTGTAACTCCCTTCTCTAAAAGCGTGGCTCGCTTTTCTCTGGTCTTCTGCCACATTATTATGAAGTAAGAAAAACCCCTCCCTTCCTCAGCTGTCTGGGTTCCAACGCTGGCTCTGTCACGGACGAGCTGGAAATATGGCTTACCTTCTCCGGCCCTCTGTTTCTGCATTTCTAAAATGGGGCTCTAATAACAGCAGCTGCTTCAGAGGGTTGTAACGATTTCTTTTAACTACTTTTTTTATTGATTTCAGAGAGGAAGATAGAGGCAGATAGAAACATCAATGATGAGAATCATTGATCAGCTGCCTCCTGCACGCCCCTAGCCGGGGATCAAGCCCACAACCCCGGGCATGTGCCCTTGACTGGAATTGAACCTGGGATTCTTCAGTCTGCAGGCCTGAGCCAAACCAGGGAGAGTCGTAAGGATTTATTAAACTAATTAATTCATGTAACTTTTTTGCATAATGCCCGGCACAAACCGATAGCATTGGCTATTCGTGTAGTATTTGCTATTATTATAATTCAGCCTGCATGCCCCCTGCTGGTTTTGAAGAACACAACATTTTTTTTTTTTTTATCCTCATGGGAGAGTGAGAGGGAGGGAGGATGGGGTGGGGGAAAGAGAGAGATCCATGGAGAGATCCACCAATTGGTTGCCTCCACACCTGCCCTGACCAGGGCCAGGGAATCAAACCACAACCAAAGTAAGTGCCCTTCACCTGGCATCGAACCCGTGACCCTTTCGGTCTGAGGCCCGACGTTCTAACCCCTGAGAAAAACCGGCCAGGATACCATGAACATTTCGTTTAGCAGTTTAACCCGAGTAAAAATGCAGGCTCCTTGTGGGGGCAGTCCCATCCCGATGGAAGGATCTCGTGTGTTCTCAACTCCCTGGGTAAAATGTCAGTGCTCGGGAATGCTCCTCATGACGTGACCTGGGAACAGGCAGAGGCTGGGCAAGACACCTTCCTTCTGCCTCTGTGGTCCCCTTTGTGGGCATTAGCCTCCCCGCTCATGGCCCCTGGGAGACCCTGTCCTGGGGGTGACTGTGAGGGGCCTTCACCCTCTGGTGGCATCATGGTCTTCGCGGCATGTGACCCAGCGCGTGCCTGTGGCAGGGTCTGTCCCCGACAGACAGGAACGTCAGCTTCGGTTCAGCAGCCGGAGCCACGTGACCAACCATCCTCTCTTCTGCAGCTTTACCGCTGATGACAAGGACGTTCCGCCCGGTTTTTCGGCCGTTGCCATTCTTGCCACTGTCTGCCTGAACCACCTGGCAGAGCTGTGAGAGCTGAGAGCGAGCCGTGGGCAGCCCCTCCGAAAGTGAACTGGGTCTTTCCCGGGCCTCAGACTTCTCACATGTAACAGAACCTTTTTTATTTCTTTTTCTTATATATAAAAATATGTTTTTATTGATTTCAGAGAGAGGATGGGAGAGGGAGGGGGGAGAGAGAGAGAAACATCAATGATGAGAGAGAAACATGGATCAGCTGCTTCCTGCAATGCCCCCTCCTGGGGATGGAGCCTGCATCCCTGCACATGCTCCACATCTCCTGGTTGATGGTCCACACTCAGGCACTGAGCCACACTGCAGGGCACATAGCATCTCTTTTTTAAAAAAAATACATTTTATTGACTTTTTACAGAGAGGAAGGGAGGGGGATAGAGAGCTAGAGACATGGATCAGCCGCCTCCTGCACACTCCCCACTGGAGATGTGCCCGCAGCCAGGATACATGCCCTTGACTGGAATCGAACCCGGGACCTCTCAGTCCACAGGCTGACGCCCTATCCACTGAGCCACACCGGTTTCGGCCACATAGCATCTCTTGACCAGAAAAGCCTTGGCTCTCTGCCGTGGTGGATCGCTTACGTGTCCTCCGTTTAACGTCTCCCCAACTTCAGGACGACCTCTGTGGATTAGGTCGTTCCCACCGAGGGCTTTCGTCCGCTGGAGGGACAGGGTGTGTCTGCCCACAGGCCGGTCGCAGGGCTTCGGACCTCGGAGCTGGGCCCGGCTCCTGCCGCTCTCACCTCTCCTGGTCCCTTCTTCCTGGGCCACGTCTCCACATCCCCGTGTAGCTCCGGAGATGCGTCTGTAGGCCGAGAGGCCTCGCGGTTGTCAGCAAGTAGCATTTTGATTTTTCTAATTTTTTAAAATGATTTTAGAGAGAGAGGCAGGAAGAGGGAGAGAGAGAGAGAGAGACATCCATCGGTCGTCTCCTGCAAGTGCCCAGCCTGGGTATGCACCCCAGACCCAGGATTGAACTGGCGACTTTTCCGTGCACAGGAGGACCCAGCTCTCCCTCCCCTTTCCTCCCCTCCCCTGCTCCCCCCCCCCCCCCTTCCTCCCTCTCCCCCAGCCCAGCGGCCAGGGCAGCATTCTGATTGGCTTGCCCCAGCTCCCTCGCTCATAAACCCCCGCAGGTGGGTCACCCCTCTGCGGCAGAGGCTGCACCTGCCGCCGGGTCAGCCTCCGCCTCCCGTCCCTGCTCCTGGCGGGTAGCGTCCCTCCGCTCGTGCAGAGACGCCTCCAGTCCGGGGCTCCGAACCAGCACGCTCTCTCCGGGCGGCGGCCAGCCGGGGTCATCCCAACCCGGTCCCCCAAGGCTCCCGCCGGCACCTCTGCCGGTCCTTCCCGGGCAGCACCTGCGACCCCCGTTGCCCCGCCCCCCCCTTGGGCTGCACTGTCCTACCCGCTCCCGGTGCTCCAGCCTCTCGCTCCCATCGCTGCCTAATGGGACTGGGAAGATGGGCAGCCCTCCAGCCAATCGAAGCCGGCCACCGGGTGAGAGGCAGCGACTCCGTCCAATCGCGTCCCTCCAATAACGAGCGGTTCGCCCACTCGCCAGTGCGAAGTAGCCAATGACGCCTCTGGAAGGAGCGAGGAAGGTGGGGAAAAGACAAGGGGCGTGGCCACGAGGTCCCGTCTTCCGGGGGGTGGTGGGGCGGGGGGAGTGTGGAGGTTCTGGGCATGCGTGAGGGAGTCTGCGGCTTTTAGGGCCGCGGTACCCGGTGGGTGTCCGTTCGCTGCGCACACAGTGTCTTTGAGAACCGCTCGTCCACGCGGTGAGAGCCAGGTTAATTAAAATACTCCACACTGATGCACGCACTGCAGGCGGCACCTTCTATGTATGTTTATTTTTTTAAAAAATCGGAGCCTATTACATTTTACTAACTTAACCTGTGCTTCATTATACCGACTTATCCTCAGCTGAGTGAAGGCGCCAGGGTCAATCCGCATAAAACGTACAGATTAGTTCATGTTCATATTGCTCTGATTTTTTTTTAATTTTTTTTTTTGCAAAAGGAGAAGCATAAATAGAAGGATCCTATTTCCCTCTCACACCCCAACTCCCAGGTGGCATCCTCCCCAGGGTACCAGCCCCTCTCTTTGGAGATCCCGCCCTGCAGTGATTCCTCCTGTTGTCTGTGGAGGAGCAGGAGCGGGGCGAACACACAGGCAGGCTCTGGAGACACGCTGCCCGGGTTTGAGCTCTGTCTCTGCCGAGTACTTGCTGGGTGATCTCGGCCAAGTCACTTAACCTCTCTGTGCAAGCTCCTGAGCTGTAAAATAAGGGTAGTAATGGCATCTATTTCATCGGGTTTTACGAAAGTGCTTAGGAAAGTCCTAAAGCAGCCGAGACCGGTGTGGCTCAGTGGATAGAGCGTCGGCTTGCGGACTGGAGGGGACCCGGGTTCGATTCCGGTTGGGGGCATGTACCCTGCTTGCGGGCACATCTCCACTGTGGGGCGTGCAGGAGGCGGCTGATGGATGTCTCTCTCTCATCGATGTTTCTGACTTTCTATCTCTCTCCCTTCCTCTCTGTACAAAATCAATAAAATATATTTAAGAAAAAAAAGAAAGAAAAGTTCTAACCAACTTATCACGGAAAGATGATTCTGTTGGGTGGGAGGCTCCCTAGTATTATGGTCTGTCCTTACTTCTTCTCATTTGCAGGCTTTGAGTTGAAAGAGAACCATGGATCGGCTGCCTCCCGCACGCCCCCACCCTGGGGATCCAGCTGCCACAACCTGGACATGTGCCCTGACTGGGAATTGAACCTTGACCTCCTGGTTCAGAGGTCAGCACTCAACCACTGAGCCAACCTGGCCGGGCGCCTCACTCTTCTTTGACTCCCCCCCCCCCCCAGTCCTGCTTTCCCGCCTGCCCCACCCCGAGCTTTCCCTCTGCGGAAAATGGAGACGGAATTCAAACTGGTGAGAGTCATGTATGATGTGGAGAAGCTGCCATACCCCCGGCCCCGAGGAGACGCTGCTTTTAGCTCCTGTGTGTGTGTCAGCTGTTGGAACTCAGATGCTGCACCCCGCCCCTGGTGTGAACCCAGAGCCTGTGAGGGCCCCGCTGCCCCCCAAGGACTGTATTCTTAGCTGCAGGCTCCCTCCCCTCCTGGAAGGCACATTCCCGGGGTGGGGGCCACCTCCAGCCTGGGGGCCTCGCCCAGGCCCAGCCACGCCCCTCTCCAGGCCTGTGTCCAAGCTGGTCCCTCTTTCCAGACTGTCCTTCCTCAGTCTCTTCTGAGGGAGCTCCCCACTCCGCCTCCCAAGCCTGTGGCAAAGGCGCATGCACCCAGAGGTGCCACCCCTCCGCTGCTGGAAGCAGCGTCTCCCCGGCCTCCTCTTTGCCCTCCCGTTAATACGGCCACATCTCGGGCGCTGGAATGGGCACGCACTCTGCTCTCACTAGCACAGTTGCACGGCGGAGAACAGGTGCAGAGGGCAGATGGCAGGCCTGTCCAAGAATCCTGGCCCGGGTGGTCACCACCCACCGCGGAGGCCTCACTCCTGGATCCTATTGCGAGCGAGCTGTGGGCACGGCACGCACAGCCTTCCCGCAGCTCTTAGCAGGAGTGGACAGTGCAGCAGTGGGCACCTCAAAGTGTTCAATAAAGGCAGCTCTTCTGAGGGAGGGTGAAAGAGGTCCAGCAAATCTCAGGATCTCCGGGCAGCGGAAGCGGGGAGCTTTGGGGGTCAGGGCTGGACGTGGTACCACAGGAGTCAAATTCCGTCCCTGAGTCCCAAGATTCTCTTTCTTTGCTTTCTCCTTCATCCCGTAACCGCTCCTTAACCTATTATGTGCCACGGAGTGTGAGGAGCTGGGGGGCATTAAAAATGAAGGACTCAGCTCCTTTTCGTGGCGCCTCGGAGGCCGTTGGCAGCTTCAGGATGAAGCCACCATCTCTTTGCCAGCCACCGGCTGCCAGGAACTCAGTGAAGTGGACGATGAACGCCAACTTCGTACCTCTTATGAGAAGCGGATGGCCACCGAGGTTGCTGCCGCCGCTCTGGGCGGAGGATGGAAGGGTTATGTAGTGCGAAGCAGTGGCGGGAAAGACCAACAGGGTTCCCCAGGAAGCAGGGTGTCTGGACCCCTGGCCGAGTCTGCCTGCTGCTGAGTCAGGGGCCTCCTGTTACAGACTGAGGAGGACCGGAGAGAGGAGGCGCAGATCTGTTCGGGGCTGCATTGTGGATCCTCATCTCAGTGTTCTTTGGTCTTTGTAAAAAATGGGGAGGAAGACATTCCTGCTCTCACTGATACCACCGTGCCCCCAAAGAGCCGGCAGGATCGCAAACTTTTCACTCTCTCTAAAGAAGACCATGTCCGAAGGTATGTTGTGAGAGAGCGTCTAAACAGAAGAAGGTCAGAGACCTAGGACCGAAGCACCCAAGATCCTGCGTCTGTTACTCCACGTGTCCTGCGGCCCAAACACAGGCATATTGCTCTAAAAAACAACGTACAGTAGAAACCGGTTTGGCTCAGTGCATCGGCCTGCGGACTGAAAGGTCCCAGGTTCGATTCCGGTCAGGGGCATGTATCTTGGTTGCAGGCACATCCCCAGTGAAGGGTGTGCAGGAGGCGGCTGATGGATATTTCTCTCTCATCGATGTTTCTGACTCTCTATCTCTCTCCTTCCTCTCTGTAAAAAATCAATAAAATATATTAAAAAACAAAACAAAAAAAACAACAACATACTAAGACGGACAAGGAAGAGGCCGAAGGAGATGCTCAACTTTGGGCTAAGAGAATGAAAGAACAACGCCAGGAGCGGATTGAAGAGACGTAGACTGTCCTCTCTGAGAGCTTCCACCTTGGAGTCTGAGTCCAGCCAAAGAGGAGATTTTGTAACTAACAAATAAAGATCAAATGTAAAAAAAAAAAGGATTCAGCACTAGTCAGTTTGTTCAGTGGTTAGAGCATGGGCCCTGCAGACTGAAGGGTCCTGAGTTTGATTCTGGTCGAGGACCCGCACCTCGGTTGCTCACTTGATCCCCAGTAGGGGGCGTGCAAGAGGCAGCCCATTCTTGTTTCTCTCCCTCTCCCTTCCTTTTTCTCTAAAATCAATAAAAAACATATCTACATATCTATGTATCTAGCTATCTATATGTTTTAACAGAATGTTTCAGGGCATCCGGATGAGGGCCTTGTCTTTAGGGGACAGGGAGAGACTGGGGCTGTGACAGTGAGTGTCGGGGCGTGGCGTGGCGTGGTGTGGCGTGGTGGGATTTAGGAAAGAGAACGCAGAGCGAGCCCCAGGAGGCAACCTTCTAGATGTGTTTGTCTTTCTCAAAGGCCCCCAGGCTGATCAGTGGCAGGACCTCCCATGTTCCATGTGAAGCTAACGCAAAGGAGGCCCATCACTAGCTATAACGTTGTAACAAGAAAATCAGGGATAAAGAAATACAGTTATGCCCCAGCCCCGTGGCCAGCAAACTGCGGCTCTCAAGCCACATGCGGCTCTTTGGCCCCTGGAGTGTGGCTCTTCCACAAAACACCACGGCCTGGGCGAGTCTGTTTTGAAGAAGTGGCGTGAGAAGAGGTTTAAGTTTAAAAAGTGTGGCTCTCCAAAGAAATGTCAGTTGTCGTCCTGTTGATATTGGCTCTGTGGGCAACTGAGTTTGCCCACCACGGCCCTAGCGGGTTTGGCTCAGTGGACAGATTGTCAGCCTGAGGACTCAAGGGCACATACCTAGGTTGCAGGTTCTATCCCTGGCCCTGGTCAGGACTTACATGGGAGGCAACCCATTGATGTTTCTCTCTCTGTCTCTCCCCCTCCTTTCCACTCCCTCTAAAAATCACTGGGGAAATATCCTCTAGTGAGGATTAACAACAACCAAAAAAAAAAAAAAGGGGGGGGGGAATACAGTGATAAGCCTTTTACAAAAACATTAAGTTTCAATGTCACTTATTACAGTGATCACATTGGGGGGAAAGCACGTTTCTGTAAAATCGGCATCAGGCCGAGGGCGGGGTGGAATTCCCCTCCTGCTCGGTCTGGAGTCTGAGGATTTCTCCG
>JAAGEH010002110.1:0-20591 GCA_011751065.1 Lasiurus cinereus
TAAAGAGAAGGGACAGCCAATCCATGATTCTCTCTCCTCATTGATGTTTCTCTCTCCCCCTCCCTCCCTCTCTGAGACGGATAAAATGTATGGAAAGAGAAGGGACAGCCGATCCATGATTCTCTCTCCTCATTGATGTTTCTCTCTCTCTCCCCCTCCCTCCCTCTCTCTCTGAGACGGATAAAATGTATGGAAAGAGAAGGGGCTGGTCGTGTCCTCTGCTCGGGCTTGGCGGGGGCTTCCATGAGGCCCTTTGAGAAACATTGCCAGCCCAGGTCCCGTTTGTCAAAACTGGGGTCCTCCTCGGAGCCCAGGAGACCGATCCCACTCTCTCAAGCAGGGGCTTTACCTCCAGCCAGAGCGCGTGCAGTCCTGTCTGGGAGCCTGATCGGAGGGGAGAGATGAGGGAGGCTCAGGGGACAAGGGGTGGCGTGCCAGCAGTGAGGGTGGAAAATCAAGCAGGAGGCAGGGGGCAGGGGGCAGGGTGGAGGTTGGGGCTGTGGTGAACGGGGGTCAGGAGAGGCCTGTCTTGGGAAGAAGGGAACCCCAGGAAGGGCCTTCATTCAGGTGGAGGGAACAGCACAGGCAGAGGCCCCGAGGGGGAGCTGCTGGCGTGAGGCAGGGAGGCGGGGAGGGGGCCCCGGCGGGTGGGGGCAAGGCGCTGACAGCCGGGCCCTGTCCCCGCAGCCCTGCTCCTGGACATCATGACGGTGGCCGGCATGCAGACGCTCATCAAGCGGCGCGGCCCGTTCGAGACGAGCCCGGGGCTGCTGGACTACCTGACCATGGACGTGTACGCCTTCCCCGCCGGCCACGCCAGCCGCGCCGCCATGGTGTCCAAGTTCTTCCTCAGCCACCTGGTGCTGGCCGTGCCGCTGCGCGTGCTGCTGGTGCTCTGGGCGCTGTGCGTGGGGCTGTCGCGCGTGATGATCGGGCGCCACCACATCACGGACGTGGTCTCGGGCTTCGTGCTGGGCTACCTCCAGTTCCGCCTGGTGGAGCTGGTCTGGATGTCCTCCAACACCTGCCAGATGCTCATCTCCGCCTGGTGAGCCCGCGGCCCGGTGGCGGGGGGACGGTGCCGCCAGGGACCGCCCTGCGTGGCCTCGGCTCCGTGGGAAACGGTGAGAGCCAAGCAGGCAGGCGCGGGCCAAGCCTTGTCCTGTCCATCATCGTGACTGTGAGTTACGGCCGTCGATGGCGCAGGGCCGCGCCGTGCCACGCCCGGCCAATGCCCCCCACACCCCGCCCGGGGACCGCTCACTCACAGCCGTCGATGGTGCAGGGCCGCGCCGTCCGAAGGCGCCCGCTGGACACCGGCCTGGGAAGCAAAGGGTTCTGTGGTCACACCGACGTGGGGAGGCTGCATTCCCCGCCCCGGGGAGGGCAGGCGGGTGCCGGGGTTAGTGCCCTCAAGGCTCTGATGAGGCCTGCAGAGAGCTTCCCGCGGAACCCTGTGCCCACGCGGGTTCGACCACAGAGCCCTTTTCTCTGGGAGAGCTGCGGACCCCGAACCCCGAGGACACGGCCGGTTCCTTGAGCTCCTGGGGGAGGTGCCGCCGGAGCTGAAGGACTGAGGTGGGAGCGGCCGGTGCCACGACCTGTGGGCCGCCCGCGGCCGCGGGCATCCGTGCCACTTTGGCCCCCAGGGGCCGGACTCCGTGTGACCTAATAGGTCGTTTCCAAGCCAGCTGCCCTGGATGTGCATTTCACGCGACAATACAGATGCCGTTCGAGGGGACCCTCCCGTGTGGCTTTCTTTGTGGGGTTTGGTTTCCAGGCGGGAGGGTCTGTCACTATGGGGAAGCGGGGATGGAGGGGCGTCTGTTTACATGGGGGAGGGGTCTCAACATGGGGGAGGGGTCTCTGTTAACGGGAGGGGAGGGAGAGGGAATCTCTGATAATGGGGGGAACTGGTTTCTTCCTTTCCAGCTGACCAGGGAAAGTGGGCTCTGGGCCTTCCCAGCTGGCTGTCCCTCTCCCCGAGGAGCCGGGGGTCATAGCCCATGGGGAGGGAGGCCCCCATCAGCATCACAGGGAGAGCTGGGCCCAGTGGCCAGAGCAGGGTCGGGGGGAGGGAGGCTGCCCCGAACACGGGCCTCAGGGACAGGGACACCAGCCTGGCTCTGCCGCTGCGTGGTGCGCTCTGGGAGGGGCAGGGGAGCGGGCACAGTGGGCACAGTGGGTGGTTCCCAGGCGGCCACAGCCATAGCTTGAAGCAGCAGCCAGGTCTTCCCGAAGTTCTAGGCTGAGGTGCTCCACCCTCCTGACACCCGGCCCTTTAACGTGGCTCCTCACGGGGTGGCGGCCCCAGCCATAGCATGATTGTCGTGGCTACTTCATCACTGCCACTTTCTACTGTTAAGAATCGTAATGTAAATGTCTGCGTTTTCCGGTGGTCTTAGGCCACCCTGCTAGCGGCTCTCAACCTGTGGGTCTGGCCTCTTCCTAACTTATGTCTTTTTAAAAATATATATATATTTTATTGATTTTTTTACAGAGAGGAAGGGAGAGGGATAGTGTTAGAAACATCGATGAGAGAGAGACATCGATCAGCCGTCCTCCTGCACGCCCCCTACTGAGTATATACCCACAACCAAGGTCCATGCCCTTGACCGGAATCGAACCTGGGACCTTTCAGTCCTCAGGCCAACGCTCTTTCCACTGAGCCACACCGGTTTCGGCCTAACTTACATCTTAATCACACCTGCCGAGACCCTGTTTTCAAAGAAGGCCACATTCGTAGGTTCTGGGAGTTCAGCCTTCATACATTTTGGGGGGACACATTTTTACCCCAACACATAGGATCCGCCTGGGGAAGAAAACAGCGTCTGTGCGGGGACCAGACAGGGCCCTCACATCCCGGGGGATGGGAAGAGGGGGCCCGCTGATGCTGATGAAACCTGGTCAGGTTTCCCCAGTCAGAAGCCCCCATGGGCCCAGCCCCCAGGCCTGCCGACCTCCCTCCTGCTCCAGGGATCCCACATCCTCGCAGGTCACAGTGCCCAGGGCTGGTGCCCCTGCAAACAGGGCCCAGGCCCCCCATCCCAGCCCCCCCGGCTTCTCTCTTGAGCCTCCAGGTGCCAGCCCAGTGGTGTCCTCCTTGTCTTCACCCCGAAGGAGCTCAAACTCCACGAGGAAAAGGCTGACCAGGGAAAGGGGGCTCCTGGGCTTTCCCATCTTGAACGTCGGCTCCTTCTGTATCTTTCCTTCACTCTGCTGGTTCCCTCAGACGCGGGCATCATGGTTAGGAGGCGCCGTGGAGCGGAAGGGGTGAGGCCCTTGGGAACCTGTCCTCCAGGAGGACGGGCCTCCAGCTCCGGGCCGGGACAGCCGCCTGTGAGGCCCAACCCCAGCGGATTGTAAAAGGAAGAGAGAGCTGTTTGCACCCCCCCCCCCAAAAGGACCACCCGCCTCCCAGGCACTCTGGACCAGGCAGGAAGGAGGCTTTGGAGCTTGGATGGGCAGGGGTCATGGGGGAGTGGGGATTGAGATGGGGGTTCTTTTTAAATACATTTTATTGATTTTTTACAGAGAGGAAGGGAGAGGGATAGAGATTAGAAACATCTATGAGAGAGACGTCAGTCAGCTGCCTCCTGCATGTCCCCTACTGGGGATGTGCCTGCAACCAAGGTACATGCCGTGACAGGAATCGAACCTGGGACCTTTCAGTCCACAGGCCAATGCTCTGTCCACTGAGCCAAACCGGTTTCGGCTGAGACGGGGGTTCGTTCCCAGCTGCTGCCGTTTCCTGGGCCCCTCTTGTCCCACCTCCTCCATGGTCTGCCCCAGCCCCTGGGCGGGAGGAGGGAGGAAGGAGGAGGCAGAAAGGACTGAGGCCGAGTCCTCCCTGGACCCTCGAGTCTCACGCATAGTCTTAAGCCCACCCTGCCTCAAGGTCAAGGTGTATCACACCCCCTGCCAAGTGCCAGAACCTGTCAGGGCCGGAAGTCTGGGATGGGGAGAGGGCGGGCAGGAGCCAGGTGTCATCGGTGGGCTGGGAGCCAGGCCTCCGGGCTGGGCAGCTGTGGCCTGGACACCCTGCTCCCCAGGCCGGGGTGGGGGGGCTATAAACCTTGCCAGCTGAGGTGAACATGGGGACAGTGACCGGCCGCTCCCCACGGACGGGGAGGAACCGGTGCTGAAGGGGGGCTGTGGCAGGCGGAAAACTGGCCCCAAAGGCCTGAATCTTTATCCCCGGAGCCTGCGGGTCCTTAGCCGGCGGGAGTGAGGCGGCAGGTGAGTGAAGCTGCCGATCAGCTGCCCACATCGGAGCCGAGCGGGCGGCAGGTGGGCCCGATCCTCCACGAGGCGAGACTCTGCCGGCTCTGACGGCGGAGGAGGAAGAAGCCTCGGACCCAGAGATGCCGGCGCCTCCAGATGCAGGGAAAGGCGAAGCCCCATCCCTCTCCCCGCCCCCCAGCCTCGGAAGGAGCCAGAGCCCCCCACCCTGGCCTCACCCCTCGGGACTGGTGTGCCTCACTGCCCAGACGGCAGGTAAGACCGCACATTGGTGCTGTTTGGAGCCACGGGGTTTGCGGCCACGTGTTGGTGATGGTCAGACACCAGCTCGGGTGCCTGGCACCTCCACCCCGCCCGCTCGCCACTGTGGCCACAACCTCCATCCCCCGCTCCCCCACAAACACACCAACATCCACCCTGGGACTCGGGAATCCTCCTGCCCAGCAGCGTCTCAGGCCCAGAGAGGGTGTCGGGACCACACTAAGCACCCCAGGAACCGGGGAGCCTTCCCTGAACTGCAGGTTCCAGGGATAAGCAGGGGGCCGAGCCACAGGGCCCCCCGTCCTGTCCAAAGCGGTCCTCCAAGTGGGGGGAAGGGGCCTGACGAGGCCCTCCCTACCCCCCAGACCTCCCCAGCGTGTCGCCCTTTGGCCTCCAGGGAAGTTCTCATTTGTCAAAACAAAGTGCAGGAAGTCGGGGTTTGGTGCTGGTGACGGAGTGGGGAAGCCCTAGCCCAGCCCATCAGGGGTGTCGGGGAAATTGGGTCTCCCTCCCCAGATTCACATGGTGCAGCCCTAACCCCGGGCCTCTGGGTTTGCAACCGAGGCCTTTCCAGGGGGATCAGTGGAAATGAGGTCATGGGCCAGGCGCTGAGCCAGTGGGACAGGTGTCCGAGCAGAGAAAACGGGGCGCAGCCCACAGAGAGGCCAGTGAGGACCAGGAGCCGGCGGCGCCCGCAATGAGGACGCCCAGCCTCCGGCCTGGGAAGCCAGCTCCTGTGTGCGGGCACCAGCGTGCCCTCGGCCCTGTGCCCTGGGGGCATACCCAGTGGGGGACCGGGCTGGCTGCTGTCACCTGCCAGGGCAGGAAGAGCAGGGCCCAGGGCGATGGGACGCACCAGGCAAGTGAGGACACTTCTGGGGCACCAGGCTGCCGCCCCGGCCACGTGGCTTCTGGGCAGCGTGGGGAGAGCACGTGCAAGGAGCCCCGGGCTCCGGTGTCTGCACTGACCCCCTCCCAGGGGTCGGACCCCTGGCCAGGGGAAGCCACTTCCCAGCCCTCGAGCCCCAAGCCCCCAGCCCGTTCCCTCCTCGGGAAAAGCCGGGGAGGGGCGGGAGCAGGGAAGGCAGCATTCCGGGACCCACGCCATCTGGCTCCGGGTGCGGGCAGCGGGGGAGGGGGTGGCGGAGAGCAACATCTGGCCTGCGCCTTGGCCAGCTCTTCTGTAACCACATGGGCGCACATGCGGCTCTGCCCAGCAGAGCAAGGCGGGTGCCTGGCCTCGCTCCACCTGCCTTTCCTGCGTGTGGGGGGGCCTCCTGACAGAGGGCCGTCGGGGGACGCGATGAGCGTGCCAGGGTCCTGGCACGAGGTGGAGCTGGTGCACACACAGGCGCGCACACCCAGCCTCGGGAGCTGGGCCTCCTCCAGCTCTCAGACTCCGCAGCCTTCGTACACACAGACGCTCCTGCGTGTAACCCTTCATGGGCCCGGTACAGACACCAGTAGATGCATGCCTGTTCACATCCACACAGGTGTCGTCATACATTCACCTACCGAGGAAACGGGACCCAAAATGGGGCTCCCACCCACCTTAGAACGGCCACCTGCATCTGGTGCACACACCTCCCGGGTATATACGTGCACACATTCATGCACATGTACACGCGTGTGCTCTTACACAGCGTGCACGTGCACACACCTGCATGCACCTTTCCACACAGCAGGCCTGCCACAGTCAGCCAGTAAACATACAGGATGCAATCTTGGCGACATGCTTATTACGGAAAAGCTATTCATGTATCTGAAACTCAAATGTATGTGCGTCCTGGATTTTATCTGACAGCCCTAATATGAACACATGTACGGAGTTTTCCTGTGTATAAGACAACTGGGTGTGTAAGATGATCCCCAACTTTTCCAGTTAAAATATAGAGTTTGGGATAGACTCACCCTATAAGACGACACCCGGCGTATAAGACGACCCTCAACTTTTGAGAAGATTTTCCTGGGTTAAAAAGTCGTCTTATATGCCGGAAAATACGGTCCATGTGTACACACACACACACACACACACACACACACACACACGTGAAGCCAGCAGGTCCCTGCACAGCCCAGACAGGCCATCTCCCTGGGGCAGTTCCCGAGACCTTCCCTCTGTCCCGTCATGGGCCACAACCTGCACTGGGGGCTCCGTTAGTGGCCTGGCTGGTGGGGGAGGGAGGGCGGGCAGCCAGGCTCGGGGTTCGGGGCTGGGGGCCTCCTGGGGCCCTGAGAGAGCTCCTCCCCCAGCAGCCCAGCTGTGAGTGCTGAGAGCCGCGAGCCGCAGCCCGGGCCTCAGCCTCAGGGGGGAGGGCCAGCTGGGGTCAGCACTGCAATCTGAGGCCCGAGGTCCAACGTGGCCTCTTCTCCATCCGGTCCTGCTCTGCCAGTGGAGACTGTGGGGATGAGGCTGTCCCCAAATCCTGACGCTCGGCCTGCCGCCTCCGCAGAGGGCCAGTGGCCGGCGGGGTTCTAGGGAACCTCAGATCAGAGGCGGTGGTGGGAGAGACACGGACCGGCCCTTCCCATGGGCCTGGCCCCGCCCCTCAGAAGAGAGGAATTCTCATCCTGAGCGGGGCGAGGGGCGGGGAGGGGTAGCACGTGCCGGATGGCTCCCGAGAGACTCCCACAGAACAGGGTGGGGTTCTTAAAGGAAGTGTCTCTCTCCCCGGTGACTCTGGTTTGGGTTACATCACCGTGTGTTTTCTCTAATAAGAACTGAGCACACATAGGAGAAGCAAAACTGTTTTGGTTATTTTCTCAGATGCTTTTCTTTTTTTAAAAAAATATATTTTATTGATTTTTTTACAGAGAGGAAGGGAGAGGGATAGAGAACTAGAAACATCGATGACAGAGAGACATCGAACAGCTGCCTCCTGCACGCCCCACACTGGAGATGTGCCTGCAACCAAGGTCCATGCCCTTGACCGGAATCGAACCTGGGACCCTTCAGTCTGCAGGCCGACGCTCTACCCACTGAGCCACACCGGTTCCGGCTCTCAGATGCTTTTCTATGCACCCAGACCAATACAGGTGTATTTCAGCCAAAAAAAAGCGGTTCCACGTTGTCCTCCTGTGACCTGCGGTGTCCGTCCACTGAGCAGCGGGACCCTCTTCCGCACCAGCGTCTCCACGTCTGCATCTCGGCTGCCCCCGCGCCCGGCGATCCCCGGGGAAGGACCATCGCTCCTTCTCTTTACACAGTTGAGTCGCTGCTGGTTCCCATAACGTGGAACGAGCCGATGGGAAGGCGGACGCTGCTGAGAAGCGCGTACGTGAGTTTATGTGAAACTGAGTATGAAGGATATTCGTTCACAAGGTTTCTAAGTCCTCAGATAAAAAAAAAAAAGGAAGCCTCATCTGTCTCTGGGTGCATCACGGGCCTGTGCTCCCGGCAGAAGTCTTAGAGTCGCTGGTCTAATCTTACGAACCCCCACTGGCACACTGCTGGGGATCACTCTGAGTTGGGGGGGAAGGTCAGTTTGTGGGGATCTGACCTCCTGTGCTCTCAGGCCTCCCTGTCCGCACGCACGAGTTGCCCTTTCTGTCTTCTTCAACTCCATTCATGAGATGCTACCCTCCTCTGTCTGGTTCTTACCGGTTTCATTAGCCTTGTTCGTAAATGCTTACAACTTCCCTGCTGCCCTAACTGGTGTGGCTCAGTGGATAGAGCGCCGGCCTGCGGACTGAAGGGTTCCAGGTTCCATTCCGGTCAAGGGCATGTATCTTGGTGGTGGGCACATCCCCAGGAGGGGGCGTGCAGGAGGTGGCTGACCAATGTCTCTTTCTCTCATCGATGATTCTAGCTCTCTGTCCCTCTCCCTTCCTCTCTGTAAAAAAATAAAAAATATATATATTTTAAAAGAAAAAAAAAAAAAACCTTCCATGTTCTTGGGAATGGTGCCTCCCTTCCTGCCAACACACACACTTTTTTTTTAACCCTCACCCGAGGAGGGAAGCTATTTTTTCCCATTGATTTTTTAATTTTTTAATGTTGTTATTATTGACTATTTACAGAGAGGAAGGGAGAAGGGTAGAGGGTTAGAAACATCGATGAGAGAGAGACATGGATCAGCTGCCTCCTGCACACCTCCTACTGGGGATGTGCCTGCAACCCAGGTACATGCCCTTGACCGGAATCAAACCTGGGACCTTTCGGTCCTCAGGCCGACGCTCTATCCACTGAGCCAAACTGGTTAGGGCTCCATTGATTTTTTGAGAGAGTTGGAAGGGAAGAGAGAGAGAGGGAGGGAGAGAGAGAGAGAGAGAGAGAGAGAGAGAGAGAAACAGCATGTGAGAGATACACAGTGATTGGTTGCCTCCTGCACGAGCCCTGACTGACTGGGCCCTGACTGACTGGGGCCGGGGATGAAACCTGCACACCAGGCATGTGCCCTTGACCAGGACTTGAACCCTTTGATGTGCTGGGAGCGGTGGGATGTGCTCCAACCACTGAGCTCACTGGTCAGGGCAACACACACCCACTTATTTCAGGCACATTTTCAAGCTGTTCTCGGTGTATAAAATGCAACTGCCTTTGGTAAGTTATTTCCCTCCTGGGTGCCTCGCTCACCTCTGCTCTTTGGCTTCCCATAGAGCTGACCTGTCTGAGAGCACGGGTCCCCTTTCTGTCCTCCACCCCGTGTCTAATTCCTTTTTTCTTTCTGGGCTCCTCGCTCCAGGGGACTGCAGCCCTCGGGGCTGGGCGGACGAGGCCTCGGGACCACAGGTTCGCCTTTCTCAGCTCAGGGACGCGGGGGAGGCGCCGCTGCCGAGAAGCGCCTGCGTGAGTGGATGTGAAACTTACAAAGGCTTCGTCTGTCTCCACTGATCAAATGATGCGGTGTCGCCTCCTCCAGCAGCGAGGGTGGCAGTGGCGCTGACTCTTCTCACCCGAAACCTCCCTGCGACCTTGGGGGAGCGCGACCCCCATCCTGCGGGCGACTGTCCTTGGGTTCTCGAGAGTCCTCACCTGGGGGTACGTTCCCTTTGGCAGTCAGAGGAGCAGGGAGGGTGGGGAGACACAGAGAGACGCAGTGACATGAGGGAGAGACGTGGAGCGGTCGCCTCCTGCACACGCCACCACGGGCACCCAAACCTGCAAGCCAGGGATGGGCCCTGGACCGGGCCTGGACCAGGGAGGCACCCCCGGCCCCTCGGTGGGCAGGACCTGCGAAAGGATCCGTGCGAAGGTCAGAGGGGCCTGGGTGGACCTGGTGGGACCTGGGATCAAGGCACCCCCGGGGTCCTGCCCTGACTGTGACACTGCCCGGCACAGGCCTGAGGCCTCGGCGTGGTGACGTCAGCGTGGGGGCAGGCGGTGGGGAGGTGCCTTGGAAGGCGCCGGAGGTGGTGGGACATCTGTGCGGAGGTCAGACAGATGGGAGGGCCATCCCTCCGAGCCGTGTGACCCCGACACTGATCCCCTTCCCCGTGTCCCGCGCCTTCATCCTCACGACGGGAATGCCAGGGCGCTGGTGACACCGAGGCGGGCGGCCACCTGCTGCCACCTCGTTTCAGCAGCACCAGCGTGGCCCACACAGAGCCTGGGGCACACGGCGGACCCCCACCCCCCTGGGAGGCCGAGAGCTGCTGCATCTGCCATTCAGGGAGGACAGCATCCAGGCTGAGCCGCGCACAGGCAGGTGCCGAGCCGCCTGGCCGGCCCGTGGGGAAGGCAGGGCACCCCCAGTCTCCGGCTGACGCCCTAGAGCAAGCACAAGCCTGCGCTCCCTTTCCCCCCCTCCCCACAGGGGGTCACCTCCTGGGAGGGTCCGTCCCGGTCAGCCAGCTGCCTGAGAAACAAGCCCCAGGCCGGCTCTTCCTGTGGCCAGAGCCCCTTCCTGCCCCCAGAGCACCCCTCCCCCTGGGAAAACTCTAAGAGGGGCCGGAGGGGGCAGACTTCCCTTCCGGTCCTTGTGCGGAGGCCGCGGGGAATGTGTCGCTGATAGGGGCTGCGGGGGGCGGGGAGGGGGGCCTGTGGGGGCCTGTGGGGACCTGATAAGGGCTCTCAAGGGCCACAGAGCCAAAGCCCCTCAGACAAGTGTGGGCACGTCTGGGGAGCAGCCGAGGGTCAGGGGTCACAGCGTGTAGGGCGGGGGCCAGTGCAGGGGCCTGCGGTGAGGCTGTGGGAAGAGGCGTTCTCTGGGGCAGTGGTGGGCAAACCACGGTGGCTCTCGAGCCGCGGTTTGCCGCTCTGTTGAGTAATGAGTTTGCCGACCACTGCTCCAGGGGTGCAATTCTTTTATTCGTCCACCCCTCATTCAGCCGATGCTGTGGATGCCGGGCTGCACGGGTGAGTGTGGAAACAAGGCTGGGCCCTGGGCGGTGTGGCTCAGTGGTGGGGCATCGTCCCGGTGCCCAGGAGGTCGCTGGTTTGATTTCTGGTCAGAGCTCATGCCCAAGTGGTGGTGGGCTCAGTCCCCAGGAGGGGGCTGGCAGATGGCAGCCGATCCATCGATGTTTCTCTCTCTCTCTCCCCCCCCTTCCTCAGTAAACTGTTCCCGAGATGACGTGCGTATTGCACTCAGGCCAGGCGTAAGTCCTTTTTAAACCATTTACTGGGCACGTCCGAGAGCCGGGCGGGCATGAACGACCCCACCACTACCTTCCGCGTGCGGCAGCCATGAGGGTGCAGCCTCCTGGAGCCTGGGGGGGGGGGGCGAGGAGTGGCCTGGCTCCTGGGGCCCCTCTCCTGTCACGGCCGCCCCCACGTGGATCCCTCGCTCCCCAAGTCCAGCCTTTCCTCCTCCAGCCAGTGCCCACCCCAAGGGACCGGATCCCCAAGACCAAATTCCAGTGTCCCGGAGAGCTTGTTGGCCAGCGATGACTGTAGCTCTGGCTGCTGGCTGCTGGCTGGGGCCCCAGGTGGGCGCCCTGAACACTGGACGGTGGGCCCCTCCCCTGCCCCAGGGGCAGGCTTCCCAGCCACTGGGACAGGCCCTCCAGGCGGCTTATTCCAGAAACCCAGCTCCTGCCTCTCAGCCCCTCCCCTGCCCCTGGCCACTGGGGAGTACAGTCAGGTGAAGTGCCTTCCCTCGGCCGCATGGCAGCTCAGATGCTGGGGGGAGGGGGAGAGGGGAGAGGGGAGAGGGGGAGGGGCGTGGGTGGGAAACGGGGCGCCGGTGTCAGGAATAGTCCTGCTGTGCTCAGCCCCTGGGTCTTGTGATGCTGACACTCAAGAGCCCCTGACTCAGCAGGATATTAATACACCTGGCGGGCTCCCCGGCGGCTCCGCCAGGGGCCAGGGCAGGTCTCCCTGCCCAGGTCTGAGGCTCCTTCCCCAGCCGCTGGCACCCCCACAGCCCAACCTCTCACACGGTCACCCAGGCACCCCTGCTGAGCAGGCCTGGGCAAACCCCTCTGACCTTAAGGGGGCATCTCGAAGGGAGCCGGGAGGAAAGATGGCCAGGCTGCACAGCGAGGAGGGAGGGGGGTCGTGGGACCAACACTTGGGGCTCCGGGGTCAGAGTAGAGTCGAAGTTCTGCTCCCCCCCCCTCCCTCACCTGGTGGCTGGGACAAACCACTTACAACCCGGAGCCGTGGCGGCCCAATCCGTGCAGTAGGGGTTCTTGCAGTACCTGGTCCCTCCTGGGTTTGCCGTGAGGATCCAGTGATGTCCTTGTCACAAAGGGTAAGTTTGGGGCCTGACCCACCGACCGTTCCTCCTCACCTGTCACCCCCTGCATCCCAGGCTGGTCTCCGCTGACAGCCTAGTTGGTCCGCTCTGGTCTGGGCTTCTGTCCCACAGCGCTCCCTCGTGGTCAGAGGCGGTAATTGCAGGGACTCCCTCCCCAGGTGGCTTAGGCTGAGTTCCCAAAAGGGTAAAATGTGCCCTTTCTTCTCTGATGAACTTTAGTCCACAGCTCTTTTCTTTTTAAATGTATTCTTATTGATTTCATAGAGGAAAAGAGAGGGAGAGAGAGATAGAAACATCCATGATGAGAGAGAATCATTGATGGGCTGCCTCCTGCATGCCCCCTACTGGAGATTGAGCCTGCAACCCAGGCATGTGCCCTTGGCCGGAATCGAACCTGGGACCCTTCAGTCTGCAGGCCGCTCTATCCACTGAGCCAAACCAGCCAGGGCTGGTCCACAGCTCTTACTGAGAAGGCTAAAAAGGACCAATTCTAAGGTAGCCCTGATATTTGGGGGGAGGGGGGTGCTAGCAAGCTAAATCTGTGCCAGCAAGCCCAGTGGCATTCTTTTTTTTTTTTAATATATATATTTTATTGATTTTTTACATAGAGGAAGAGAGCTAGAAACATCAATCAGCTGCCTCCTGCACACCCACCACTGGGGATGTGCCTGCAACCAAGGTATGTGCCCCTGACTGGAATCGAACCTGGGACCCTTCAGTCCGCAGGCCGACGCTCTATCCACTGAGCCACACCGGTTTCGGCCAGTGGCATTCTTGATGACCTATCAGGAAGTCACTGCCTCTTCCCCAGAACCCGGCCTTGCAGAACCTGTTCTCTAAATGAATGCTCCCATTTCACAGCGGCCATAAACCACGAACAGTGCTCAGCCCCGGAGGAGGAGGGGTTATTAACACTGGTGCCAGGCCAGACCCTCAGATAGCGTCTCAAGACCCCCAACACCTGGGGCCTCTGGCAAAACCCGGGAAAAGATCGGAAGCATAATCCATATTTGCAGGGCTAAGATCCCAGAACGATATAAAAGAGAAGCCCCTGTATGTTACTTTACTCAGATTTGGGGAGTTATTCTGCTGAGTCCGCAGGCGTGTTAAGCCGTGTAACTCCCTTCTCTAAAAGCGTGGCTCGCTTTTCTCTGGTCTTCTGCCACATTATTATGAAGTCAGAAAACCCCCTCCCTTCCTCAGCTGTCTGGGTTCCAACGCTGGCTCTGTCACGGACGAGCTGGAAATATGGCTTACCTTCTCCGGCCCTCTGTTTCTGTATTTCTAAAATGGGGCTCTAATAACAGCAGCTGCTTCAGAGGGTTGTAACGATTTCTTTTAAATACTTTTTTTATTGATTTCAGAGAGGAAGATAGAGGCAGATAGAAATATCAATGATGAGAATCACTGATCAGCTGCCTCCTGCATGCCCCTTGCCGGGGATCAAGCCCACAACCCGGGCATGTGCCCTTGACTGGAATTGAACCTGGGTTTCTTCAGTCGGCAGGCCTGAGCCAAACCAGCGAGCGTCGTAAGGATTTATTAAACTAATTAATTCATGTAACATTTTTGCATAATGCCCGGCACAAACCGATAGCATTGGCTATTCGTGTAGTATTTGCTATTATTATAATTCAGCCTGCATGCCCCCTGCTGGTTTTGAAGAACACAACAAACTTTTTTTTTTTTTATCCTCATGGGAGAGTGAGAGGGAGGGAGGATGGGGTGGGGGAAAGAGAGAGATCCATGGAGAGATCCACCAATTGGTTGCCTCCCACACCTGCCCTGACCAGGGCCAGGGAATCAAACCACAACCGAAGTAAGTGCCCTTGACCTGGCATCGAACCCGTGACCCTTTCGGTCTGAGGCCCGACATTCTAACCCCTGAGAAAAACCGGCCAGGACACCATGAACATTTCGTTTAGCAGTTTAACCCGAGTAAAGATGCAGGCTCCTTGTGGGGGCAGTCCCATCCCGATGGAAGGATCTCGTGCGTTCTGAACTCCCTGGGTAAAATGTCAGTGTTCAGGAATGCTCCTCATGACGTGACCTGGGAACAGGCCGAGGCTGGGCAAGACACCTTCCTTCTGCCTCTGTGGTCCCCTTTGTGGGCATTAGCCTCACAGCCCATGGCCCCTGGGAGACCCTGTCCTGGGGTGACTGTGAGGGGCCTTCACCCTTTGGTGGCATCACGGTCTTCGCGGCGTGTGACCCAGCGCGTGCCTGTGGCAGGGTCTGTCCCCGACAGGAACGTCAGCTTCGGTTCAGCAGCCGGAGCCACACCATCGACCATCCTCTCTTCTGCGGCTTTACCGCTGATGACAAGGACGTTCCGCCCGATTTTTCGGCTGTTGCCATTCTTGCCACTGTCTGCCTGAACCACCTGGCAGAGCTGTGAGAGCTGAGAGCGAGCCATGGGCAGCCCCTCAGAAAGTGAACTGGGTCTTTCCCGGGCCTCAGACTTCTCACATGTAACAGAACCTTTTTTATTTCTTTTTCTTATATATAAAAATATGTTTTTATTGATTTCAGAGAGAGGATGGGAGAGGGAGGGGGGAGAGAGAGAGAAACATCAATGATGAGAGAGAAACATGGATCAGCTGCTTCCTGCAATGCCCCCTCCTGGGGATGGAGCCTGCATCCCTGCACATGCTCCACATCTCCTGGTTGATGGTCCACACTCAGGCACTGAGCCACACTGAGGGCACCACTGAGCCACACTGCAGGGCACATAGCATCTCTTTTTTTAAAAAAATACATTTTATTGACTTTTTACAGAGAGGAAGGGAGAGGGATAGAGAGCTAGAGACATGGATCAGCCGCCTCCTGCACACTCCCCACTGGAGATGTGCCCGCAACCAGGATACATGCCCTTGACTGCAATCGAACCCGGGACCTCTCAGTCCACAGGCTGACGCCCTATCCACTGAGCCACACCGGTTTCGGCCACATAGCATCTCTTGACCAGAAAAGCCTTGGCTCTCTGCCGTGGTGGATCGCTTCCGCGTCCTCCGTTTAACGTCTCCCCAACTTCAGGACGACCTCTGTGGATTAGGTCGTTCCCACCGAGGGCTTTCGTCCGCTGGAGGGACAGGGTGTGTCTGCCCACAGGCCGGTCGCAGGGCTTCGGACCTCGGAGCTGGGCCCGGCTCCTGCCGCTCTCACCTCTCCTGGTCCCTTCTTCCTGGGCCACGTCTTCACATCCCCGCGTGGCTCCGGAGATGCGTTTGTAGGCTGAGAGGCCTTGCGGTTGTCAGCAAGTGGCATTTTGATTTTTCTAATTTTTTAAATTGATTTTAGAGAGAGAGGCAGGAAGAGGGAGAGAGAGAGAGAGAGAGAGAGAGACATCCTTCGGTCGTCTCCTGCAAGTGCCCAACCTGGGTATGCACCCCAGACCCAGGATTGAACTGGCGACTTTTCCGTGCACAGGAGGACCCAGCTCTCCCTCCCCTTTCCTCCCCTCCCCTGCTCCCCCCCCCCCCCCTTCCTCCCTCTCCCCCAGCCCAGCGGCCAGGGCAGCATTCTGATTGGCTTGCCCCAGCTCCCTCGCTCATAAACCCCCGCAGGTGGGTCACCCCTCTGCGGCAGAGGCTGCACCTGCCGCCGGGTCAGCCTCCGCCTCCCGTCCCTGCTCCTGGCGGGTAGCGTCCCTCCGCTCGTGCAGAGACGCCTCCAGTCCGGGGCTCCGAACCAGCACGCTCTCTCCGGGCGGCGGCCAGCCGGGGTCATCCCAACCCGGTCCCCCAAGGCTCCCGCCGGCACCTCTGCCGGTCCTTCCCGGGCAGCACCTGCGACCCCCGTTGCCCCGCCCCCCCCTTGGGCTGCACTGTCCTACCCGCTCCCGGTGCTCCAGCCTCTCGCTCCCATCGCTGCCTAATGGGACTGGGAAGATGGGCAGCCCTCCAGCCAATCGAAGCCGGCCACCGGGTGAGAGGCAGCGACTCCGTCCAATCGCGTCCCTCCAATAACGAGCGGTTCGCCCACTCGCCAGTGCGAAGTAGCCAATGACGCCTCTGGAAGGAGCGAGGAAGGTGGGGAAAAGACAAGGGGCGTGGCCACGAGGTCCCGTCTTCCGGGGGGTGGTGGGGCGGGGGGAGTGTGGAGGTTCTGGGCATGCGTGAGGGAGTCTGCGGCTTTTAGGGCCGCGGTACCCGGTGGGTGTCCGTTCGCTGCGCACACAGTGTCTTTGAGAACCGCTCGTCCACGCGGTGAGAGCCAGGTTAATTAAAATACTCCACACTGATGCACGCACTGCAGGCGGCACCTTCTATGTATGTTTATTTTTTTAAAAAAATCGGAGCCTATTAAATTTTACTAGTTTAATCTGTGCTTCATTATACCGATTTATCCTCAGCTGAGTGAAGGCGCCAGGGTCAATCCGCATAAAACGTACAGATTAGTTCATGTTCATATTGCTCTGATTTTTTTTTAATTTTTTTTTTTGCAAAAGGAGAAGCATAAATAGAAGGATCCTATTTCCCTCTCACACCCCAACTCCCAGGTGGCATCCTCCCCAGGGTACCAGCCCCTCTCTTTGGAGATCCCGCCCTGCAATGATTCCTCCTGTTGTCTGTGGAGGAGCAGGAGCGGGGCGAACACACAGGCAGGCTCTGGAGACACGCTGCCCGGGTTTGAGCTCTGTCTCTGTGTCTCTGCCGTGTACTTGCTGGGTGATCTCGGCCAAGTCACTTAACCTCTCTGTGCAAGCTCCTGAGCTGTAAAATAAGGGTAGTAATGGCATCTATTTCATCGGGTTTTGCGAAAGTGCTTAGAAAAGTCCTAAAGCAGCCGAGACCCGTGTGGCTCAGTGGATAGAGCGTCGGCCTGCGGACTGAGAGGTCCTGGGTTCGATTCCGGTCGGGGGCATGTACCCTGCTTGCGGGCACATCTCCACTGTGGGGCGTGCAGGAGGCGGCTGATCGATGTCTCTCTCTCATCGATGTTTCTGACTTTCTATCTCCCTTCCTCTCTGTACAACATCAATAAAATATATTTAAGAAAAAAAGAAAGAAAAGTTCTAACCAACTTATCATGGAAAGATGATTCTGTTGGGTGGGAGGCTCCCTAGTATTATGGTCTGTCCTTACTTCTCATTTGCAGGCTTTGAGTTGAGAGAGAGCCATGGATCGGCTGCCTCCCGCACGCCCCCACCCTGGGGATCCAGCTGCCACAACCTGGACATGTGCCCTGACTGGGAATTGAACCTTGACCTCCTGGTTCAGAGGTCAGCACTCAACCACTGAGCCAACCTGGCCGGGCGCCTCACTCTTCTTTGACTCCCCCCCCCCCCCAGTCCTGCTTTCCCGCCTGCCCCACCCCGAGCTTTCCCTCTGCGGAAAATGGAGACGGAATTCAAACTGGTGAGAGTCATGTATGATGTGGAGAAGCTGCCATACCCCCGGCCCCGAGGAGACGCTGCTTTTAGCTCCTGTGTGTGTGTCAGCTGTTGGAACTCAGATGCTGCACCCCGCCCCTGGTGTGAACCCAGAGCCTGTGAGGGCCCCGCTGCCCCCCAAGGACTGTATTCTTAGCTGCAGGCTCCCTCCCCTCCTGGAAGGCACATTCCCGGGGTGGGGGCCACCTCCAGCCTGGGGGCCTCGCCCAGGCCCAGCCACGCCCCTCTCCAGGCCTGTGTCCAAGCTGGTCCCTCTTTCCAGACTGTCCTTCCTCAGTCTCTTCTGAGGGAGCTCCCCACTCCGCCTCCCAAGCCTGTGGCAAAGGTGCATGCACCCAGAGGTGCCACCCCTCCGCTGCTGGAAGCAGCGTCTCCCCGGCCTCCTCTTTGCCCTCCCGTTAATACGGCCACATCTCGGGCGCTGGAATGGGCACGCACTCTGCTCTCACTCGCACAGTTGCACGGCGGAGAACAGGTGCAGAGGGCAGATGGCAGGCCCGTCCAAGAATCCCGGCCCGTGTGGTCACCACCCACCGCGGAGGCCTCACTCCTGGATCCTATTGCGAGCGAGCTGTGGGCACGGCACGCACAGCCTTCCCGCAGCTCTTAGCAGGCGGGGCAGTCCAGCAGTGGGCACCTCAAAGTGTTCAATAAAGGCAGCTCTTCTGAGGGAGGGTGAAAGAGGTCCAGCAAATCTCAGGATCTCCGGGCAGCGGAAGCGGGGAGCTTTGGGGGCCAGGGCTGGACGTGGTACCACAGGAGTCAAATTCCGTCCCTGAGTCCCAAGATTCTCTCTTTGTTTTCTCCTTCATCCCGTAACCGCTTGTTAACCTATTATGTGCCAGAGTGTGAGGAGCTGGGGGGCATTAAAAATGAAGGACTCGGCTCCTTTTCGTGGCGCCTCGGAGGCCGTTGGCAGCTTCAGGATGAAGCCACCATCTCTTTGCCAGCCACCGGCTGCCAGGAACTCAGTGAAGTGGACGATGAATGCCAACTTCGTACCTCTTATGAGAAGCGGATGGCCACTGAGGTTGCTGCCGACGCTCTGGGCGGAGGATGGAAGGGTTAGGTGGTTCGAATCAGTGGCGGGAACAACCAACAAGGTTCCCTAGGAAGCAGGGTGTCTGGACCCCTGGCTGAGTCTGCCTGCTGCTGAGTCAGGAGCCTCCTGTTACAGACTGAGGAGGAGTGGAGAGAAGGGGTGCAGATCTGTTTGGGGCTGCATTGTGGATGCTAATCTCAGTGTTCTTTGGTCTTTGTAAAAAAAAAGGGGGAGAAAGACATTCCTGCTCTCACTGATACCACCGTGCCCCCAAAGAGCCAGCAGGACCCACAAACTTTTCACTGTCTCTAAAGAAGATAATGTCCGAAGGTATGTTGTGAGAAAGCATCTAAACAAAGAAGGTCAGACCTAGGACCGAAGCACCCAAGATCCTGCGTCTGTTACTCCACGTGTCCTGCGGCCCAAACACAGGCATATTGCTCTAAAAAACAACGTACAGGCGAAACCGGTTTGGCTCAGTGCATCGGCCTGCGGACTGAAAGGTCCCAGGTTCGATTCCGGTCAGGGGCATGTATCTTGGTTGCAGGCACATCCCCAGTGAAGGGTGTGCAGGAGGCGGCTGATGGATATTTCTCTCTCATCGATGTTTCTGACTCTCTATCTCTCTCCTTCCTCTCTGTAAAAAATCAATAAAATATATTAAAAAACAAAACAAAAAAAACAACAACATACTAAGACGGACAAGGAAGAGGCCGAAGGAGATGCTCAACTTTGGGCTAAGAGAATGAAAGAACAACGCCAGGAGCGGATTGAAGAGACGTAGACTGTCCTCTCTGAGAGCTTCCACCTTGGAGTCTGAGTCCAGCCAAAGAGGAGATTTTGTAACTAACAAATAAAGATCAAATGTAAAAAAAAAAAGGATTCAGCACTAGTCAGTTTGTTCAGTGGTTAGAGCATGGGCCCTGCAGACTGAAGGGTCCTGAGTTTGATTCTGGTCGAGGACCCGCACCTCGGTTGCTCACTTGATCCCCAGTAGGGGGCGTGCAAGAGGCAGCCCATTCTTGTTTCTCTCCCTCTCCCTTCCTTTTTCTCTAAAATCAATAAAAAACATATCTACATATCTATGTATCTAGCTATCTGTATGTTTTAACAGAATGTTTCAGGGCGTCCGGATGAGTGCCTTGTCTTTAGGGGACAGGGAGAGACTGGGGCTGTGATAGTGAGTGTCGGGGCGTGGCATGGCGTGGCATGGTGGGATTTAGGAAAGAGAACGCAGAGCGAGCACCAGGAGGCAACCTTCTAGATGCGTTTGTTTTTCTCAAAGGCCCCCAGGCTGATCAGTGGCAGGACCTCCCATGTTCCATGTGAAGCTAACGCAAAGGAGGCCCATCACTAGCTATAACGTTGTAACAAGAAAATCAGGGATAAAGAAATACAGTTATGCCCCAGCCCCGTGGCCAGCAAACTGCGGCTCTCAAGCCACATGCGGCTCTTTGGCCCCTGGAGTGTGGCTCTTCCACAAAACACCACGGCCTGGGCGAGTCTGTTTTGAAGAAGTGGCGTGAGAAGAGGTTTAAGTTTAAAAAGTGTGGCTCTCCAAAGAAATGTCAATTGTCGTCCTGTTGATATTGGCTCTGTGGGCAACTGAGTTTGCCCACCACGGCCCTAGTGGGTTTGGCTCAGTGGACAGATTGTCAGCCTGAGGACTCAAGGGCACATACCTAGGTTGCAGGTTCGATTCCTGGCCCTGGTCAGGACTTACATGGGAGGCAACCTATTGATGTTTCTCTCTCTGTCTCTCCCCCTCCTTTCCACTCGCTCTAAAAATCACTGGGGAAATATCCTCCAGTGAGGATTAACAACAACCAAAAAAAAAAAAAAAGGGGGGGGGGATACAGTGATAAGCCTTTTACAAAAACATTAAGTTTCAATGTCACTTATTACAGTGATCACATTGGGGGGGAGCACGTTTCTGTAAAATCGGCATCAGGCCGAGGCCTGGGTGGAATTCCCCTCCTGCTCGGTCTGGAGTCTGAGGATTTCTCCG
>JAAGEH010002111.1:0-11525 GCA_011751065.1 Lasiurus cinereus
GGCCCCTGAGCCCCGGATGCACAGGTGACACGCAGACAGCGTCCCTGCCCTTGGGCTAGCACCCCTTGGCCATGATGGGGGTGGGGGAGGCGGGAAGAGAGAGAGCAGAGCCGGTTAGAAAGATGCAGGCCCAGGAAGAGAGCGGAAGGCTCACCAATGGCCCGGACAGAACCCCTGTGCCTCTGAGCTCTGAGGTCTTCGTCTGTGCGATGGGACCTGAGCCCCCCTGTGAGCTGGTGATGGTCAGGGACATGCCGCAGACTGGGGTCTGGCGCAGAGCACATGCTAAGTTCAAGCGAGTGATCCGTGTGCTGGGCAGTAGCAGTAAACCTGTCTCACACACTTACAGACAACAAGTGACGCATGTCGGCGATGTCCTACCTGCTCTGGGTCCCAGAAGCCACCAGGAACCCTCCCCTGCTCTCGAGGAAGAGGCAGGTACCCCCGTGGTCAGGGACAAGGGCTCTGGGCTGAGACCGGAGCCTGACTCCTGGCCTCCTCTTACCCGGCGGGTCGCTCCCCTCCCCACTGCACCCCTCACTCACGATGGACTGCACCAGGACAGGGGGGCGGTGTGGGCTGGCGGTAGGTGGCGCTGTGATGGGGCACAGGCAGGCTGCGGGCCTGGGGCCACCTTGGTCATCTGTGCACGTATGCTGGTCCTTGCACGGGGCTTGACACACAGCGAGTCTCAAAGAGTGCTCCGTGAGCGAGCGAGTGAGGGACAGTGAGCGACAGGCAGGCAGGGCCAGCCAGCCCAGGCCCCCGCTCTGACCTCCACCGGCTGTGTGGCCTCACGGGTGATGTCACCGCCCTCCTGTGCTCTTCGTCATCTCTGACCTGGCACCCGGGCGGCTGGACGTGGCCTGTCAGCCCAAAGTATCTGCAGCCCGGCCAGATGCTCCCGAATCGGGTTCGTGAGGCATCTGGTCTCCATGGGATGCATCGGAGCCTCTGGGCACACGGTTTTGTTTTTAAACATATTTTTACTGATTTCAGAGAGGAAGAGAGAGGGGGAGAGAGAAACATCAATGGTGAGAGAGAAGCATCGATGGGCTGCCTCCTGCAGGCCATCTCCTGGGAATCGAGCCTGCAACCTGGCATATGCCCTGACCCGAAATTGAACTTGAACCCTTCAGTCCGCAGGCTGATGCTCTCTCCCCAAGCTGCCCCCGCCAGGGCTGAGCACCGGTTGGTTTTGCATTTGCCACGTGAACGGCTTCTTTATGTTCTGCTTCAGCGCCCAGGGACGCGGGCACGAGGCTGGCCGTGCCAGGAGAGCCCTATAGAGTCACCACATGGAAACAACATACATGTCCAATGACAGATAAACCACGGCCCATCCTCATGTCACACAGCCACTGAAAGGTGACCGGTTGTCATGGAAACATGGCCAGGCTTATATTGGCTAAGTGGAAATGGTGATTTTTTTTTAAGGGCATATAACGTATTTTTAAATGCATATTTGTGTGTGTGTGTGTGTGTGTGTGTAGGATATACACAGATGCAATTTGTTTACTGTGTTGCTTCTGGTTGTCAATATTTCTGTAATTGGCGATGAGACAGGTGAGAAGCCCTTGGTCACCTGACCACAAGACGGGGGGCCATGGAGGCAGCCTCCCCAATAGATCCCTTCCCAGCCAGTGAGCTACGCCTCCCTCGCGTGGAAACCAAGCCTCCCTGCCATGCCATTGCCCTGAAGTCAGATTCAAAAAAAAAAAAAAAAAAAGGGGGGGGCCCGCCTGCCCACTGCAGGAGCTGCTGCCACCGAGGGGCGGGGCGGGGCCTGGCCCCAGCGGCCCGCGATGATGCTCCCGTGACGTCATCGCTTCCCCTGGCGCCCGCAGACCGGAGAGGCCTGGGGCCCTGCGCTCCGCTGTCCAGTCCGTGGGACGAGGTCCCAGCTGCCCGGGCCAGTGGGGCGGCAGGCCTGGCTCGCCAGGGGGGGCGGGCCTGGACGGCTCCGAGCCGTGGGAAAGCTGGTAAAGGCGGGGCTGAGTCCAGAGTCCGGAGCCCACCGCGGGGCCTCCGGAGGCCGGGACCGCCGAGGACTACATTTCCCAGAATGCCCCACAGCCCGGGAGCGAGCCAATGGGGAGATTTCAATAGCCCAGGCCCGAGGCGGGGGCAGCCTCGCTGTGGACGCCTCCGCCTCCCTGGTGGCCCGATTGGCTGCGCCGCCGGCTTGGGCGGGGTCCGATTGGCTGCGCCGCCGGCTTGGGGGGGGTCCGATTGGCTGCGCCGCCGGCTTGGGGGGGGCCCGATTGGCTGCGCCGCCGGCTTGCGGGGGGTCCGATTGGCTGCGCCGCCGGAGGTAAACAGCCAGGTGCCGGCCTCCGCTCTATATTTAACCGCGGAGCCGGCGGGGAGGAAGGAGGCCCTCGCCGCCGGGCCAGCGTCGCCATGCCGGGCTCCCAGAGCCGCGCCCGCGCCCGGGACCGCAGCAACCTCCTCCAGCGGGCCGAGTTCCTGTCCCTGAACCAGCCCCCCAAGGGCGTCCCCTCCGAGCCCCGCAGCGGCCCCGGCAGGAAGGGCTCGGGCCCCGCGGCGCAGCCCCCGCCGCCGCCGCCCGCCGCCGCCGGCGATGGGGCCCGGGAGCGGCGCCAGTCGCAGCAGCTCCCCGAGGAGGACTGCATGCAGCTGAACCCCTCCTTCAAGGGCATCGCCTTCAACTCGCTGCTGGCCATCGACATCTGCCTGTCCAAGCGGCTGGGCGTGTGCGCCGGCCGCGCCACGTCCTGGGCCAGCGCCCGCTCCATGGTCCACCTCATCGGCATCACGGGCCACGGCGTCCCCTGGATCGGGGGCACCATCCTCTGCCTGGTGAAGAGCAGCACGCTGGCCGGCCAGGAGGTGCTCATGAACCTGCTCCTGGGTGAGTGCGCCCGCCCCACCCACCCGGCGGTGTGTGGGGGGGGGGACCTGGGAAGCAGGAGCAGTCAGTCTAATGAGGTTAGGCAGGAAGGGCGCCCCAGAAACAGACCAGCTCCAGCCTGGGTTTGGGGGTGTGTGTGTGGGGGGGAGAGAGAGCCAGAGGATGCGCAGAGGAGGGCCCTGGCAGGTGGGGGCTGCTGGGAGCCACTGCCAGAGGCAGCTGGGGGGCGGGCGCTGGAGGCTGCGGCCTGCAGGCAGGGGAGTCCGGCTGGAGGGGTCCCCTGGAGGTCTTGCATGGAGCATCTTGTTTTTAACTTCCAACCACAGGTGGGGGGGGGGGTCCCTGCGTGTCTGGGCTGCATGCAGGCAGCGCTTGTGAGCTGCCCCCTACCCCTCTGCCTGGTCCCGGGACCCTGCCAGCTGCCTGAGGTGATCCCACAGGGATGAGGGGTGCAGGGGGTTCAGGGTGGGCACCCACACACTGAAAGCCATACCTGCTGCTTCCCCAGGGGAGGGGCCTGTGAGCAGCTGGTCTTTGGTTTGTTTTAACGTCTTTGCCGCCACGTCTTCCTGTTCAGCCTGCTCTGTGCCAGGTGCCACAGGTCGGGGGGTTGGGGGGGTGGGACCCCATGTGGAAGGCAGGCCCTCCCCTCCAGCCGGCCACCCTCCCAGCACCTCCAGGTCCCAAGATGCCTGGGGAATCCCTGCTCCCACCCCCCATGTTGAGGCATGTCCATCCCTCGCTCTTCCCAGCCTTGTCACCGTGAGGACCCCAAGTTAAACACTGACAGGGTCCCAGTTCCCCAAGGGCATGGGTCAGACCCCTGAGAACGGGTCCCGAGGACGTGGGGATGAAAACGGGTATCTCCTCGCCGCGGCCACAGGGTCTGGGACGGACGCGCTGTGGGTGGATGCGGGGCAGATGCTCCGTGAAGGAGACGGTGGGTGCGCCATCATCGATGTTTCTCGTTCTTACGACTCAATCATTTACGTTGCTCGTCATTTACCCCGATAAACAGTCCCAGGTGACTGGCACGAGGATCATGCCCACTTCGCAGATCAGGAAACTGAGGCCCAGAGAGAGAAGCCGGCTCAGGCCTCAGAGCTGGGGTTTGCACCGGGTCCGCCTGCGTCCGGGCCTGTGCTCTTTCCGGGCACCGGGCCCTGGGCTCGGAGGGAGGGTGCGGGGCAAGGTGGCTGAGGTGCCACATGGGGGCTTCTGGGGGCAGGACCCCGCTCTCCTTATCAGCAGCCTCCCCGGGGCCCACCACCGCCTCCCCTGGAGCAGGGGGCAGAGGACGGGAGTGCAGAGCGTGCTCGAGGCCGTCCCTGCACCCGCCGGCCCGGTCCTGCCCCGGAGGGTGGTGGTAACATCCGTCAGGTGTTTGGTGTCCGCTGTCTGTCCACTTCTCCGTGAACCACACCTTCCCTGGGCCTCCCACGGCCCATGAGGGAGAAGCCAGTAGTGTTTTCCATTTAAAGGGGGGGAAACAGCCGAAACCAGTGTGGCTCAGTGGATAGAGCGTCGGCCTGCAGACTGAAAGGTCCCGGGTTCGATTCCGGTCAAGAGCATGTACCTTGGTTGTGGGCACATCCCCAGTAGGGGGCGTGTAGGAGGCAGCTGATCGATGTCTCTCTCTCATTGATGTTTCTAGCTCTTTCTACCTCTCCCTTCCTCTCTATGAAAAATCAATAAAATATTTTTTTAAAAAGAGGGGGAAACAGAGGCAGCTAGTCAGCCATGGGTCAGGGTGAGAACGGGGAGCGAATCTCTGTAGTTCGGAGGTTTCTGGCCCAGCACCCAGCTGTGGGCGTATGGTGTTGGCTTGGAAGAACAAGACTCTAGACCAGCGGTTCTCAAAACCTGTGGGTCGCGACCCCTTTGGGGGTCGAACGACCCTTTCACAGGGGTCGCCTCAGACCATCGGAAAATGCAGATATTTACATCACGATGCATAACAGTAGCAAAATTTCATGGTTGGGGGTCACCACCACTTGAGGAACTGTATGCAAGGGTCGCGGCCTTAGGAAGGTTGAGAACCACTGCTCTAGACCTTCCCTCCTCCCCCTCCTCCTCCCTCCTTCATCTCTGATACTTCTATTATAGAGAAAGGGCACATAGCAGTAAGACCTTCCCTTCTTGAAGAATGGCAGTCTTCTCAATTCTTTAGGCTTGGCTGATTGAGCTCCCTATGTACCCATGGCCGTCCCATGTCTCATGGCTTAAAAATCTGTGCCATGGCCTTTAAGGTCACTAGGAAGACACCCACTTGACAGGTGCGTTTCCCCAAGGCTCAGAGGAGTTGAGGGACTTGCCCATTCCACCCACCGTACGTGGCAGTTGGGGACTCAAACCCAAGGCCTTCAGACAGCACACCCTCGCTATCCCTTCGCCATCGACCTGCAGGGTTGTGCTGTCTTTGGCGGGGGGATGCTTCTTGGGGTCTCTCAACTCCACTCTGAGTGGAACTGGGCGTGGTCCCGGCCCCTGCCCCAGCCGGACTCGCTCTGTGACCGTGGTCCGGTCAGTTCCCATCTCAGAGCCTCTGCTTCCTGACTGCTGTGGGCCTTAGGGCCGTGGGGGCTTCAGGGGTAGAGCACTTGGCACCGTGGGTGGCCCGCGGGTGTGCCCAGTGCAATGCTCGGCAAACGGCGGCTCGAGATCCACATGCGGCTCTTTGGCCCCTTGAGTGTGGCTCTTCCACAAAACACCACGGCCTGGGCGAGTCTGTTTTGAAGAAGTGGCGTTAGAAGAAGTTTACGTTTAAGAAATGTGGCTCTCCAAAGAAATGTCCATCGTTGTCCTGTTGATATTTGGCTCTGCTGACTAATGAGTTTGCCGACCGCTGGCCCAGTGGATGGCCGATCCACTGTTACCCACGCTGCAGGGCCCAGAGGGGTGAGGGAGCCCTGCCCAGCCCTGCGCCCACTCCAACACCAGGGCACCCAGGTTCATGGGGGCCATCCCTGGGCTGGGAGTGGGGCCTCTACCTGAGCGGTTGGGAACTGGGGTCCCCTCAGCCTCTGGGGAAGTTGGGGGCTGAGGTGCCTTAGGGCCTGGGCAGAGTCCCAGCAGGGCTGGGGGTGTTCTCCGCACCACCCCTTCGGTACTTCCCCCAGGGCATGCTGCCGAACTCCGGCACGTGACATAGGCCTCTGAGCCTCGTTTTCCCCATCTGTGAAATGGGCTGAAGAATTAATTACACACGAAGTGCTGAGCACCCGGGGATGCAGGCGTGGCAGTGATTGTCGCCATCCCATCACACCACCGTTGCCAAAGGAAGTCAGGGTCCCCTCCAAGCTCCAGGCCTGTGAGGTCCCCCATCCTTTGGCTGAGCCTTGCAGCACCTGGCTGGCTGCTCCCAGAGCGAGTCAGGCGACCCATGACCCAGGCCCGTCCCAGTCGCCAGCCGGCCCCGCACGGGCCTCCAGGAAACCAGGCCTGGCCCCCACTGTCTCCTTTCTGTCTCCGGGAATTGGCTGCTCTGGGGACGCAGAGACGTGGGAGCCCCCAGTTCTGTGTCCCTTTGTGACCGGCTCCTTTAATTCAGCCGCGTCCTCAGGGTCCGCCTTCTCAGGCGCGTGACATCCCGTGGTGAGGCTGGACCACATTTGCGCTGACCCACGCTCTGTGAACACGGCTGCCGTGGACACGGGGTCTCGGAGAGCCTGCCTCGCCTCCTTCAGGTGCAGAGCCAGAAGCGGGACCAGTCTCACTCCGTGTTTAGCTCGTGGAGGGGCCGCCCAGGGTGCACCCCTGCCTGCACTGCATGGGGCTCCGATGTCCCCACACCCGCCAGCACCCGCCATGCCCATCTCCTAGCACAGCTGTCCTGTGGGTGTGGACGTGGCGTGGTTTGGATTTACGCTTCCTTTATGAGCCGGGATGTGGGTCCCTTTTTAATTTTTTTTAAATATATTTTTTAATTGAGTTTTTACAGAGAGAAAAGGAGAGGGATAGAGAGCTAGAAACATCGATGAGAGAGAGACATCGATCAGCCACCTCCTGCACGCCCCCCACTGGGGACGCATCCACAACCCAGGTACATGCCCCCAAAAGGAATCAAACCCAGGACCCCTCAATCCGAAGTCCGATGCTCTATCCACTGAGCCAAACCGGTTTCGGCATGGGGTCCCTTTTTCTGATGCATTGTCGTGGCCAGAAAACGCACAGAGCGACCCCGGTGGCTGATGGGAGAGAGCGTGGCCTCCGCTGTGGGTGGGCCCGCGGCCGCTGGGTTCTGCTCTGGGCGCACATCCCCTGGCCCACGGAGGCTCCCCCCCCCGCTCTGCCCAGCTCAGGTCGTTCCACAGCCCGCGATGGGCCTGCTGGGATGACCTTGGCCCCCACATCCCTTCAAGCTTGAGGGGCTCGGGACCCAGGTCAGATTCCTCTCCCTGCAGCAGCCCCCCGCCCCAGCACCTGCTCCCCGTCCCCCTCCCCTTGGCAGCCCCCTGTTGCCCGGACAGCTTAGGTGACGGCCCTCCACAGGCTGTGCAGGCCGCGGTTGACCAGGAGCACGCTGAGCGTGCTTCCTGCCTGCCCCAGCCGCTTCTCAGCATCTCAGGGCAGCCCCTGGGCACCCCTGCCCCCGCCCCCCGCCAGGTCGGGCCCCCAGCAGCTGCCCTGGCAGCTGACCCGGAGGTGAAGGGAGGAGGGAGCCACGGGCAGGCCCCAGGGCCGCAGTGTCCCTGCTCTAAAGCCACGCCCCACAGCCTGGCACTCAGCGGAGGGATGAACGTGCCCTGCACCTTCTGTGCTCGAGGTTTCGACTCCCCTGCACCCCGACAGTCTGCAGAGACAGAGACAGCTTCTTGGGGTGAGAAAGCCGAAACCTGCAAAGCTCTGGCTTTCCTCAGGCTGTCAGGCTGGGGGACAGGACAGACCCCAGGACCTCCTCCTCCAGCCACCTCTCTGCTCCCGCAGGCCTCCCAGGCTGGGCTTCCTGGTGCCCCGTGTTTAAGAGACATTTTGTGTGGGCACTGCCACACACGGCACCTCAGATCTGCTGCCTGGACCTGGGTCAGCTCAGGACATTCCCCACCATCACCCTGTTTTTTGTGTGTGTTTTTTTAATATATTTTATTGATTTTTTACAGAGAGGAAGGGAAAGGGATAGAAAGCCAGAAACATCGATGAGAGAGACATCAATCAGCTGCCTCCTGCACGCCCTCTACTGGGGATGTGCCCACAAGCAAGGTACATGCCCTTGACCGGAATCGAACCTGGGACCTTTCAGTCCCCAGGCCCACGCTCCATCCACTGAGCCAAACCGGTTTCGGCCATCACCCCGTTTGAGGACTGTCCATCTTAGGCCTCCCTGTGCGCCAGGCACATGGTGACCCGCTCCCTACATAGGAACGTCCAGAGAGACGGAGAGCAGGTTGGGGAATCAGGGGGCAGGCGGAGGGGGGCGAGGGGTGACTGCCTGCCGAACGGACACGGCTCCACTTTGGGGGATGAAGTGTTTTGGAACTGGAGTGGGGCGGCGCTCGCACCTGTGACCCGCGTGGCATCAACCTATGAACCAGGAGGTCACAGTTCAGTTCCGGTCCGGACACAGCCCAGGTTTGGGGCTCGGTCCCCAGGGTGGGGCGTGCAGGAGGCCGCCGACCCACGATTCTCTCTCTTCACGGACCTTCCTCATCTCCCCAGCTGCAACTCTGCCCCCGAAACACCCACTCCCGCCCCTCCCCCAGCCCTGGCAACCTCTGACCTACTTCCAGGGACATGGCTGCGAATTCCCTTCTTCCAGAAACTTAGAAGCGGAGTCTGGCCATGTTTGCTTTTTGTGAAAAACCTTTAAAATGTGTCCTAGTCGCGGTAGAAGACACTTTCAATGCAGAGTGACAGAAAGACAATACAAACCCCCCCCCCCCTGTGTCTCCCCCCGCCCTGTGTCTTCCCCCCCACATCCAGGCCCTGCCAGCATTTGGTGCGGCGCCTGCCTTCCCGTCTCTCTCTGCAGATAAGCACATTTGCATCTTCTTTTTGCAAAAATAGCCCCGACTGTAAGTCCTGCTCGGTCATTGGCCTTTCCACTGACCAACCCCCAGCTCTCCTCGCTGGCTATAAATAGCCACGCCCTGCATCCTCCCGTTGGCGTCTGGACTTGGCCACCGTGTCCCTCTCCTCCGCCACTCAAGGGCACTGGGTGGCCATCCTGGACCCCAGCAGGTGCACGTCCCTCCTGGTTTCCCAGGACATCCCTGCAAATCCCTGCGAATGCGCAGACCTCTTTCAGGCAGACCTCTTTCTTTCAGAGCTTTGGAGTTCACCCTGCCCTACAGCACCACCGGCTGGTCCCACCGCTCCAGCTTCGGGGGGTGGGGGGGATAGAGGCAGGGTCAGTCCTCAGGCCAGAAGAGCCAGGACCCTCCTCCCAGCTCCAGGCAGCCCCCAAACCTGCCTCCTCGCCAGCAAGGAACCTCATCTTTGCCCCCTCCCCGGGGACAGGTGTCAGGTGTCAGGATTCCTGCCTGGGGGCTCAGGCATCTCAGCCCCTCCCGTACCCCCCCCCACCCCTGCTCAGTGAGAGGAGTGGAGCGGGGATTGTGGGGTTCCATTTACAGAGGAGCCTGCCGCAGGAGCCCTCAGAGTCGCCTCTGGGTGATCCTCACGTTATCAGCGAGGGAGGAGGCTGGCAGGGATGGCCCTGCCAAGGTCATGCCTTCGGCAAGCGGCCGACCTTGAAGTGGCTCAGGTTCTGGAGGCGGTGCAGGTGCAGGCTCCGCCCTCGTGGGCTGCAGGGAGCAGGGCCCAGAGAGGCTGAGTGACCTGCCCGGGTCGCACAGCATGCAGGAGGCAGGGGGAGCAGCCCCGTCCCTGCCCCCCGGCCCCTGAGCTTCCTCCAGGCAGACCTTACCCAGGGGGCCTCGGGCTCCCCCGGAACCCGGGCAGGAATGTCGGCCCAGGGACTCCACGGGGCCGTGTGAGCGCATTCACGGAGCCTTGAGTGATGGCACCATTTGCTGCTATTTCTGGGCCCAGATTCCCGCTGACAGTGTCAGAATCAGGGTCACAGTGCCTGGCTGCCGGGCTGCCGGGCTGGAGGAGGGAGAGGGCCCTGCTGGGGGGAGGGGAGAGGGGGCCCTTCTGAGGGGGGGAGGGGAGGCCTTGGGTGCTGCTGGAAAGCCGGCCTGCAGCCTGAGTGCCTCTCCCTGCGACAACCCTCCACCCAGGGCAGCGTGGCGAGGGGCGCACACTGCTGCCGGCTCCCCGTCTCTTCTCAGCACCAGGCCCCCTGCCAGCTGTTCTCAGCGCAGGCCGGCCCACCCCTGACTCCCCCAAGCACCTCGATGCCCCAAACTGGAGGTCAAGTGAATGCATGCGCCCGGCACGGGAGGGGCCGGGCCAGCTGCCAGCCAGGCTGGCCCCACGGTCCCCAGGGCACATGGCAGAGGGACAGGCTGGGGAGAGAGCTGCCGCTCAGGGGAGGGAAGGGCCTCTCTGCAGAGGGCGGCTGGCTCCCTCAGCCCGGCCTCGGCCTCCACTGCTCCAGCAAGCCCAGGGGACCGGGTGGGGTGCAGCCCCCTCCCTCCAGCCCAGGTCCCTGCTGGTCCCCCTCTCCTGCTGGAACTGTGACCTCCCAAAGGCTCCGTGCGGTTCCCGTCCAGCCGGGCCTCTGCCCGGAGGCCTGGGCTCCTGGGAACCAGTCGCCATGGACATGGGTGCCAGACTGCCCCTCCTTCCCTGCTTCCTGCTCTGTCCGGCATTCGGGGGGAGGAGTGGGCGGGGGGGGGGCATTGGCCAGCCCTGTGGCTAATGAGAGGGGCAGCTCCGAGGAAACCAGGGGTTTAAATCCTTAACAAGAGCCCGGAGGCGGGGGTGCAGGGAAGCAGAACCTGAGGAAGGCAGACAAGGTCTGCACCAACGGGGAGCGCCGTGATCCGGGAATGGAAGGCCGGGCTGTCCCCGAGGAGCCGGTCACCCTAGCGTGAGGAGTGGAGAGCGCGGTGCCCGTTCCCGAAAGCTGTGCCCTGTCAGGGGCGGCAGCAGCGCTGCCTTGGGGTGTCTCAGATCTCCTGCACATGTTCTCGGGGAGCACCCCCCGCAGAGCAGCTTTTCTGAGTGGCCGCAGCCCCTCCAAGTTCTGGGCCAGCACCCCGGCTGCGCCATTTGAGGACTGTCCATCTCGGGCCTCCCTGTGTGCCAGGCACCTGGGGACCCGCTCCCTCCATAGGAACGTCCAGAGAGATGGAGAGCAGATTGGGGGGCCAGGGGGCGGGTGGAGGGGGGTGAGGAGTGACTGCTGAATGGGTGTGCGGCTCCACTTTGGGGGGTGAAGTGCTTTGGAACTGGAGGGGGGTGGCGTTTACACCAGTGAACGGCTAAATGCCACCGCACTGGGCACGGAGATGCTCATTGTCTGTCCCCTGCGTTCCGCCTCCACTTTAAAGAAACGGGGATGTCCGACCAGCGTGGCTCCGCGGTTGAGCACCAATCTGTGAACCAGGAGGTCACGGTTCAATTCCGGTCCGGGCACAGCCCCCGTTTCAGGCTCGGTCTCCAGTGAGGGGCGTGCAGGAGGCAGCCGATCCATGATTCTCTCCCATCACTGATGTTTCTCTCTCTCTCGCTCTCCCTCCCTCTCTGAGATGGATAAATGTATTGAAAGAGAAGGGGCTGCCGGTCCATGATTCTCTCTCCT
>JAAGEH010002112.1:0-16160 GCA_011751065.1 Lasiurus cinereus
CCTATTTCTGAGCGTGTTCACAGTTTCATAGGTTTGTGAACCGTAAGAAAATGATACTTTAAGTACTTAACCAATTACCTCTCTAATAAACCAACACTTTCAGATGGAATTATACATGTAGCTAACATCCAGATAGGCTTTCTACATGTGGAAGATGATATTGCAGTGACGGATCACAGTACTTCAATGTTCAGAGAACATGTATTTCCTACTGTTTCAAGCATTTACCTTTATATTTCCTGATTCTTTCATTGTGAATTATCAGTGAATGAATCACCGTTATCCTGTATTTGCACCTCATTCTTGTCAATTGTGTTTATACAGCACTCTTCCATATATACCCAATGTACAAATGTAAATTATTTGTAGTTTAAAGACTCTCACAGCTTTTCTGTACAAATTCTTAGTACTTTCACATTCCACTCCACTAGAAATTAAGGTTACACAAAGGTTTTTCTTTGTTTCACACACATTGCTGTCAATTGTATCCTCTGTTTCTATTTCTGAAAGTTTTCAGTTTCATACAGGTTTGTGAGCCGTAAGGAAATGACATTTTAAGTATTATCCCCAACCTCTTTTTTAATAACTAAACTCTTTCAGACTGAGTTATACACGTATCTAGTAACACATTATGTTCTCCTCTCTTGGAACACGTTATCCCAGTGATGCGTCATTATGCTTCAACTAAAACGGCTCTATGACCTTATCTTTCCTACTCTTTCCTGAAATTTACTAATTATAAGCTTTGTCTTTCACTGCATATTCTGAGTGAATGATTCACTTTCGTCCAGTGAATATGGTTCATTCTTTGTCAATTCACAGTATTTATCCAGTTTATTCCTTATATAACCACTGTACAAATGTAAAGTGTTTTCAAGTAATAAAATATCCTAACATTCACAGCTCTTCTTTAAAAATGTTTTAGTATTTTTCCTATACACTAGAGATCAAGGTTCCACAAAGTTATTTCTGTGTTTCATACTGATTTCTGCCGTCTGTTTCTATTCTTTTTTGTGAGTGTTCACAGTCTCATAGGTAAGTGAACCGTAAGGAAATGATACTTGAAGTACTTAATCAATGATCTCTCCAATACACCAACACATTCAGTTTGAATTATACATGTAGCCAATATCCAACTCACATCTCTACCTTTGGAACACCATATTGCAATGCCAGATCAAGGTTCTTATAACATGTATTTCTTAATATTTGTGGCATTTTCCCAAATATTTCCTCAGTTTTATTGTGAATTATTATCTGTGAATGATAATCCTTTGTCCTTGTTTGCACCTCATTCTTATAAATTGTGAGTGTTTATATAGCATTGTTCTATATAAACCTAATGAACAAGTGTAAATCATTTCATAAGACTCTCACAGCTTTTCTTTACAAAGTCTTAGTACTTTCACAGTCCACTCCATAGATAGAAAGGTTCCACAAGCTTAGTTCTCTGTTTAACACATATTGTTGTACAATTGTACCCTGTGTTTCTCCTATTTCCAAGACTTTTCCCAGTTTCTCACAGGTATGTGAGCTGTAAGAAAATGATATTTAAGTATTTCCAGACCATTTTTTCATTACACTAACACTTTCAGTGTGACTTATACATGTAGCCAGTTACCCATTTTGTTTTCTCTTGGAACATGATATCCCAGTGACGCATCACTGTGCTTCTAAGAAAACGACTCTATGAACATGTATTTCCTACTCTTTCCTGAATTTAACTAATTATAAGATTTGTCTTTCATTGAAGATTCTGAGTGAATGATTCACTTTCGTCCTGTGAATGCAGCTCAGTCTTTGTCCATTCACAGTTTTTATCCTGTTTTTTTTTTTCTTATATATCCACTCCACAAATGTAAACTATTTTCAGGTAAGATAATATGCTAATATTCACAGCTCTTGCTTAAAAAATTCTAAGTATTTTCACTGTACACTAGATATTATTGTTCCAAAAAGGTATTTCTGTGTGTCAGACTTATTTCTGTCATCTGTTTCTCTTCTTTCTGAGAGTGTTCACAGTCATAGGTACGAGAACCGTAAGGAAATAACACTTTAAGTACTTAATGATTTCTACAGTATACCAACACATTCAGATCAAATTTTACATGTAGCCCATATCATACTAACATCTCTACTTTTGGAACACCATATTGCAGTGATGGATCAGAGTATTTCAGATATCAAGGTTCTAAGAACCTGTATTTAGTACTGTTTCTGGCTTTTACCTAAATATTTCCTCATTGTTTCATTGCGAATTGTCCTGTGTTTGCACCTCTTTCTTGTCAATTGTATTTATATAGCATTGTTCCCTATATACCCAATGAACAAATTTATATTATTTCTTGTTTAAAGGCTCTCACAGCTTTTTATACAAATTCTTAGTACTTTCACCCTCCACTCAGCTAGATATTAAGGTTACACAAACATATTTTTGTGTTTCACCCATTTTGCTGTACATTTGTGTCATCTATTATTCTCTTTATTTTTTTATGTTTTTATCAATTTTGTATACATAGCTCCCCATTGCCACCCCTCCTTCCCAGGCATACCCCCCCCCAGTGTCTATGTTCATTGGTTATGCTTATATGCATGCATGCAAATCCTTTGATTGATCTCTTATCTACCTCACCTAACTTTAATATTCCTGCTATAATTTCACAGTCTGTTTGAAGCTTTACTGCCTCTGTATCTATGTTTTTGTTCATCAGTTTATGATGTTCTTTATTATTCACAAATGAGTGAGATCATGTGATGCTTCTCCTTCATTGACTGGCTTATTTCACTAAGCATAAGGCTCTCCAGTTCCCACCAGGTTACTGCAAATGGTAAGAATTCCTTCTTTTTAATGGCAGCATAGAATTCCATTGTGTAGATGTACCATGGTTTTCTGATTCACTCATCTGCTGATGGGCACCGAGGCTGTTTTCAAATTTTAGCTATTGTAAAGTGTGCTGCTATGACCATTGGGGTGCATAAATCCTTTCTGATTGGTGTTTGTGATTTCTTAGGATAAATTCCTAAGAGTGAGATTACAGGGTCAAATGGGAGATCCATTTTTAGTTTTTTGAGGAAACTCCATACTGTTCCCTACAGTGGCTGCACCATCTGCATTCCCACCCACAGTGCACAAGGGTTCCTTTTTCTCTGCATCCTCGCCAACACTTGTCCTTTGTTGTTTGTTGATGATTGCCATTCTGACCATTGTAAGATGTTATCGCATTGTCGTTTTGAATTGCATCTCTCAGATGATTAATGACTTTGAACATGTTTGTGTGTGTCTCTTGGCCTTCCTTCTGTCATCTTTCGAAAAGGTTCTATTTAGGTTAGTTGCCCATTTTTTTTATTGGATCATTCATCTTCCTTTTATTAAGTTGTATAAGTTGGCTGTAGATTTTGGAGATTAAACCTTAATCAGTGATAACATTTGCAAATATGTTCTGCCATACAGTGATCTTCCTTGTTGTTTTGTTGATGGTTTCTTATGCTGTGCAAAAGCTTTTTATTTTGATGTAGTCCCATTTGTTTATTTTTGTTCAGCTTCAATTGCCTTTGGGGCAGTATCAGTGAAGAAGTTCTTTCGGCATATATCTGAGATTGTGCTGCCTGTGGATTCCTCTAGTATTTTTATGGTTTCCCATCTAAGGTTTAAGTCCTGTATCCATTTTCAATTTATTTTTTGTATTTGGTGTAAGTTGGTGGTCCATTTTCATTTTTTTGCATGTATCCGTCCAATTTTCCCAACACCATTTGTTGAAGAGTCTATCTTGGCTCCATTGTATGTTCATGCCCACTTTGTCAAATATTAGTTGAGCATAGTGGTTTGGGTGCATATCTGGGTTCTCTATTCTATTCCATTGGTCTATATGTTGGTTCTTGAGCCAGTACCAGGCTGTTTTGAGAATGGTTGCTTTGTAATATACCTTGTAATCTGGTATTGAGTTCCCACCTACTTTATTTTTTTTTTTCTCAGAATTGCTGTGGCGATTTGTGGTCTTTTTTTGTTCCAGATGAATCTAGGAATAATTCTATCTAGGTCTGAGATATATGCCATTGGTATTTTAACGCGTAGTGCATTAAATCTATATATTGCTTTGGGTAGTATGGACATTTTAATGATGTTGAGTCTCCCAATCCATGAGTATGGTATGCTCTTCCATCTGTTAACATCTTCCTCCATCTCTTTTTTCAGTGTCCTGTACTTTTCTACATATAGGTCTTTTACCTCTTTAGTTAGGTTTATTACTAGGTATCTTAATTTTTTTGATGCGATGTAAATGGGATTGCTTTTTTAGTCTCTCTTTCTGTAATTTCAGTATAAGTGTATAGATATTCCACAGACTTGTTAGCATTAATTCTGTATCCTGCTATATTGCAAAATTCATTAAGTCAATTAGTTTCAGAATGGAGACCTTTGTTTTTTTTATTAAATCTTTATTATTCAAATTATTACATTTGTCTCTCTTTTTTCCCCTACATAGCTCCCCTCCACCCCTCTTCCACCCCTCTCACAACCCTTATCTTTACCCCAATTGATGAGTTCATAGGTGTATGAATTTTGTCCAGTCACTCTCTGTACCCTCCTCCCCTTTTTCCCCTGAGTTTTATCAGTCCACTCCCTTTCTGTGCTCCTGATTTATTATATTCACCAGTTTATTATGTTGATCAAATTTTTAATTCACTTAATTTTTAGATTCACTTTTTGATAGATATGTATTTGTTATATGTAATTATTTATCTTTTACTTTTTCTTCTTCCTTTTCTAAAAGAGTACTTTTCAGCATTTCATATAATACTTTTCAGCATTTCATATAATACTTTTCAGCATTTCATATAATACTGATGAACAACTTTAGCTTTTTTTTATGTGTGAAGATCTTTATCTGCCCTTCAATTTTGAATGATAGCTTTGCAAGACCGTTTATTGAAGAGGTTATCATGGCTCCATTGTGTGTTCATGCCTCCTTTGGGAAATATTAGTTGAGCATATTGGTTTGGGTGAATATATGGGTTCTCCATTGTAATACATTGGTCTATATGTCTGTTTTTGTGCCAGTACCAGGGTGTATTGAGAACAGTTGCTTTGTAATATAGCTTGAAATCTGGTATTGATATCCCACCCACTTTATTCTTCTTTCTCAGAATTGCTGTGGCTATTCATGGTCTTTTTTGTTCCAGATGAATCTATGAAGAATCCTTTCTAGGTCTGTGAAATATGTCATTGGTATTTTAATGGGTAGTGCATTGAATCTATAGATCGCTTTCTCTAGTATGGACATATTAATGATGTTGATTCTCCCAATCTATGAGCATGGTATGCTCTTCCATCTGTTAACAAATTCCTCTATCTTTTTTTTTCAGTGTCCTGTACTTTTCTACATATAGGTCTTTTAGCTCTTTACTTAGGTTTATTCCTAGTTATCTTAATTTTTTTGGTGCGATGGTACATGAGATTGCTTTTTTAGACTCTCTTTCTGTAGTTTCACTATTAGTGTATAGAAATGCCACAGACTTCTTAGCATTAATTTTGTATCCTGCTACATTGCCAATTTCATTAATTAAGTCAATTAGTTTTGGAATGGAGTCCTTTGGGTTTTTTATGTACAATATCATGTCATCTGCAAATAAGGAGAGATTTACTTCTTCTTTTCTGATTTGGAGGCCTTTTATTTCTTCTTCTTGTCTCATTGCAAGGGTTAATACTTCCAGTACAATGTCAAACAGGAGAGGTGAGAGTGGGCATCCCTGTCTTGTTCCTGTTCTTAGTGGAAACGGGTTTAGTTTTCGCCCATTGAGTATGATGTTAGCTGTGGGTTTATCATATATGGTTTTTATGATGTTGAGATATGCCCCTTCTATTCCCAAATTGCTGAGAGTTTTTATCAAGAAAGGGTGTTGGATTTTGTCAAATATTTATCTGTATCAATTGATATGACTGTGATTTTTCTCTCTCATTTTGTTTCTGTGATGTATCACGTTTATTGATTTGCGAATATTGTACCATCCATGCATTCATGAGATAGAATCGTACTTAGTCATGGTGTATGATCTTTCTGATGTACTGCTGGATCCGATTTGCTGGAATTTTGTTGAGGATTTTGGCATCTATGTTCATGAGAGACATTGGCCTATAATTCTCTTTCCTTGTGTTGTCTTTATCTGGTTTTGGTATTACGGTGATGCTGGCTTCATAGAAGGTATTTGGAAGTGTTCCTTCTTCTTGAATGTTTTGGAATAGTCTGAGGAGGATAGGTTTTAATTCTTCACTGAATGTTTGGTAAAACTCTCCTTTGTAGCCATCTGGTCCCTGGCTTTTATTTGCTGGAAGCTTTTTGATGACTGCTTCAATTTCTTCCATAGTGATTGGACTATTGAGATGTTTAGAGTCCTCCTCGTTGAGGTTTGGAAGGTTATATTTTTCTACGAAAATTTCCATTTCTTGCAGTTTGTCCAATTTGCTGGAATAGAGTTGTTCATAGTGTTTTTTAACAATCCTTACTATTTCCACAGGGTCTGTTGTTATTTCTCCTCTTTCCTTTCTGATTTTGTTCATTTGGGTCCTCTCTTTGCTTCTTGGTGAGCCTGGATAGAGGTCCATCAATCTTGTTTATCTTTTCAAAGAACCAGCTCCTGGTTTGTTGATCTTTTGAATTGTTTCTTTGGTCTCCAAGTTGTTTATCTCCACGCTGATCTTCTCTATTTCCTTCCTTCTGCATACACTGGGCTTTTCTTGTGGCTCTTGTTCTAGCTCTTTGAGTTGTAGGGTTAGGTAATTTATTACCATTGTTTCCTGTTTTTTTTTTTTTCAGAAGGCCTGTAGGGCTATGAACTTCCCTCTCAAGACTGCCTTCACTGTGTCCCATAAATTTGGTATTGTTGTGTTTTCATTCTCATTTGTTGCCAGGAAGTTTTTTATTTCTTCCTTGATCTCTCTGGTAACCCAGTCTTTGTTTAGTAGTCTGCTCTTTAGCCTCCATGTGTTTGATTTCTTTCCATTCCTTTTATTATACTTGATTTCCAGGTTTATAACACTGTGGTCTGGGAAGATGCTTGATATGATTTCTACCTTCTTGAATTTGAAAAGACTTTTTTTTGACCCCACATGTGATCTATCTTTGAAAATGACCCATGTGCACTGGAGAACAATGTATATTCTGTGCCTTTGGGGTGAAATGTTCTGACGATGTCAATTAATTCCATCTGGTCTAGTGAGTCACATAGGATTTATGTTTCTTTGCTGATTTTTTGTTTACAGGATTTGCCCATCGGTGACAGTGGGGTATTAAACTCTCCTACTATGACTGTATTGCTGTCAATCTATTCTTTAAGATCCTCTAGGCGTTTTTTATGTATTTAGGCGATCCTATATTGGGCGCGTATATGTTTACCAGAGTTATTTCTTCTTGTTGGATTGTTCCCTTTAGTATTATGAAGTGGCCTTCTTTATCTCTTGTTGTGTCCTTCACTTTAAGATCTAATTTGTCAGATATAAGTATAGCAACCCCAGATTTTATTTCACTTCCATTTGCATGAAATACCATCAACCATCCCTTCATCCTCAATCTGTGTGCATCTCTGTTCCTGAGGTGGGTTTGTTGTAGACAGCAGATATGTGGATCATGTTTTCTTATCCAGTCGATTACCCTATGTCTCTTGATTGGAACCTTTAATCAGTTTACATTTAAAGTTATCATTGATAGGTATTTTTCTGTTGCCTTTTTTAGTCCTTAGCCCAGAGTTCCTTCTTCGCTTCCTATTTCTTTTTATTACAGCAGACCCTTTAACATTTCTTGCATTGCTGGTTTGGTGGTGATATATTCCCTTCGTCTTTTTGTCTGTGAAGCTTCTGATTTCACCTTCAATTTTGATCAAAAGCCTTGCAGGGTACAGTATTCTTGGATTCAGACCCTTCCTTTGCATGACTTTGTATATTTCATTCCATTCCCTTCCTACCTAATGAGTTTCTGTTGAAAAATAAGTAGCTAGTCTTATGGGGGTTCTTTTGTAGGTAACTTTCTGTTTCTCTCTGGACGCTTTTAAGATTCTTACTTGTCGTTGGTGTTTTCCAAGTAAATTATAGTGTGCCTTGGTGTCGCTTTTGTGGGGTTCATTTTGCTTGGGAATCCGTGAGCTTCTTGGATTTGTGTGGGTTTTTTCTTTCCTATATTGGGGAAATTTTCTGTCATTATTTCTTCAAACACGTTCTCTAATCCTTGTTCAGGTTCCATACTTCCTGGATCCCCCAATTATGCAGATGCACTTTTTTTTCATGTTATCCCAAAGTTCCCTTAGGCTCTCCTCTTGCTTTTTAATTTTATTTCTAGAAGCTGCTGTACTTGGGTATTTTTTCCTACCGTGTCTTCCAGCTCCCTGATGCGGTCCTCTGGTTCTTCTAGTCTACTTTTGATGCTTTCTTTAAAGCAGTTATGTCATTTTTTATTTCATCTTGCATTTTTCTTGCTTCTTCTTCATTTCCTGTTGAGTCTTCTTCATTTCCTCTTGGCTCTTACTCATATTGTCAAATTTGTCTTGTATTCTTTTCATCCACCTTATGATCACTTGTCTGAAATCTTTCTCTGGCAGGCTTATTTCTTCTTCTATTTTGTTTACTTTCTTCTCTAGTGATGCCTGCCTATCTGTCATATGTGGGCTGTTTCTTCTTCTGCCCATGGTCTTTCTTCTCTGGGTTTCTGGTTATGTAGTTCTCTCTCCTACATTGATTCAAAGGAACAAACTACAATACTACCTAGTACAGCACACAAGGCACTGAACAGAAATGTATTTACGATGTTAATAATGACGAATAAGGTGCCCATCGATGAAAGATAAATTAGGGGTAAATAGAGAAATAATTAGAGGAAAGAGAGGGGAAAAAAGGGAAAGAATTGCCAAATCAAAATGGGAGAGGTAGAAAAAAATAAATAAATGAAGGAACAAAAAATAAAATTTAAAAAAAGGAGAAGAAAGAGAAAAGAGAAAGCGAAACAAAACTAGAAGAGAAAAGAACGGATAAGACTGAAAAGGGGAACGAAATATAGATGTCAGGAGAAAACTCCAATAGAACAGTCACTAATCCCAATAAAGGCCAGCAACCAGAACCTAGAGATTAATACAAACTACCAATAACAACTGGTATTGAGGGAGGCGAGGCCAAAGAGAGGTAAAAACAAGGCAAGAAAAAAAGCAAAATAAAACAAGTAGAATAAGCTAAAACAATCTCACAGAAAAGTACAAAAATCAATATGATCACTGTTCAGGCAAATAGCAACAGAAGGACATAGAGAAAAAACAACTTTTTGGCCAGAGAAGACAAGAAGAGGGAGGTTTGTACGGACTTTTAGAAGGGGATTTAAATTAGTTATGCCAGTGGGGTTAAATTTTAACAAGGGAAAGAGAAAGAATAGGGAGAATCTAAAGTTGGAAAAGGGAAAGTGAAACAAGACAACCAAATGGGATAAGTTAGGAGGAAAGTATTGGTGTAGAGTTGAGATGGAGTAAAATTATGCTAAAGGAAAGAAGAAAACAGAATGTAGAACTCCAATCCCAAGTAAAATAAAGAGAAAACAAAATGACACTTGTTTTTTTCCAAAAAGGTAAAATGGTTGTAGTAATAACACTAGTTGAAAACAGAAAGGTAATAATTAAAAAGGTAAAATCAATTGAGGTGGAAAGAAAAAAAATAGCAGTGTAGGTGTTTACCTATGCCGCCATCTTGTATTCTCCATTGATTCTTATTTACAGTAAAGAATGTTTCTTAGAGAGTGATGCATGAGCATTGAGAATAAAAACAAGAATGTCCAGAGAAAAAATTAAATGAGCAGGTTAAGGCCACTCCCAGGAGCTAAGGCCACTCCCAAGAGCAAAGGCTGGTGCTGGTGGAAAAGGGCCACTCCCGGGAGCAAAGGCTGGTGCTGGTGGACTAGGGTCACTCCACGGTGCCTTGCCCAGTGGTATTGGGCTAGGGCATTCGCAGAATCACGGGCTGGTGATGGTGGTCCATGGCCACACCCAAGAGCATGGCCACTATTGGTGGACTCGGACATTTTTTGGAACAGGGGTAGGTGCTGGTGTGCTAAGGACACTCGCAGAAGCAGGGGCAGGTGCTGGTGGGCTAGGGCCACTACCAAGAGCAAGGACAGGTGCAGGTGGGCTAGGGCCACTTTCAGGATTACAGACAGGTGCTGATGAGATAGGGCCACTTGCAGGACCAAGGGCAGGTTCTGGTGGGCAAGGGACACTCCCAGGAGCTTGGGAATGTGTTAGTGGACTAGGGCCACTTTCAGAAGCAAGGGCAGGTGCTGCTGGGCTGGGACCACACCCAAGAGCAGGGGCAGGTGCTGATTTGCTAGGGCCACTCCTAGAGCAGGGGCAGGTGCTGCTGGGCTAGGGCCACTTCCAGGAGTAGGGGCAGGAGCTTTTGGGCTAGGGCCAGCCCCAGAAGCATGGGCTAGTGATGGTGGGCTGGATCCATTCCCAGGAGCAGGAGCAGGTGCTCATGGGCTAGGGCCACTCCATGTAGGTCAAGGCTGTACTGGTGTACTAGGCCCACTCCCAGAAGCAGGGACTGGTGATGGTGGTCCCTGGGCACTCATTAGAGCACGGGCATGTGCTGGGGGGCTAGGGCCACTCCCAGGAGTATGAGCAGTTGCTGGTTGGCTAGGGCCACTCCCAGGAGTAGGGATAAGTCCTGGTGGGCTAGGGCTATTCCCAGGAGCAGGGGCAGCTGCTGCTGGGCTAGGTTCACTTCAAATAGCAGGGGCAGGTGCTGGTGGACTAGGGCCACTCCAAGGAGCAGTGGCAGGAGCTGGGGGCTAGGGCCACACCCAGGATTAGGGTCTGGTGCTGGTGGGCTGGGGCCACTCCACGGAACTCAGGCCGTACTGGTGTGCTTTGGCTACTCTGAGAAGCAAGGACTGGTGATGGTGGTCCCTGGGAAGTCATTGGAGCATGAGCATGTACTGGGGGGCTAGTGCCACTCCCAGGAGCATGAGCAGCTGCTCCTGGGCTAGGGCCACTCCGAGGAGCATGGGCAGGTGCTGGTTGGCTAGAGCTACTCCCAGGAGTAGAGGCAAGTGCTGGTGGGCTTGGGCCACTTCTAGGAGCAGAGACAGCTGCTGGTGGGCTAGTGCCACTACCAGGAGCAGGGGCAGGTGCTGGTGGGCTAGTGCTACTCCCAGGAGCAGGGGCAGGTGCTGATTGGCTAGGCCACTCCTTGGAGTTTGGGCTGGTGTTTGTGGGTTAGCACTACTACCAGGAGCTCTATGAGGCTGATGAGGTAGGGCTACTACAGGGAGCACGGGCTGGTGCTGGTGGGCTCACACACTCCTGGAAGTAAGGGCTGGTAATGATTGGCTATGTCCGCTACACAGAACCTAGGCTGGTGCTAGTGGGCTGAAGGGACTCAACAGAGCACTGCCGGTGCTGCTGAGCTAGGGCATCTGTTGGGAGCTGGGGCCTGTGTGTTGGGCAAGGGCCACTCCCTGGAACACAGCCAGTGCACGTGGACTAGGGCACTCCACAGAGTACAGTCAGGTGAAGGTGGGCTAGTGCCACTCTCGCTGCACTGCTCGTGATGTTTGGCGTGGCCTCTCCCAGGAGCACGGGCAGTTGCTGGTGGGTTATGGCTATTCCGGAAGCATGTGCAATGTGCTGGTGGGTTAGGGCCACTCCCAGGAGAATGGGCAGGTGCTGGTTGGATAGGGCCACTCCACAGAGCACTGCTGGTGCTGTTGTGCTAGCGCCACTTCACAGAGCATGGCCCGTGCTGGTAAGCTATGGCCACTCTGTATTGCTTGGGATGATGCTGGTGGGCTAAGGCCATTTCTGGCAGCCTTGTCCGGTACTGCTGGGCTACCTCCACTCCTGGGAACACGGGGAGGTGCTGCTAGGGTCACTGCCAGAGCATGGCCCATGCAGGTTGGCTCCGCCCACTCGCAGGAACACAGCAGGTGCTGGTAGGCTGGGTCCACTACACAGAGCTAAGCCAGTGTTGCTGGGTTAGGGCCACTACCAGGAGGAGAGGCAGGTCCTTGTAGGCTAGGGCCTCGTCCAGGAGCATGGGCAGGTGCTGCTGGGCTAGGGCCACTCTCAGGAGCAGGAGCAGATTCTGGTGGGCTAGGTCCACTCCCAAGAGCAGACTCAGGTGCTGCTCGGCAAGGGCCACATCCAGAGGCAGGGCTGATGCTTGTTGGCTAAGGCCACTCCCAGGAGCAGGGGCAGGTGCTGCTGGGCTAGGGCCACTTTCTGGAGCATGGGCAGAAGCAGCAAGGCTAGTGCCATTCCCAAGAGCAGGAGCAAGTTCTGGTGGCTAGGACCAGTCCCAGGCACACGGGCAGTTACTTCCAGGATAAGGTTACTTCCAGGAGTAGGGTCAGGTGCTGGTTGGCTAAGTCCACTTTCAGGAGCAGGGGCAGATGCTGCAGGGTAGGGCCACTTCCAGGAGCATGGGCAGGTGCGGCTGTGCTAGGGTAACTTCCAGGAGCATCGAAGGCTACTCCCAGGATTATGGGCTGGTCATGTTGAGCTATGGCCACTCCCAGGAGTCCAGGCAAATTCTGGTGGGCTCGGGCCTCTCTCAGGAGCAAAGGCTGGTGCTGGTGGACTAGGGCACACCACAGAGCATGGAAAGGTGATGGTGTGTTAGGGCACTCCACAGAGCTCGGGGAAGTACTGGTGAGTGGGCTAGGCCCACTCCGAGGAGTAGGGGCAAGTGTTGTGGGCTAGGGCCAATCCCAGGAGTAGGGGCAGGTGATGGTTGGCTAAGGCCACTCCCAGGAGCAGGGGCAGGTGCAGGTTGGCTAGGGCCACTCCCAGAAGCAGGAACCGGTGATCCTGGGTAGGGCGACTTCCAGAAGCAGGGGCAGGTGCTGGTGGGCTCAAACACTCCCATGAGCACAGCGAGGTCTGGTGGGCTAGGGCCACTCCTGGGAGCACGGGCTGGAGTTGTTCTGTTAGGACCATTACCAGGAACTCTGCGGGGCTGATAGGCTAGGGCCAGTACATGGAACCTAGGCTGGTGATATTTGGCTAGGGCAACTCCACAGAGCATTGCCGATGCTGCTGAGCTAGAGCAGCTTTTGGGAGCCCGGGCTTGTGTTTTGGCCAAGGGCCACTCCCGGGAGCACAGCAAGTGCAGGTGGGATAGGGCACTTTACAGATCATGGGCAGATACAGGTGGGCTAGGGCACTCCACACAGCATGGGCTAGTGCAGACGGACTAGAGCACTCCATAGAGTACAGTCAGGTGCAGGTGGGCTAGTGCCACTCTCAGTACACTGCTCTGCTCGTGATATTTGGCGTGGACTCTCCCAGGAGCACAGGCAGGTGCTCTTGCATTAGGGCATTCCCAGAAGCATGTGCATGTGCTGGTGGGTTAGTTCCACTCCCAGGAGAATAGGCAGGTGCTGGTCAGTTAGTTCCACTCCCAGGAGAATGGGCAGGTGCTGATGGAATAGGGCGACTCCACAGAGCACTGCTGATGCTGTTGTGCTAGGGCCACTTCACAGAGCACGGCCCCTGCTAGTAGGCTATGGCCACTCTGTATTGCTTGGGATGATGCTGTTGGCCTAGGGCCATTTCGGGTAGCCCAAGCCGGTACCGCTGGGCTACAGCCACTCCTGGGAGCTCGGGCAGGTGCTGATAGGGTCACTCCCAGAGCATGGCCCGTGCTGGTTGGCTCGGCCTGCTCCCAGGAACACGGGCAGGTGCTGGTGGGTTAGGGCCAATCTAAGGAACACGGGCAGGTGCTGGTGGGCTAGGGCCGTTTCTTGCAGCCCGGGCTGATGCTGGTGAGCTAAGGCCACTACACAGAACATGGCCGGTGGTGTTGGGTTAGGGACACTCCCAGTAGGAGGGGCTGGTGCTGTCTCTAAGGCCACATCCAGGAGCATGGGCAGGTGCTGGTGAGCTAGGGCCACTTCCAGGAGCAGGGTCAGGTGCTGGAGGGCTAGGGTCACTCCCAAGAGCAGAGGCAGGTGCTGCTGGGCTAGGGCCACTCCCAGAAGCAGGGGCAGGTGCTGGTGGGCTCAAACACTCCCATGAGCAGGCCATGGTCTGGTGGGCTAAGGCCATTCCCAGGAGCAAGGGCAGGGACTGGTGGGCTAGGGCCACTCCTGGGTGCATGGGCTGGTATTGGTGGATTAGGACTACTAACAGGAGCACTGCGGGGCTGATGGGCTAGGACCATTACCAGGAGCATGGGCTGGTGCTGGTGGACTCAGTCAACTCCTGAAAGTAGGGCTGGTACTGATGGGCTAGGGCCACTACACGGAACCTAGGTCGGTGCTAGTGGGCTAAGGCGACTCCACAGAGCACTGCTGGTGCTGCTGAGCTAGGGCAATTGTTGGGAGCCGGGGCCTGTGTGTTGGGCAAGGGCCACTTCCGGGAGCACAGCCAGTGCACGTGGGCTAGGGCACTCCACAGAACATGGGCTAGTGCAGATGGACCAGGGCACTCCACAGAGTACAGTCAGGTGAAGGTGGGCTAGTGCCACTCTCGCTGCACTGCTCGTGAGGTGTGGTGTGGCCTCTCCCAGGAGCTTGGGCAGGTGCTTTTGGGTTAGGGCCACTCCCAGGAGAATGGGCATGTGCTAGTGGGATAGGGCCACTCCACAGAGTACTGCTGGTGCGGCTGTTCTAGGGCCACTTCAGAGAGCACGGCTCGTGTTGATAGACTATGTCCACTTTGTATTGCTCGGGATGATACTGGTGGGCTTGGGCCATTTCTGGCACACTGGGCCAGTACCGCTGGGCTACATCCACGCCTGGGAGCAAGGGCAGGTGCTTATAGGGTCACTCCCAGAGCATGGCCCGTGCTGATTGGCTTGGCCCACTCCCAGGAACACGGGCAGGTGCTGGTGAGAAGTTTGAAAAGTTTGTACCATGGATGCTGTAGCAATGTCCACAGAATTAAGTAACACTACAAGGGCAAAGAGTCCTGCAATTAACATCCCAGGATATCTTTTTTTGTCTTTTTAAGATTTTTTAATAGGTCATGTGACAGTAGGTTGGCTGAGATTCCCAACGTTCGGTTAGGTTAGTAGGGAATTAAGTGAAAGCCTGTTGTTTTAAAATCATGAGGGAATCCGTTTGGATTGTAAAATTAGTACAATGGGATAATGTGCAGCCTGTGCATGACACCTCATACATATGGCTGGTAATATTAAGTTGCATCTGGATGGGGCCTGGGAGGAGTACAAATGGATCAAGTACACAGGTGGTGGCAAATACTGTCTTATTGGGAGTTCCCCATAAGGTACAAATGGAATTATCTGAGCTATAGTTAAAACGTATACTGTTTAATAGGTGCAAGTACAGCAGCTATTTTCCATTGCTTATTTTGTAGAGGCCAACTCTCATGTTGAAATTGTGATCCAACAAATCCTTCTCCATGCCAGTAAATGGAGTGATTTGCTTCAACATGCAGATAGGATACATTCCCCTTCCATTTTAAGGCGTGATTGTTACTATATGCAAACCCATAGTGGCTCCAATCCACAAAGGAAAAACTGTTTGCTGCTGGTGGAATGGTCACTATAACAGTCTGCCAATTAACTTCTTCCTGGATGGGATGCCATTTATAAGACTTTTTACATAATGGCTTAGTGTGCATGTGTTGGGGGGGGTGGGGAGCTGACTTAGTAAAGTTATTTACTGTACCTCTCCCCACAGCAGGTAGTGGCAGTAAGGTAGATTCATTTGGGCTTTTGCTTCCCCTCCTTTGGTGTCCATGTTAGTCAGAAACCTCTTTTTAATTTTACACACAAACGAGTTGTGGTTTGTGTTATCCAAAAGGGAAGCTAGGTGGCAACACCCATGTAACTGTACTTTGTCCTTATACTTCCTCACTCCACCTGTGGCCCTGCTGGGTGACCAAAGTGTTTGTTGTTATTGGTGACTACATTAGGTGGGGTGTGAGCACATGTACGGGGTCTTATTCCTGGAGGATCAGTGTGGGAACCTCTTTCCATGTCCCACATGGTTCAGGGTTCCAGGTTCAGGGTTTGGGTTCTGAAGGAGGCTGCTCACAAAAGAAAAGAGTGACTAGAAAATATTAATTTGGCGATATTGGGGGGCCAGACGGGAGCCTTCCTCTAGTGGAAAGGACTGCCACTTGCTCTGGACTTTTTCTCCCTTTTATTAAGGCTTTGGGACCCACCCCTA
>JAAGEH010002113.1:0-16174 GCA_011751065.1 Lasiurus cinereus
CCTATTTCTGAGCGTGTTCACAGTTTCATAGGTTTGTGAACCGTAAGGAAATGATACTTTAAGTACTTAACCAATTACCTCTCTAATAAACCAACACTTTCAGATGGAATTATACATGTAGCTAACATCCAGATAGGCTTTCTACATGTGGAAGATGATATTGCAGTGACGGATCACAGTACTTCAATGTTCAGAGAACATGTATTTCCTACTGTTTCAAGCATTTACCTATATATTTCCTGATTCTTTCATTGTGAATTATCAGTGAATGAATCACCGTTATCCTGTATTTGCACCTCATTCTTGTCAATTGTGTTTATACAGCACTCTTCCATATATACCCAATGTACAAATGTAAATTATTTGTAGTTTAAAGACTCTCACAGCTTTTCTGTACAAATTCTTAGTACTTTCACATTCCACTCCACTAGAAATTAAGGTTACACAAAGGTTTTTCTTTGTTTCACACACATTGCTGTCAATTGTATCCTCTGTTTCTATTTCTGAAAGTTTTCAGTTTCATACAGGTTTGTGAGCCGTAAGGAAATGACATTTTAAGTATTATCCCCAACCTCTTTTTTAATAACTAAACTCTTTCAGACTGAGTTATACACGTATCTAGTAACACATTATGTTCTCCTCTCTTGGAACACGTTATCCCAGTGATGCGTCATTATGCTTCAACTAAAACGGCTCTATGACCTTATCTTTCCTACTCTTTCCTGAAATTTACTAATTATAAGCTTTGTCTTTCACTGCATATTCTGAGTGAATGATTCACTTTCGTCCAGTGAATATGGTTCATTCTTTGTCAATTCACAGTATTTATCCAGTTTATTCCTTATATAACCACTGTACAAATGTAAAGTGTTTTCAAGTAATAAAATACCCTAAAATTCACAATTCTTCTTTAAAAATTTTTTAGTATTTTTCCTATACACTAGAGATCAAGGTTCCACAAAGTTATTTCTGTGTTTCATTCTGATTTCTGCCGTCTGTTTCTATTCTTTTTTGTGAGTGTTCACAGTCTCATAGGTAAGTGAACCGTAAGGAAATGATACTTGAAGTACTTAATCAATGATCTCTCCAATACACCAACACATTCAGTTTGAATTATACATGTAGCCAATATCCAACTCACATCTCTACCTTTGGAACACCATATTGCAATGCCAGATCAAGGTTCTTATAACATGTATTTCTTAATATTTGTGGCATTTTCCCAAATATTTCCTCAGTTTTATTGTGAATTATTATCTGTGAATGATAATCCTTTGTCCTTGTTTGCACCTCATTCTTATAAATTGTGAGTGTTTATATAGCATTGTTCTATATAAACCTAATGAACAAGTGTAAATCATTTCATAAGACCCTCACAGCTTTTCTTTACAAAGTCTTAGTACTTTCACAGTCCACTCCATAGATAGAAAGGTTCCACAAGCTTAGTTCTCTGTTTAACACATATTGTTTTACAATTGTACCCTGTGTTTCTCCTGTTTCCAAGACTTTTCCCAGTTTCTCACAGGTATGTGAGCTGTAAGAAAATGATATTTAAGTATTTCCAGACCATTTTTTCGTTACACTAACACTTTCAGTGTGACTTATACATGTAGCCAGTTACACATTTTGTTTTCTCTTGGAACATGATATCCCAGTGATGCATCACTGTGCTTCTAAGAAAACGACTCTATGAACATGTATTTCCTACTCTTTCCTGAATTTAACTAATTATAAGATTTGTCTTTCATTGAAGATTCTGAGTGAATGATTCACTTTCGTCCTGTGAATGCAGCTCAGTCTTTGTCCATTCACAGTGTTTATCCTGTTTGTTTTTTTTTTCTTATATATCCACTCCACAAATGTAAACTATTTTCAGGTAAGATAATATGCTAATATTCACAGTTCTTGCTTAAAAAATTCTAAGTATTTTCACTGTACACTAGATATTATTGTTCCAAAAAGGTATTTCTGTGTGTCAGACTTATTTCTGTCATCTGTTTCTCTTCTTTCTGAGAGTGTTCACAGTCATAGGTACGAGAACCGTAAGGAAATAACACTTTAAGTACTTAATGATTTCTACAGTATACCAACACATTCAGATCAAATTTTACATGTAGCCCATATCATACTAACATCTCTACTTTTGGAACACCATATTGCAGTGATGGATCAGAGTATTTCAGATATCAAGGTTCTAAGAACCTGTATTTAGTACTGTTTCTGGCTTTTACCTAAATATTTCCTCATTGTTTCATTGCGAATTGTCCTGTGTTTGCACCTCTTTCTTGTCAATTGTATTTATATAGCATTGTTCCCTATATACCCAATGAACAAATTTATATTATTTCTTGTTTAAAGGCTCTCACAGCTTTTTATACAAATTCTTAGTACTTTCACCCTCCACTCAGCTAGATATTAAGGTTACACAAACATATTTTTGTGTTTCACCCATTTTGCTGTACATTTGTGTCATCTATTATTCTCTTTATTTTTTTATGTTTTTATCAATTTTGTATACATAGCTCCCCATTGCCACCCCTCCTTCCCAGGCATACCCCCCCCCAGTGTCTATGTTCATTGGTTATGCTTATATGCATGCATGCAAATCCTTTGATTGATCTCTTATCTACCTCACCTAACTTTAATATTCCTGCTATAATTTCACAGTCTGTTTGAAGCTTTACTGCCTCTGTATCTATGTTTTTGTTCATCAGTTTATGATGTTCTTTATTATTCACAAATGAGTGAGATCATGTGATGCTTCTCCTTCATTGACTGGCTTATTTCACTAAGCATAAGGCTCTCCAGTTCCCACCAGGTTACTGCAAATGGTAAGAATTCCTTCTTTTTAATGGCAGCATAGAATTCCATTGTGTAGATGTACCATGGTTTTCTGATTCACTCATCTGCTGATGGGCACCGAGGCTGTTTTCAAATTTTAGCTATTGTAAAGTGTGCTGCTATGACCATTGGGGTGCATAAATCCTTTCTGATTGGTGTTTGTGATTTCTTAGGATAAATTCCTAAGAGTGAGATTACAGGGTCAAATGGGAGATCCATTTTTAGGTTTTTGAGGAAACTCCATACTGTTCCCTACAGTGGCTGCACCATCTGCATTCCCACCCACAGTGCACAAGGGTTCCTTTTTCTCTGCATCCTCGCCAACACTTGTCCTTTGTTGTTTGTTGATGATTGCCATTCTGACCATTGTAAGATGTTATCGCATTGTCGTTTTGAATTGCATCTCTCAGATGATTAATGACTTTGAACATGTTTGTGTGTGTCTCTTGGCCTTCCTTCTGTCATCTTTCGAAAAGGTTCTATTTAGGTTAGTTGCCCATTTTTTTTATTGGATCATTCATCTTCCTTTTATTAAGTTGTATAAGTTGGCTGTAGATTTTGGAGATTAAACCTTAATCAGTGATAACATTTGCAAATATGTTCTGCCATACAGTGATCTTCCTTGTTGTTTTGTTGATGGTTTCTTATGCTGTGCAAAAGCTTTTTATTTTGATGTAGTCCCATTTGTTTATTTTTGTTCAGCTTCAATTGCCTTTGGGGCAGTATCAGTGAAGAAGTTCTTTCGGCATATATCTGAGATTGTGCTGCCTGTGGATTCCTCTAGTATTTTTATGGTTTCCCATCTAAGGTTTAAGTCCTGTATCCATTTTCAATTTATTTTTTGTATTTGGTGTAAGTTGGTGGTCCATTTTCATTTTTTTGCATGTATCCGTCCAATTTTCCCAACACCATTTGTTGAAGAGTCTATCTTGGCTCCATTGTATGTTCATGCCCACTTTGTCAAATATTAGTTGAGCATAGTGGTTTGGGTGCATATCTGGGTTCTCTATTCTATTCCATTGGTCTATATGTTTGTTCTTGAGCCAGTACCAGGCTGTTTTGAGAATGGTTGCTTTGTAATATACCTTGTAATCTGGTATTGAGTTCCCAACTACTTTATTTTTTTTTCTCAGAATTGCTGTGGCGATTTGTGGTCTTTTTTTGTTCCAGATGAATCTAGGAATAATTCTATCTAGGTCTGTGACATATGCCATTGGTATTTTAACACGTAGTGCATTAAATCTATATATTGCTTTGGGTAGTAAGGACATTTTAATGATGTTGAGTCTCCCAATCCATGAGTATGGTATGCTCTTCCATCTGTTAACATCTTCCTCCATCTCGTTTTTCAGTGTCCTGTACTTTTCTACATATAGGTCTTTTACCTCTTTAGTTAGGTTTATTCCTAGGTATCTTAATTTTTTTGATGCGATGTAAATGGGATTGCTTTTTTAGTCTCTCTTTCTGTAATTTCAGTATAAGTGTATAGATATTCCACAGACTTGTTAGCATTAATTCTGTATCCTGCTATATTGCAAAATTCATTAAGTCAATTAGTTTCAGAATGGAGACCTTTGTTTTTTTTATTAAATCTTTATTATTCAAATTATTACATTTGTCTCTCTTTTTTCCCCTACATAGCTCCCCTCCACCCCTCTTCCACCCCTCTCACAACCCTTATCTTTACCCCAATTGATGAGTTCATAGGTGTATGAATTTTGTCCAGTCACTCTCTGTACCCTCCTCCCCTTTTTCCCCTGAGTTTTATCAGTCCACTCCCTTTCTGTGCTCCTGATTTATTATATTCACCAGTTTATTATGTTGATCAAATTTTTAATTCACTTAATTTTTAGATTCACTTTTTGATAGATATGTATTTGTTATATTTGATTATTTATCTTTTACTTTTTCTTCTTCCTTTTCTAAAAGAGTACTTTTCAGCATTTCATATAATACTTTTCAGCATTTCATATAATACTTTTCAGCATTTCATATAATACTGATGAACAACTTTAGCTTTTTTTTTATGTGTGAAGATCTTTATCTGCCCTTCAATTTTGAATGATAGCTTTGCAAGACCGTTTATTGAAGAGGTTATCATGGCTCCATTGTGTGTTCATGCCTCCTTTGGGAAATATTAGTTGAGCATATTGGTTTGGGTGAATATATGGGTTCTCCATTGTAATACATTGGTCTATATGTCTGTTTTTGTGCCAGTACCAGGGTGTATTGAGAACAGTTGCTTTGTAATATAGCTTGAAATCTGGTATTGATATCCCACCCACTTTATTCTTCTTTCTCAGAATTGCTGTGGCTATTCATGGTCTTTTTTTGTTCCAGATGAATCTATGAAGAATCCTTTCTAGGTCTGTGAAATATGTCATTGGTATTTTAATGGGTAGTGCATTGAATCTATAGATCGCTTTCTCTAGTATGGACATATTAATGATGTTGATTCTCCCAATCTATGAGCATGGTATGCTCTTCCATCTGTTAACAAATTCCTCTATCTTTTTTTTTCAGTGTCCTGTACTTTTCTACATATAGGTCTTTTAGCTCTTTACTTAGGTTTATTCCTAGTTATCTTAATTTTTTTGGTGCGATGGTACATGAGATTGCTTTTTTAGACTCTCTTTCTGTAGTTTCACTATTAGTGTATAGAAATGCCACAGACTTCTTAGCATTAATTTTGTATCCTGCTACATTGCCAATTTCATTAATTAAGTCAATTAGTTTTGGAATGGAGTCCTTTGGGTTTTTTATGTACAATATCATGTCATCTGCAAATAAGGAGAGATTTACTTCTTCTTTTCTGATTTGGAGGCCTTTTATTTCTTCTTCTTGTCTCATTGCAAGGGTTAATACTTCCAGTACAATGTCAAACAGGAGAGGTGAGAGTGGGCATCCCTGTCTTGTTCCTGTTCTTAGTGGAAACGGTTTTAGTTTTCGCCCATTGAGTATGATGTTAGCTGTGGGTTTATCATATATGGTTTTTATGATGTTGAGATATGCCCCTTCTATTCCCAAATTGCTGAGAGTTTTTATCAAGAAAGGGTGTTGGATTTTGTCAAATATTTATCTGTATCAATTGATATGACTGTGATTTTTCTCTCTCATTTTGTTTCTGTGATGTATCACGTTTATTGATTTGCGAATATTGTACCATCCATGCATTCATGAGATAGAATCGTACTTAGTCATGGTGTATGATCTTTCTGAGGTACTGCTGGATCCGATTTGCTGGAATTTTGTTGAGGATTTTGGCATCTATGTTCATGAGAGACATTGGCCTATAATTCTCTTTCCTTGTGTTGTCTTTATCTGGTTTTGGTATTACGGTGATGCTGGCTTCATAGAAGGTATTTGGAAGTGTTCCTTCTTCTTGAATGTTTTGGAATAGTCTGAGGAGGATAGGTTTTAATTCTTCACTGAATGTTTGGTAAAACTCTCCTTTGTAGCCATCTGGTCCCCGGCTTTTATTTGCTGGAAGCTTTTTGATGACTGCTTCAATTTCTTCCATAGTGATTGGACTATTGAGATGTTTAGAGTCCTCCTCGTTGAGGTTTGGAAGGTTATATTTTTCTACGAAAATTTCCATTTCTTGCAGTTTGTCCAATTTGCTGGAATAGAGTTGTTCATAGTGTTTTTTAACAATCCTTACTATTTCCACAGGGTCTGTTGTTATTTCTCCTCTTTCCTTTCTGATTTTGTTCATTTGGGTCCTCTCTTTGCTTCTTGGTGAGCCTGGATAGAGGTCCATCAATCTTGTTTATCTTTTCAAAGAACCAGCTCCTGGTTTGTTGATCTTTTGAATTGTTTCTTTGGTCTCCAAGTTGTTTATCTCCACGCTGATCTTCTCTATTTCCTTCCTTCTGCATACACTGGGCTTTTCTTGTGGCTCTTGTTCTAGCTCTTTGAGTTGTAGGGTTAGGTAATTTATTACCATTGTTTCCTGTTTTGTTTTGTTTTGTTTTTTTCAGAAGGCTTGTAAGGCTATGAAGTTCCCTCTCAAGACTGCATTCACTGTGTCCCATAAATTTGGTATTGTTGTGTTTTCATTCTCATTTGTTGCCAGGAAGTTTTTTATTTCTTCCTTGATCTCTCTGGTAACCCAGTCTTTGTTTAGTAGTCTGCTCTTTAGCCTCCATGTGTTTGATTTCTTTCCATTCCTTTTATTATACTTGATTTCCAGGTTTATAACACTGTGGTCTGGGAAGATGCTTGATATGATTTCTACCTTCTTGAATTTGAAAAGACTTTTTTTTGACCCCACATGTGATCTATCTTTGAAAATGACCCATGTGCACTGGAGAACAATGTATATTCTGTGCCTTTGGGGTGAAATGTTCTGACGATGTCAATTAATTCCATCTGGTCTAGTGAGTCACTTAGGATTTATGTTTCTTTGCTGATTTTTTGTTTAGAGGATTTGCCCATCGGTGACAGTGGGGTATTAAACTCTCCTACTATGACTGTATTGCTGTCAATCTATTCTTTAAGATCCTCTAGGCGTTTTTTATGTATTTAGGCGATCCTATATTGGGCGCGTATATGTTTACCAGAGTTATTTCTTCTTGTTGGATTGTTCCCTTTAGTATTATGAAGTGGCCTTCTTTATCTCTTGTTGTGTCCTTCACTTTAAGATCTAATTTGTCAGATATAAGTATAGCAACCCCAGATTTTATTTCACTTCCATTTGCATGAAATACCATCAACCATCCCTTCATCCTCAATCTGTGTGCATCTCTGTTCCTGAGGTGGGTTTGTTGTAGACAGCAGATATGTGGATCATGTTTTCTTATCCAGTCGATTACCCGATGTCTCTTGATTGGAACCTTTAATCAGTTTACATTTAAAGTTATCATTGATAGGTATTTTTCTGTTGCCTTTTTTAGTCCTTAGCCCAGAGTTCCTTCTTCGCTTCCTATTTCTTTTTATTACAGCAGAACCTTTAACATTACTTGCATTGCTGGTTTGGTGGTGATATATTCCCTTCGTCTTTTTGTCTGTGAAGCTTCTGATTTCACCTTCAATTTTGATCAAAAGCCTTGCAGGGTACAGTATTCTTGGATTCAGACCCTTCCTTTGCATGACTTTGTATATTTCATTCCATTCCCTTCCTACCTAATGAGTTTCTGTTGAAAAATAAGTAGCTAGTCTTATGGGGGTTCTTTTGTAGGTAACTTTCTGTTTCTCTCTGGACGCTTTTAAGATTCTTACTTGGTCGTTGGTGTTTTCCAAGTAAATTATAGTGTGCCTTGGTGTCGCTTTTGTGGGGTTCATTTTGCTTGGGAATCCGTGAGCTTCTTGGATTTGTGTGGGTTTTTTCTTTCCTATATTGGGGAAATTTTCTGTCATTATTTCTTCAAACACGTTCTCTAATCCTTGTTCAGGTTCCATACTTCCTGGATCCCCCAATTATGCAGATGCACTTTTTTTTCATGTTATCCCAAAGTTCCCTTAGGCTCTCCTCTTGCTTTTTAATTTTATTTCTAGAAGCTGCTGTACTTGGGTATTTTTTCCTACCGTGTCTTCCAGCTCCCTGATGCGGTCCTCTGGTTCTTCTAGTCTACTTTTGATGCTTTCTATTGAGTTCTTTAAAGCAGTTATGTCATTTTTTATTTCATCTTGCATTTTTCTTGCTTCTTCTTCATTTCCTGTTGAGTCTTCTTCATTTCCTCTTGGCTCTTACTCATATTGTCAAATTTGTCTTGTATTCTTTTCATCCACCTTATGATCACTTGTCTGAAATCTTTCTCTGGCAGGCTTATTTCTTCTTCTATTTTGTTTACTTTCTTCTCTAGTGATGCCTGCCTATCTGTCATATGTGGGCTGTTTCTTCTTCTGCCCATGGTCTTTCTTCTCTGGGTTTCTGGTTATGTAGTTCTCTCTCCTACATTGATTCAAAGGAACAAACTACAATACTACCTAGTACAGCACACAAGGCACTGAACAGAATTGTATTTACGATGTTAATAATGACGAATAAGGTGCCCATCGATGAAAGATAAATTAGGGGTAAATAGAGAAATAATTAGAGGAAAGAGAGGGGAAAAAAGGGAAAGAATTGCCAAATCAAAATGGGAGAGGTAGAAAAAAATAAATAAATGAAGGAACAAAAAATAAAATTTAAAAAAAGGAGAAGAAAGAGAAAAGAGAAAGCGAAACAAAACTAGAAGAGAAAAGAACGGATAAGACTGAAAAGGGGAACGAAATATAGATGTCAGGAGAAAACTCCAATAGAACAGTCACTAATCCCAATAAAGGCCAGAAACCAGAAACTAGAGATTAATACAAACTACCAATAACAACTGGTATTGAGGGAGGCGAGGCCAAAGAGAGGTAAAAACAAGGCAAGAAAAAAAGCAAAATAAAACAAGTAGAATAAGCTAAAACAATCTCACAGAAAAGTACAAAAATCAATATGATCACTGTTCAGGCAAATAGCAACAGAAGGACATAGAGAAAAAACAACTTTTTGGCCAGAGAAGACAAGAAGAGGGAGGTTTGTACGGACTTTTAGAAGGGGATTTAAATTAGTTATGCCAGTGGGGTTAAATTTTAACCAGGTAAAGAGAAAGAATAGGGAGAATCTAAAGTTGGAAAAGGGAAAGTGAAACAAGACAACCAAATGGGATAAGTTAGGAGGAAAGTATTGGTGTAGAGTTGAGATGGAGTAAAATTATGCTAAAGGAAAGAAGAAAACAGAATGTAGAACTCCAATCCCAAGTAAAATAAAGAGAAAACAAAATGACACTTGTTTTTTTCCAAAAAGGTAAAATGCTAATAGTAATAACACTAGTTGAAAACAGAAAGGTAATAATTAAAAAGGTAAAATCAATTGAGGTGGAAAGAAAAAAAATAGCAGTGTAGGTGTTTACCTATGCCGCCATCTTGTATTCTCCATTGATTCTTATTTACAGTAAAGAATGTTTCTTAGAGAGTGATGCATGAGCATTGAGAATAAAAACAAGAATGTCCAGAGAAAAAATTAAATGAGCAGGTTAAGGCCACTCCCAGGAGCTAAGGCCACTCCCAAGAGCAAAGGCTGGTGCTGGTGGAAAAGGGCCACTCCCGGAAGCAAAGGCTGGTGCTGGTGGACTAGGGTCACTCCACGGTGCCTTGCCCAGTGGTATTGGGCTAGGGCATTCGCAGAATCACGGGCTGGTGATGGTGGTCCATGGCCACACCCAAGAGCATGGCCACTATTGGTGGACTCGGACATTTTTTGGAACAGGGGTAGGTGCTGGTGTGCTAAGGACACTCGCAGAAGCAGGGGCAGGTGCTGGTGGGCTAGGGCCACTACCAAGAGCAAGGACAGGTGCAGGTGGGCTAGGGCCACTTTCAGGATTACAGACAGGTGCTGATGAGATAGGGCCACTTGCAGGACCAAGGGCAGGTTCTGGTGGGCAAGGGACACTCCCAGGAGCTTGGGAATGTGTTAGTGGACTAGGGCCACTTTCAGAAGCAAGGGCAGGTGCTGCTGGGCTGGGACCACACCCAAGAGCAGGGGCAGGTGCTGATTTGCTAGGGCCACTCCTAGAGCAGGGGCAGGTGCTGCTGGGCTAGGGCCACTTCCAGGAGTAGGGGCAGGAGCTTTTGGGCTAGGGCCAGCCCCAGAAGCATGGGCTAGTGATGGTGGGCTGGATCCATTCCCAGGAGCAGGAGCAGGTGCTCATGGGCTAGGGCCACTCCATGTAGGTCAAGGCTGTACTGGTGTACTAGGCCCACTCCCAGAAGCAGGGACTGGTGATGGTGGACCCTGGGCACTCATTAGAGCACGGGCATGTGCTGGGGGGCTAGGGCCACTCCCAGGAGTATGAGCAGTTGCTGGTTGGCTAGGGCCACTCCCAGGAGTAGGGATAAGTCCTGGTGGGCTAGGGCTATTCCCAGGAGCAGGGGCAGCTGCTGCTGGGCTAGGTTCACTTCAAATAGCAGGGGCAGGTGCTGGTGGACTAGGGCCACTCCAAGGAGCAGTGGCAGGAGCTGGGGGCTAGGGCCACACCCAGGATTAGGGTCTGGTGCTGGTGGGCTGGGGCCACTCCACGGAACTCAGGCCGTACTGGTGTGCTTTGGCTACTCTGAGAAGCAAGGACTGGTGATGGTGGTCCCTGGGAAGTCATTGGAGCATGAGCATGTACTGGGGGGCTAGTGCCACTCCCAGGAGCATGAGCAGCTGCTCCTGGGCTAGGGCCACTCCGAGGAGCATGGGCAGGTGCTGGTTGGCTAGAGCTACTCCCAGGAGTAGAGGCAAGTGCTGGTGGGCTAGGGCCACTTCTAGGAGCAGAGACAGCTGCTGGTGGGCTAGTGCCACTACCAGGAGCAGGGGCAGGTGCTGGTGGGCTAGTGCTACTCCCAGGAGCAGGGGCAGGTGCTGATTGGCTAGGCCACTCCTTGGAGCTTGGGCTGGTGTTTGTGGCTTAGCACTACTACCAGGAGCTCTGTGAGGCTGATGAGGTTGGGCTACTACAGGGAGCATGGGCTGGTGCTGGTGGACTCAGACACTCCTGGAAGTAAGGGCTGGTAAAGATTGGCTATGGCTGCTACACAGAACCTAGGGTGGTGCTAGTGGGCTGAAGCGACTCAACAGAGCACTGCCGGTGCTGCTGAGCTAGGGCAACTGTTGGGAGCTGGGGCCTGTGTGTTGGGCTAGGGCCACTCCCTGGAACACAGCCAGTGCACGTGGACTAGGGCACTCCACAGAGTACAGTCAGGTGAAGGTGGGCTAGTGCCACTCTCGCTGCACTGCTCGTGATGTTTGGCGTGGCCTCTCCCAGGAGCACGGGCAGTTGCTGGTGGGTTATGGCCATTCCGGAAGCATGTGCAATGTGCTGGTGGGTTAGGGCCACTCCCAGGAGAATGGGCAGGTGCTGGTTGGATAGGGCCAGTCCACCGAGCACTGCTGGTGCTGTTGTGCTAGCGCCACTTCACAGAGCATGGCCCGTGCTGGTAAGCTATGGCCACTCTGTATTGCTTGGGATGATGCTGGTGGGCTAAGGCCATTTCTGGCAGCCTTGTCCGGTACTGCTGGGCTACCTCCACTCCTGGGAACACGGGGAGGTGCTGCTAGGGTCACTGCCAGAGCATGGCCCATGCAGGTTGGCTCCGCCCACTCGCAGGAACACAGCGGGTGCTGGTAGGCTGGGTCCACTACACAGAGCTAAGCCAGTGTTGCTGGGTTAGGGCCACTACCAGGCAGGTCCTTGTAGGCTAGGGCCTCGTCCAGGAGCATGGGCAGGTGCTGCTGGGCTAGGGCCACTCTCAGGAGCAGGAGCAGATTCTGGTGGGCTAGGTCCACTCCCAAGAGCAGACTCAGGTGCTGCTCGGCAAGGGCCACATCCAGAGGCAGGGCTGATGCTTGTTGGCTAAGGCCACTCCCAGGAGCAGGGGCAGGTGCTGCTGGGCTAGGGCCACTTTCTGGAGCATGGGCAGAAGCAGCAAGGCTAGTGCCATTCCCAAGAGCAGGAGCAAGTTCTGGTGGCTAGGACCAGTCCCAGGCACACGGGCAGTTACTTCCAGGATAAGGTTACTTCCAGGAGTAGGGTCAGGTGCTGGTTGGCTAAGTCCACTTTCAGGAGCAGGGGCAGATGCTGCAGGGTAGGGCCACTTCCAGGAGCATGGGCAGGTGCAGCTGTGCTAGGGTAACTTCCAGGAGCATCGAAGGCTACTCCCAGGATTATGGGCTGGTCATGTTGAGCTATGGCCACTCCCAGGAGTCCAGGCAAATTCTGGTGGGCTCGGGCCTCTCTCAGGAGCAAAGGCTGGTGCTGGTGGACTAGGGCACACCACAGAGCATGGAAAGGTGATGGTGTGTTAGGGCACTCCACAGAGCTCGGGGAAGTACTGGTGAGTGGGCTAGGCCCACTCCGAGGAGTAGGGGCAAGTGTTGTGGGCTAGGGCCAATCCCAGGAGTAGGGGCAGGTGATGGTTGGCTAAGGCCACTCCCAGGAGCAGGGGCAGGTGCAGGTTGGCTAGGGCCACTCCCAGAAGCAGGAACCGGTGATCCTGGGTAGGGCGACTTCCAGAAGCAGGGGCAGGTGCTGGTGGGCTCAAACACTCCCATGAGCACAGCGAGGTCTGGTGGGCTAGGGCCACTCCTGGGAGCACGGGCTGGAGTTGTTCTGTTAGGACCATTACCAGGAACTCTGCGGGGCTGATAGGCTAGGGCCAGTACATGGAACCTAGGCTGGTGATATTTGGCTAGGGCAACTCCACAGAGCATTGCCGATGCTGCTGAGCTAGAGCAGCTTTTGGGAGCCCGGGCTTGTGTTTTGGCCAAGGGCCACTCCCGGGAGCACAGCAAGTGCAGGTGGGATAGGGCACTTTACAGATCATGGGCAGATACAGGTGGGCTAGGGCACTCCACACAGCATGGGCTAGTGCAGACGGACTAGAGCACTCCATAGAGTACAGTCAGGTGCAGGTGGGCTAGTGCCACTCTCAGTACACTGCTCTGCTCGTGATATTTGGCGTGGACTCTCCCAGGAGCACAGGCAGGTGCTCTTGCATTAGGGCATTCCCAGAAGCATGTGCATGTGCTGGTGGGTTAGTTCCACTCCCAGGAGAATAGGCAGGTGCTGGTCAGTTAGTTCCACTCCCAGGAGAATGGGCAGGTGCTGATGGAATAGGGCGACTCCACAGAGCACTGCTGATGCTGTTGTGCTAGGGCCACTTCACAGAGCACAGCCTCTGCTAGTAGGCTATGGCCACTCTGTATTAATTGGGATGATGCTGTTGGGCTAGGGCCATTTCGGGTAGCCCAAGCCGGTACCGCTGGGCTACAGCCACTCCTGGGAGCTCGGGCAGGTGCTGATAGGGTCACTCCCAGAGCATGGCCCGTGCTGGTTGGCTCGGCCTGCTCCCAGGAACACGGGCAGGTGCTGGTGGGTTAGGGCCCATCTGAGGAACACGGGCAGGTGCTGGTGGGCTAGGGCCATTTCTGGTAGCCCGGGCTGATGCTGGTGAGCTAAGGCCACTACACAGAACATGGCCGGTGTTGTTGGGTTAGGGCCACTCCCAGTAGGAGGGGCTGGTGCTGTCTCTAAGGCCACATCCAGGAGCATGGGCAGGTGCTGGTGAGCTAGGGCCACTTCCAGGAGCAGGGTCAGGTGCTGGAGGGCTAGGGTCACTCCCAAGAGCAGAGGCAGGTGCTGCTGGGCTAGGGCCACTCCCAGAAGCAGGGGCAGGTGCTGGTGGGCTCAAACACTCCCATGAGCAGGCCATGGTCTGGTGGGCTAAGGCCATTCCCAGGAGCAAGGGCAGGGACTGGTGGGCTAGGGCCACTCCTGGGTGCATGGGCTGGTGTTGGTGGATTAGGACTACTAACAGGAGCACTGCGGGGCTGATGGGCTAGGACCACTACCAGGAGCATGGGCTGGTGCTGGTGGACTCAGTCAACTCCTGAAAGTAGGGCTGGTACTGATGGGCTAGGGCCACTACACGGAACCTAGGTCGGTGCTAGTGGGCTAAGGCGACTCCACAGAGCACTGCTGGTGCTGCTGAACTAGGGCAATTGTTGGGAGCCGGGGCCTGTGTGTTGGGCATGGGCCACTTACGGGAGCACAGCCAGTGCACGTGGGCTAGGGCACTCCACAGAACATGGGCTAGTGCAGATGGACCAGGGCACTCCACAGAGTATAGTCAGGTGAAGGTGGGCTAGTGCCACTCTCGCTGCACTGCTCGTGAGGTGTGGTGTGGCCTCTCCCAGGAGCTTGGGCAGGTGCTTTTGGGTTAGGGCCACTCCCAGGAGAATGGGCATGTGCTAGTGGGATAGGGCCACTCCACAGAGTACTGCTGGTGCGGCTGTTCTAGGGCCACTTCAGAGAGCACGGCTCGTGTTGATAGACTATGTCCACTTTGTATTGCTCGGGATGATACTGGTGGGCTTGGGCCATTTCTGGCACACTGGGCCAGTACCGCTGGGCTACATCCACGCCTGGGAGCAAGGGCAGGTGCTTATAGGGTCACTCCCAGAGCATGGCCCGTGCTGATTGGCTTGGCCCACTCCCAGGAACACGGGCAGGTGCTGGTGAGAAGTTTGAAAAGTTTGTACCATGGATGCTGTAGCAATGTCCACAGAATTAAGTAACACTACAAGGGCAAAGAGTCCTGCAATTAACATCCCAGGATATCTTTTTTTGTCTTTTTAAGATTTTTTAATAGGTCATGTGACAGTAGGTTGGCTGAGATTCCCAACGTTCGGTTAGGTTAGTAGGGAATTAAGTGAAAGCCTGTTGTTTTAAAATCATGAGGGAATCCGTTTGGATTGTAAAATTAGTACAATGGGATAATGTGCAGCCTGTGCATGACACCTCATACATATGGCTGGTAATATTAAGTTGCATCTGGATGGGGCCTGGGAGGAGTACAAATGGATCAAGTACACAGGTGGTGGCAAATACTGTCTTATTGGGAGTTCCCCATAAGGTACAAATGGAATTATCTGAGCTATAGTTAAAACGTATACTGTTTAATAGGTGCAAGTACAGCAGCTATTTTCCATTGCTTATTTTGTAGAGGCCAACTCTCATGTTGAAATTGTGATCCAACAAATCCTTCTCCATGCCAGTAAATGGAGTGATTTGCTTCAACATGCAGATAGGATACATTCCCCTTCCATTTTAAGGCGTGATTGTTACTATATGCAAACCCATAGTGGCTCCAATCCACAAAGGAAAAACTGTTTGCTGCTGGTGGAATGGTCACTATAACAGTCTGCCAATTAACTTCTTCCTGGATGGGATGCCATTTATAAGACTTTTTACATAATGGCTTAGTGTGCATGTGTTGGGGGGGTGGGGAGCTGACTTAGTAAAGTTATTTACTGTACCTCTCCCCACAGCAGGTAGTGGCAGTAAGGTAGATTCATTTGGGCTTTTGCTTCCCCTCCTTTGGTGTCCATGTTAGTCAGAAACCTCTTTTTAATTTTACACACAAACGAGTTGTGGTTTGTGTTATCCAAAAGGGAAGCTAGGTGGCAACACCCATGTAACTGTACTTTGTCCTTATACTTCCTCACTCCACCTGTGGCCCTGCTGGGTGACCAAAGTGTTTGTTGTTATTGGTGACTACATTAGGTGGGGTGTGAGCACATGTACGGGGTCTTATTCCTGGAGGATCAGTGTGGGAACCTCTTTCCATGTCCCACATGGTTCAGGGTTCCAGGTTCAGGGTTTGGGTTCTGAAGGAGGCTGCTCACAAAAGAAAAGAGTGACTAGAAAATATTAATTTGGCGATATTGGGGGGCCAGACGGGAGCCTTCCTCTAGTGGAAAGGACTGCCACTTGCTCTGGACTTTTTCTCCCTTTTATTAAGGCTTTGGGACCCACCCCTA
>JAAGEH010002114.1:0-26233 GCA_011751065.1 Lasiurus cinereus
ACCCAGAAATTCCGTGCAGCCCTGACCGGTGTGGCTCAGTGGATAGAGCGTTGGCCTGCGGACTCACGGGTCCCGGGTTCGATTCCAGTCAAGGGCATGTACCTTGGTGACGGGCACATCCCCAGTAAGGGGGTGTGTAGGAGGCAGCTGATCGATGATGTCTCTCTCTCATTGATGTTTCTAACTCTCCATCCCTCTCCCTGCCTCTCTGTAAAAAATCAATAAAATATATTAAAAAAGACAATAGAAAGAAATTCCGTGCAGACAGAGGGCACACCGTGAGCCTCTGGCCTCCCGCCTCCCGAGCCACGGCTCAGCCACAGCTCCCGGTGTACCTGTCTGCAGGCTCCAGGGAGCGGCACGGGTGGCCACCGTGAGGGAGCTGGGGGCCCGGAGACCCTCTGTCCATCAGCACCTCAGCCCCTCCCTACTGAGGCAAGAGGTCCTTCACGGAGGCTCGAGTTCATTCTCTCACCGCCTGAGGCTTCCTTCCCACAGGGGATGACTGACCGACTCATTGGTCCTGTTTCCCGCTGACAGGCTGGCTGGACTGTGGCCTGAGACACCGACACACCTGTCCTCACCCCCTCGGCTGCGGTCAGCCTGGCTGCTTCTCTCCAAGCAGCAAACTCCAGCCCCCGGAGCCAGTTCTCGGCACACGCCCCTTCCCACCCCCTCCCCCCAGCCTGGCGTGAGCCTCAGCCTGGGGTGTCTGCCACACACTGTCCTTATCAGAGCCTTCCCGCCTCAGGACTCCATGCAGAGGCCCTGCCCTGGGCCTGCAGCGAAGGCGCATTTAACATTCAGGCTGCAGGGTCTCTGGGGGGGAGGGGGGTATCAGGCATCCAAGCACCCCGGGCAAGCACCCCGAGCACGGGCGGGCATGCAGGAGCGTGCGGTGCGGAGGCACGGTACCATGCTGCTTGTAGATGGGGGGCTTCCGGTAGATGTTGTCTTTCACGCCGGTGTCTGGGGAGGAGGAGGGAGGGAGGGAGGGAGGAAGGAAGTAGGAAGGAAAGAGAGAAAGCAGGGTCAGCGAGCAAAGAGATGGCTGCTCAGCGCCCCCCAGGCACCCATATTTGGGGTCTCCAGAAAGATCCAGGACCCGCCCTCGGCGGACACCCAGGCCCCACCACCACAGCCCCGGCCTCAGCCAGCCCTGGTCCCAGCCCCGGTGGTGGGAGGGGCAGAGGGCACCCCGCCTGCCCAGACAGCCCTGCTCTCCAGCCCACGCCCCGGCGGGAGGCACAGTGTCCCCCGGTGTTGGTGGACGCCTTTGGAGACAGGAAATGGAGGGGATGTGCAAACCCACTGGCTGATTTCTTTTAAAGCAGCGGTTCTCAACCTTCCTAAGGCCACGGCCCTTTAATACAGTTGCTCACGTGGTGGTGACCCCCAACCATAAAATTATTTTCGTTGCTACTTCATCGCTGTCATCTTGCTACTGTGATGAACTGTCATGTCAATATCTGATAGGCAGGATGTGTTTTCGTTGTTACAAATGGAACATCATTAAAGCATAGGGATTCATCACAAAAACAATATGTAATTGTATATGGTGAGATATTTATTTCTAATGACAAATAAATGAAATGTTGTCTTGAATCGTGGTGTTGCATGGGCAACAGTCTTCCTAGGACAACAGTAAACGACATGGCTACACTTTGCGACACCGAGGAGCGGTGTGTGGGTGCCTAAGACCATGGGATATGGGTGTTTTCCGCTGGTCTTAGGCGACCCCTGTGAAAGGGTCGTTCCACCCCCAAAGGGGTCGCGACTCACGGGTTGAGAACCGCTGTTTTAAAGCATCTTAGGACTGGAGGGAGCCGAGAGGAATCCCCGCTCCCGCTGGGCAAGGCGGGCGGCGGCGGGCGGGCCTACCTGGGACGTGGAAGTGGCGCGGAGCCTGCTGGTAGGTGGCGGGCGGCCTGCTGTCGGACAGCACCGAGAGGCTGGGGGTGCTCCGGCCGCTTTCGCTGCCTCCAGGCCGAAGCGCAGACAGCGGAGAGCAGGGGGGGGTGGGGGGGGAAGGAGGAATGGGGCAGAGCAGAGGGTTTCAAGCGAGAAAGCTTATTCGGTGACCGTGTCCCCCTGCCTGTGGGCCCCGCCCCTGCCCGGCACGTCCACACGGGCCCACGACTTGTTAATCCAACCTCGTGCCCACCCTCCCCGGGCCCCCTGGAGAAGGCACAGCGGCTCTGAGGGCTGAGAGCCGTGGCTCCTGGTGCCCAGGGGTTGGGGGGGGGTGTTGGGCTGGCCGCCTCCGCAGAACCCGCTCCCCTTGGGGGCGGGGGACGGAAGGCCGTCTCCTTGGGGAGCACGCGGTCTGCGGCTCTGCGCACGGGCATCTGAATCGGCCAAGGCCCCTTCCTGTCTCTGGAAAGGCCACACTGGCCTCCACAGTGCTCACTCTCACCCGTCTGTCCATCTGTCTGGCCGCCCAGCCTCGGTGGGACTCCACACGGGACAAGATCTCGCGGGCCCAGCAGCCGCCACGCGCCCGAGGCGAGCGTGTGGCACGTTACAGGGCGAGAACCCCGAAGCCGGCTCAACTCATCACCCTGCCCCCCGCCCAGATGTGCCCCTGTGGTGTGCCCAGCAAGGTTGGATTATCAGGTCGCAGCGTGGACGGTCCTGTCCCAGGTGAGCCCTCCCACCGTCTCCCCCTCCCCTCCCTCCGTCCCCCCCTCTCCCCATGTTTAAGGAACCAAGTGAGAGAACGAATGGCCTGGACCTGGGAGGACCAGTGGGGCACGGTGCCTCCTCTCTGGGGGCCTCAGGGACCCCCCTCCTGCTGCCCTCAAAGACAGCTCAGCCAAGGGCAGGGCCACCTGCCACCCCAACACCCCATGCAGCTGCGGCTGCTCACGCCTCAGGGCCCGGGTGATGCGGCTGCATTAACAGCGGGTGGCCCTGTGCGGCTGGCATGCTGGCTGCCGGAGAGGCACCAGAGCTCTGGCTGGGTGGGGAGGGGTTGCAGGGCCCGGGGCTCACAGGGCGGGTGGAGTTCGGCTCCAGGAGCCACACCCGGGGCCCCCACCAGCCGAGGCCACAGAGGGGCCGCTGGTCACGGCCAGCATCTTCCTGTGCCTAGGCCCCTGTCACCTGTGGGCGCTGCTGGGACAGCAGGGAGACAGCTGTCCACCCTCCTGGGGGCCGTACCCCCTGTGCTGTGAGCTTTGCCCCCAGCTTCCTGCCTGCGCACCTCCACCATCAGGGGCTTCCTCCCAGGCCACCCCACAGTATGGCTGCGACTCCACCGTGTGTACCAGCCCACCTGCTCGGACGCCGGGACAGTGAGCGCGGCTCACCGGCGCCCTCCCCGGGCGGCGGCTCCTGGCAGGGACTCGGGACCACACCCGGCTCGCTCTCTCTGCCTGGAACCCAGGTCCTCACCCACCATCCGCCCCGGCCACCGCCTCCCAGGCCCTGGGTCTCCGTCCCCAGAGCGCCCAGCCGCGCGCAGCGTCCTCCCAGGTCACAGGCAGGACTGTGCGTCCATTTCTCCTCTAAGGAGCCCCCCGCCTCCCCCCGGGGCTCAGGGCCCCAAACCCAGGGGCAGCTGGGACGCAGTGTGGTGGCCCTGAGCCCACTCTGCCCACCTCACCTCGGCCGTTAGGGGCTTCCACCCCTGGCCACCACCCCTCGCGACCTCGGTCCCACTGGACATGCCTCTCTGCTCACGTCCTTTCCTCCTGGCCGCCCCTCGCCGCCCCACCCTGTCTGTGTCCCCCTGGAACCCCCTTTGCAACCCTCCCCCCTTGTCCACGCGCTGCCTGGTCAGGCTCAGGGGGGCCGCTCCCCTCGCTCACTGGGGCGTCTATGGCAACAAAACGTGCGCCAGCCTGGGCCCCGCGAGGCCTGTCAGCGGTCCGAACATTGGCGGCCACCTCCGCAGGAAGGGACAGGGCCTCGGGGCCTGGGGAGGCCCTGGTTCCGGCTCCGGGACCGGCTTCCTCTGGGCCTTAGCGGTCAAGGCCCCAGCTGGCGTCCCCGTGGACGGCGAGAACCAGAGGGCCACGCTGGTGCCAAGGGAAAGGCACAGAGGTCCCTCTGGCGAGGCTCGTGGCTCCCGAGGGAGGGGGCTCAGGACCCGGGCGGCTTCCGACACCTGCGGGAGGCTCATCGTCCTTCAGCCAGAGAGAGAAGACGCTGGACGGACGGGGTGGGGACAGGGGTGGTGTTTCTCTCAACGGGGAGCGCTGGTTTTCGGAAAGTCGCCTTCTTCTACTTCTCGTGGCAGCGGGTTCCGGAAACACCACGCTCCGTGCGTCTCACCCGTTCTTATCCGGAGAGCTTTCCTCCCCGGATGCCCCGGACACACGTCCTGTCCAGCCATCCCTCTCGGGGCCCTCAGCCGCAGCCCTTTCTCAGATTCTCTTGTCCTTCACCGCGGCTCCGAGCGGCTCATGTTCTGCCAAAGGCCTGCAGCGGGGACTCCTCAGCCTGGATGGAGGTCACAGTTCCTGGGAGAAGGCCACGGAGGTGCCCTCCCACCTCCTCGGGTCCAGGGCACCTGCTGTCACACGGCCCGTCGCCACGTGATGCGGACCCGGGCCCTCTGGCAGAGGTCGTGGTGGTGCCGGGTTTCTTCACCCGAAGGTTCCTCTCTTCGCCCTGCCACCCCGTGCCCCGTGGGACCCGCCACAAAAGGCACCATTTCCAGGCCTGGCTGCTTTTCAGGAGTCAGTGGGTCCCGCCAGGGCCTCGGTGCAGGACAGGTGGTCCAGGAGGATGTGGTTCCGGGACCAGGGGCCTCTTCTCAGCCGACCTGAGAGGCCCCGAGCAGCCACGGAGGGGGATGATGTAAAAGAAGCCAGGAGCCCGTCTGCTGACCGTGTCAGGTGCCAGCGGGAACCAGCAGAGCCGGCCACCTCCCGGTGCCCCGGGACAGAGGGCGGAATGGCACGCCGCTCTGCTCCTGCCGAGTCTCTGTGGCCAATGAGTCAGCCGGGGCTGCGTAACAAACACGCCGGGCTGAGGGGCTTAGAGAATGGGCATCGCCTCCTCCTGGGTCCGGAGACTGGAGGTCAGAGTGCCCCTCCTGGCCTGTCCACAGCCCCGTCCGTCTCCAGGTGGCCGGTCCTCCGAGCGCAAGCAGAGTGGCCGAGAGATCTGTGGTCTTTCCTCTGCCTGCCAGACCTCCCATTCCACAGGCCAGGGGCGGCCCCACCTGCATGCCCTGGTGTGACCCTAATACCCTCCTAAAGACCCTTCTCTGAAAGCAGTCACAATGGGGGGGGGTGAGGTCTTCCACATTCAGATTCTGGGGGACACAGTTCAGTCCACAGCATGTGGGAGAAGAGCTCGGCCACTTCCCTCGTGGGATGGACACACAGGCCTCCATGCGTCCCTGGGAGGCGGCAGGAGGGGGAGCTGGGCAGGAGTGGGAGCCGCCCTGGCCACTCTGTGCTCTGACTGTGGGCACGTCCCTGCCCCCTGTAGCCTCAGCCTGGGGGCCTGGCACCCGCTGCGGGCATCCCCACGCCCGTGGAGGGACAGGGGGTAACAGGACGAGACGACGTCGGTCCGAGGGCAGGTGATGGATCGGCCCTGATCTCTGCCTGCCGCTCCCCACCCTCTCCTTCCTCACCGCTCATCCTGCACCCCAGCTGTCTACACCTCCTCCCCTCCCCCGGGAACATCCACACACGGACGGACACGGAGCTGGACTCACGAGACACAGCGAGGAGCACAGGCATGAGACACGGGGCTCGGGAAGCCATGCGGCGACACGGACGGACACGACACACACGTGTGGCAAATGCCCGGGCACCCGCAGCCGCAGCACTGCGTGCCTTACCTCGGAAGTAGGGGATGTAATGGTGCCTGAACACGGACGGAGGGCTTGGGTGTTGGGACAGGGACAGGCAGCTACTGGTACCAACACTCACAGTACCAGCTGCAGGGCAACAGAGAGCAAGTCAGAGTCCACCGGCCCGCCGGCCGCAGGGCCGCCACCGTCCCGGCCCGCCTGCCAGGACGCCTCGCCTCCACTCCACTCAGGGAGGGGCGTTGCCAGAGATGCCCGCCACCAGCCGGCTCCGCTGGCCCCCGGTGCCTGCCGGCTCCCCTCCTGGGGGCTCCTTGGCATCAAGGACGCAGGTGGGGGCAGCTGGCTAGACTGGTGGGCGCAGACTGTCCCCGGCAATCACCAGGCCTCGCCAGCCGAGAGCCAGGTCTTGGCTCTCTGGGGTCACCCCTGGCGGGGAACAGTCCACAAGCCCAGGTGACCCGGATATAGTGGTCAGGGGTCAGCAGAGGGCCCTTGCCTCCCGGACTCGCTTGCCTGCTGCTCAACCACTCTCACAGAGTCACTCCCTCCTCAGTCACTCCTTCCCTAATTAATTCCTTCATTCACTGCCTCACTCAGGCATTCATTCATCCCCCATTCATTCCCTCATTCATTCACTTACCCATTCACTCAGTCACTCAGCCACTCACTCATTCCTTCACTCATTCACTCACTCCCTCACTCACTCATTCACTCACTCACTCTCACTCACTCACTCATTCCCTCACTCATTCACTCATTCCATCACTCATTCATTCCCTCACTCACCATTCATTCCCTCACTCACTCATTCCCTCACTCCCTCACTCATTCATTCCCTCCCTCCCTCATTCCCTCACTCATTTACTCACTCATTCATTCACTCACTCATTCCCTCACTCATTCACTCACTCATTCATTCACTCACTCATTCACTCATTCCCTCCCTCACTCATTCCCTCATTCACTCATTCATTCCCTCACTTACTCATTCACTCACTCATTCCTTCCCTTCCTCATTCACTCATTCATTCCCTCCCTCCCTCCCTCCCTCACTCACTCGCTCATCCACCCTCCAAACACCTGCTCCTGAGCAGGATGCACCAGCCACCCTGGGGGGGGGGGGGGGGAATGAAAGCACTTTGCAGATGGGCGCGCTGTGATTTTTCCACAGAGGCTGCGGGCGGCGAGCTGTGTCGATGGGAGTGAGATGGCGCCATGCGACAGCGGGCCGAGGAGGAAGCAGTGTGGAAAAATCCCCCCCAGAAAGGCAGCACCCTGTGTGCGTGGGGCGTGCCCTGGGACTGACGCTCTGAGCGTCAGCAGTCCACAGCCGGGCACCAAGCAGGGTGGGGGGGCGGGTGGGGGACGGGTGGGGGGCCTCCTGGGCTCGCCCTGCTCTGAGCAGCTGTGGTGGCCTCCTGCCCGTTTCGGGGCGCACCGACGGGAACTGACTCTACGTTCTGGGCACTGACCCTCCTTCCTCTTCCCCGACCCCCGTGAGCTGGCACTGACGGGTCCCTTCATCTGGGCGACTCTGTCTCCTGGCGGCCGCTCTCCCGAGACATGAGTGAGTTCCGAGAGCGAGGGTCCACGGGCTCCGAGGTGCCCGCAGCTCCGGGCCCAGCCCCTCTGCCCACAGGCGGACCGGCTGCCTCGCGGTCACCCTCCCGCCTGGACACGAGGGGCCCTCCTCCTCCTCCTAATGGACGGGTTCTCCCTTGCCCGCCGGCAGCCCACACCCGCCCGGTGCAGGGAAGAGGCTGATGGATAGCCGGAAAAGCACCAAGAAACCCTGCTTCCCGGAGGCTCACGGGAGCCGGGGGGCCCAGTACCTGGCCGGCTGTAGTGCTGGGGCGACCGTGAGGTCGGGGTGTAGCGCCCAAGGCTGACCGACCCGGCGGAGCTGGGGCTGGAGGTGCGGCACTGCCTGGAGGAGCGGTCGTCCTGGTCTCCCTGAGGAAAGACGGCTGCTGAGCCCGGGGCCGAGCACGGCCCTCCCCCTCCGCTCAGTGTCCGCTCTCCCTCAGCAGAGCCCCCTCCGCAGGCCCTGGGGAGGAGGCAGGGGGCTGGCCTTGGTGCTGAGCTCCTGCAGGCTGAGAGCATGGTACCCGGGCCCGCCGGGGTCAGAGGGCAAGGGCCACCCCCTGCACCAGCCCCACCATGGAGCTGCAGGCACCCAGTCCTCCCCCACACCCTTCAGCTCCCCTCCTGCAGTCCTTCCCAGCACCCGAGGCTCCTGGGGACACAGTTTGAGAACCACGGAGAGTCTGTTCTCTCCCGGCCTCGGCAGGGTCCCGGCGTCGTGGGCCCCGTTAAGCCAGACCCACAAGCACGGACAACGCGGCCTCCGTTCAAGCAAGAAGAGCAGCTGCTTGGAGTCTCAGAGCGGGTGGCACTCGGGGGGCAGGGGAGAGCAGGCTGCGGCCCCCTGCGGCTCGGCAGGTGTGGCCCGGAGCCCTGACACCCCAGCCCTGACACCCCAACCCACTCTGGGTGCCGGTGGAGGCAGCCGCTCTGGCCCCCGAGGCCAGGGTGGGGACGAGCAAGGTTGGAGTCTGGGCCTGGCACTCAGGGCTCCCACCCTCCCCAAGCTCACCACCCTCCGGGGGCTCGCTCACTCGCTCGCCAGGCAATGCATGAGCTCCGTCCCTGCAGCTTGCCCTGTACCTCCCCCCCTAAGTCCCCCAGCTCAGCCAGGCACCCCGAGCCCGTCAGCCGGTCCCAGCCCGGGAGATGGCATGCACCGGGCAGCCACAGTCCGGCGGTCCATGTCCATCTCGGGCGTCCTCTGCCCGCCCCAGGGCCGGTCACACCTCAGGTGTCCTGTCCTCGCCCTGCCTGCCCAGGGGGCTCGCGGGTCCCAGGGTCTGAGGCCCATGCAGCCCAGAGCCTGGCTGGCGGCCCTGGCTTTGCTCTCATTAACCCTGAGATGCAGGAGGAGCAGGCTGCCCGCGACCAACGCTGCCAGACGGAGAAAGGCCTCCAGAACAGCGGTTCTCAACCTTCCTAAGGCCGCGGCCCTTTAAGACAGCTCCTCATGGGGTGGTGACCCCCAACCATAAAATGATTTCCGTGGCTATTCATCACTGTCATTGTGCTACTGTGATGAACTGTCATGTAAATATCTGATAGGCAGGACGTATTTTCGTTGTTACAAATGGAACATCATTAAAGCATAGGGATTCATCACAAAAACAATATGTAATTGTATATTGTGAAATATTTATTTCTCATGACAAATAAATGGAATTTTGTCTTGAATCGTGGTGTCGCATGGGCAACAGTCTTCCTAGGACAACAGTAAACGACATGGCTACACTTTGCGACACCGAGGAGCGGTGTGCTGGTTCCTAAGACCATGGGAAATAGGTGTTTTCCGCTGGTCTTAGGCGACCCCTGTGAAAGGGTTGTTCGACTCCCAAAGGGGTCGAGACCCACAGGTTGAGAACCGCTGCTCCAGAATGTTCCGCGGCAAGGACTTTTGGACGCCCCCCCGCGGCAGAGGCACAGGAGCCTGGGGTGCCGCTAAGGAGCCGGGTCCCAGACCGCGGGCCGGGCCCCGGCGTCCGCACGGGCAGGGCTGCAGGAGCGCCGGGCGGGCGGCATGCAGGGGCAACACGATCATAAAAATAACCAACGCCGGGGTGCTGGGGGGTGGTCCCCTGAGCCAGGAGCGTGCGGCCCCCTCCGGTGCCATGGCCCCGGACCCTCAGGCCCTTGGGCGGCAGGTGGTTATGTTTATAACCCGGGGGAGCACGCGAGCGCGCGTGGGGGCGCGGTTACCTCCATCGGCGGGGGCGAGAGCAACTGGGGCGACTGTGGACACAACACAGAGCGGCCGGTGAGCCCGCGGCGCCGGCGGCTGTGCGCGGGGAGACAGGGGCACAGACTCGCCCGCCCGGGAGGCTCCCCGTCCTCCCTCTTGGAGAAATGCGTCCAGGAACCGCACCCCCAGAAAGAGGCCACGGCACGGAGGAGCTGGTCTCCGTCCGGTGCCCCCAGCGGCCCCTGCTCCCCAAGAAGTCGTTCCAGCAGGAAGACTTGGGTCAGGGAGTGGGGAGGTGACGTCCTGGGGGTCCGAGGAAGAGTGGTCTTCTGGGGCTCGGGGCTTGGGGTGGCCGGCCCTGCTGGTGGGGCCCTGGGAGCAGACAGCCTCCCAGCCAGGGACCCCCACCCCCTATTAGAGCAGGTGAGCACCGTCCGCTCACAGACATTGGCTCCAGGGGGTGGTGGCCTAGTGGCTTGGCCTCAAGACCCTCTCCCAGTGTCTCCAGCAGAGCCCCTGCCAGGCTGGGCTCGGGCAGCGGGAGAGGGAGCGGGAGGGGGAGCAGATCAGACCCTCCCCTCTCTGCCCCGCCCACCGGCCTCTTCCTGGGACTTACCCTCGGACCCTGCGTGTTCTCAGGGCCAGAGCCCGGGAGGAGGGGCCGCTCTGGCCGCACCCTCCCTGCCCGCCCGGAGCTGCCAGCTGTGCCAGCCACTGTGACTGCTGATGGCAGCAGGGCTGGCGCCAACCAGCATCTCCACCGGGTGCCCCCCCCCCGGTCTCCCTCCCCCCCCCCCCCCCCCCGCAGCCCCGCTGGAGACTCAGCCAGGAGGGCGGGGCCCGGGGAGGGAGGGCGGGGCTCTGCCGCCAGGCCTCCCACTCACCCGACACACATCCCGGCTGCCGGCTGGGCACAGGCCGCGGGGCCACAAGGGAACCTCAGAACCACCCCAGGAGGCGGGTACCCCGGGTGGCCGGCGGTAAACGGAGGCCGGCTGCCGCTGAGCATCGGACGCTGCCCATGGGGGACCCATGAAATGAGGGCTCCGGGCTGAAACTGTGCCAGGGATGGGGGGACAGGGGCCGGGCCGGCTGGGGATGGGGAGCAGGCTCTGAGGCACTGGGTGAAGGAAAGCTACAGCTGGCACGTCGGGAAAGTCGTCCCGAATGGCAGGAAGCAGGTGTGACTCCGTCCCCATCATTTCCTGAGCCCTGCCCCGCCTGCACCGGCCACACAGGGCTTCGGGGCTCAGCCCCAGGGTGCCAGGTGCGTCTGCCAGGGGCGTGCGGGTTGAGCACAGCGGGGGCTCCTTAGCGCAGCGGTTCTCAACCTTCCTAAGGCCGCAGCCCTTTAAGACAGCTCCTCCTGGGGTGGTGACCCCCAACCGTAAAATGATTTCCGTGGCTACTTCATCGCTGTCATTGTGCTACTGTGATGAACTGTAATGTAAGTATCTGACATGCAGGATGTATTTTCGTGGTTACAAATGGAACATCATTAAAGCATAGGGATTAATCACAAAAACAATATGTAATTATATACAGTGGTACCTCGGGATACAAGTGCCCTAACATACGAGATTTTTGAGATACAAGCCCTCGAGCGAGCGATTTTTGCTTTGAAATACGAGCAACAGTTGAGATAGGAGTCATCGTGCGGATCAGCCGGCTGCACACGACCCACCAGTTTACCGCGACTCGAGCGTCTCATAGTTTCCCACGCCTCAAGGTGACGGAACGAATTAAACTCGTTATCTCCAGGTACCACTGTATTGTGAAATATTTCTTTCTAATGACAAATAAATGAAAATTTTTTGTCTTGAATCGTGGTGTAGCATGGGCAACAGTCTTCCTAGGACAACAGTAAACGACATGGCTACAATTTGCGACACCGAGGAGCGGTGTGTTGATTCCTAAGACCGTGGGAAATAGGTGTTTTCCGAGGGTCTTAGGCAACCCCTGTGAAAGGGTCATTCCACCCCCAAAGGGGTCGCGACCCAAAGGTTGAGAACCGCTGCCTTAGTGGATGCCCAGGGCGTGTCTCGGAAAGGAGGCCTGCGTCGCAGAGCAGCGAGGACGGTGAGGGGCGGCCGTACCTCGAGGCAGCTCTGCCGGTCCCCCGCATGGCTGACGTAGGGCGAGTAGGAGATCATGTCGGGCCGGTCGATGTTGTAGATGGCCTTGCTCTTGGGGAGGGCGGCCAGGTCTCTGTAGTCCAGGATCTCGTCGCCCAGCCTGGCCTGCGGGCGGGAGGGAGGGGCACGGGCACCGTCAGGCCGAGCCCAGGCAGGTGTGGAGCAGCCGGGCCCGGGCCCTGGCCCCGTGAGGGCTAAGCAGCCTAAGGGGCCAGGAGCCTCATGACCACAGGGTCCGGGTCCGAGGCCAGAGCCTGTGCCCCTCCGGAAGGAGCGGGGGTGGCCCCAGGGACGGCTTCGGGGGTCAAAGAGCTGCCGCCCGGGTCGGGCCCGACACGGCAGACAGTGATGCCCAGTCCGTGGCCTGAAAATACATCCAGATACTTCTGCATGCACAGAGACAACGCACAGACACGCGTGCACGTGTACGTGTCAGAACGCATGCCTGCATGTACACACACATGCAGACATAGCCATGTGTGCAGACAAGCAAGTATGATAAATACAAATGCATGCTCTCGCTGGTTTGGCTCAGTGGATAGAGCAGTGGTTCTCAACCTTCCTAATGCCACGGCCCTTTAATGCAGTTCCTCAGGTTGTGGTGAGCCCCAACCATAAAATTATTTCCGGTGCAGGCAGGGTGGGGCTCAGGAAATGATGGGGACGGAGTCGCACCTGCTTCTTGCCGTTCGGGACGACTTTCCCGTTAGGAAAATAATTTTATGGTTGGGGGTCACCACAACCTGAGGAACTGCATTAAAGGGACGTGGCATTAGGAAGGTTGAGGACCATTGGGATAGTGTGTCGGCCTGTGGACTGAAGGGTCCCAGGTTCGATTCTAGTCGAGGGCACAGGCCCGGGTTGCGGCTCTATCCCCAGTAGGGGGTCTGCAGGAGGCAGCTAATCAATGATTCTCCTTGCTGTTTCTAACTCTCTCTCTCTCTCTCCCTTCCTCTCTGAAATCAATAAAAATATTAAAAAAATAAATATAAATGCACCCACACATGTACACTTACAAACACATACACACACTCATACACACATACACGTACACTCTTACACACACGCACACTCATACACAGACATACACATACACACACTCATACACACACATACACATACACATTCATACATCCTCTGGAGTGAAAATGGGGTCCCTAATATGTGACCCTCCGCACGCCTCCCTCGGCACGTTGACACGCACAGCTGTGCAGGGCACGCAGCCTGCCTGGGCCACGTGTGCGGGCGCTTCACTCAGGGAGCTCTGGTGCAGGGCGTGGGGCGGCCACTGTGGCGCCACCATCGACAGCAGCTGCGAGCACCCCCTCGCACCCCTGTCCCCACAGGCCCGGGAGCGCCGGGCCGCTCCGCCCACTGAGGAGGCTCCGAGTCTCTCCTGAGGTTACCCCAGCCCCTCGCCGGGATGGCAGCGCCGATGCCCGACCCCTGGCCCAGTGATGCCCCCAGCTCCCCCCCCATAGAAAGAGCCCCACTCACATAGATGACGCGGCTGGGGGAGCCCGAGGTGCTGGACGCCGGCACAGAGACGATGCTCTCGGAGGACGTCCGCGTCTCCTGGGGGAGGGGAGAGGGGAGGGGAGGGGAGAGGAGGAGGGGACAGAAAACAGGACGCGTCAGCGAAGACCGCCCAGAGGCAGCCTCCGTCACGTGGCCACAGAGGCCGGTCACGGCGGTGTCTTCTGGGTCGGGGGGGAGAAGAACTGTCACAGCCACAGGCAGCTCGCACGGACACCGGAGACGGCCAGACAGGCCGGGCAGACGGCTACCGCCAGCGGGGCTGGCAGCGCCGAGGTGCGCTGGGCCTTCGTGGCGAGGAGGGACCAGCTTCAGGGGGACGGGCGCAGCGAGGGCTGAGCGCCGGGGCAAGGCCGCCTCGGACCCAGAACCGCGCCGCTCGGGACAGTTCTCCGCCCAGATGACGGGCCATGGGGCAGGGCAGGCCAGCAGCGGTCTGGCTGGCAGACTTACGAGGACGTCCCCTGACCCTAAAGACCATCTCAGCCCACGCCACGGCGTCGTCCTTGGCGCCTGAGCCCGCCCGCACCTCTCTCAGCTCCCGTAGTCTCTGCAGGTGCCGTGTTTGGTCTTGCACCCCAGTGCGGTCTCAGCCACAGCGCCCCGAGGTCACGGCTGGCCACTCCCACGCCGAGGCCTCGTCTGGGCCCCAGGCCTTCGTCACACGTGGAACCTGCCGCCGAGCGCCCACTGCGGCACGAAACCCCGCCCGGCCCCCGCCTCCCCGAGCACACCTCCTCCTTCCCCCGAGGGACGGCACCCCGGCCGACCGCTGTCTCCCTGCTCCCCACAGCCGGCTGCCCGTGTCCGCGTGGACACTCCTTCTCCGGCTCCCGCCCGGTCACCGCGCCCGTGTCCACTGACCTGCAGGGCCTGAGGTGGCCGCTCACCTCACCTGGCCCGGCGTGGCCCTGCCTGGCCCAGCACCACCCTCTCCACGAAGGGCCTCCCAGCCAACAGCAGGAAAGCCTCTCCCCACTTGCACCCCCTCCCCTCCCTTTTCCTAAGCCAGCGGTTCTCAACCTGTGGGTCACAACCCGTTTGGCGATCGAACAACCCTTTCACAGGGTCACCTAAGACCAGCGGAAAACACCTATTTCCCATGGTCTTAGGAACCAACACACCGCTCCTCGGTGTCGCAAAGTGTAGCCATGTCGTTTACTGTTGTCCTAGGAAGACTGTTACCCATGCTACACCACGATTCAAGACAACATTTCATTTATTTGTAATGAGAAATAAATACTTCACAATATATCATTACATATTGTTTTTGTGATGAATCCCTATGCTTTCATGATGTTCCATGTGTAACAGCGAAAATACATCCTGCCTATCAGATATTTACATTACAGTTCATCACAGCAGCAAGATGACAGCGATGAAGTAGCCACGGAAATAATTTTATGGGTGGGGGTCACCACCCCACGAGGAGCTGTCTTAAAGGGTCGCGGCCTGAGGAAGGTTGAGAACCACTGTCCTAAGCAGACCCTATCCCCCCCACTCTGCCCGGCCTACCTCGGCACCCACACCCGCTGCAGTGCCAGCAGCCAGGACGGGACCTCGTTATGGGCTGAGTGGCGTCCCCGACGCGCAGGCGGGGGTCCTCACCCCAGGGCCCCAGAGCAGGGCTATGCTGAGAGCCGGGGCCTCTGAAACCCCCCTAATCAGGTTACGTGGGGCCTTAGGGTGGGCCTTGGCTTTACGTGGCAGGCGTCCTGGCGAGGAGAGAGCTCGCCCTGGCTTAAGCATGTCACACCTGCGGCCGCGGCCCCGTGTGGCCCACGGCAAACACTCACTGGCGATGCGGCCTTTGAATTCAGCATGTCTCTATGGAAATAACCCACGTGCCTACGAAAGCTGAAGCGTTGCTATTTTTGCGGCCCACGTACGCTTACACCTGGTATACGTGGCCCGTGCTAGCCTCTGAGTTGGACACGCTTGCCCTCGTGGACAGAGCACCGGCCTGCAGACTGGAGGGACCCAGATTCGGTTCCAGCGAAGGGCACCCGCCGGGCAGCAGGCTCCATCCCCAGTAGGGGCGCTCTGGAGGCAGCTGATGAACGAATCTCCTCTCTCATCTTGGATGTTTCTAGCTCGCTCCCCCTCCCCCTTCCTCCCTGAAGTCCATCAGATATATTTACAAAGAAGCGATCAGGACACAGACACACACAGAGGGACGGACAGCCCTGTGCAGACGGACACAGGGCGGAGGCCGCCGGGCCCCAGCCCAGGACAGGCCTCAGAGGTGGATTCACTGGCAGATCGTTAATAATACAGTGGCACCTCGAGATACGAGTTTAATTCGTTCCGTCACCTTGAGGCGTGGGAAACTATGAGACGCTCGAGTCGCGGTAAACGGGTGGGTCATGTGCAGCCGGCCGATCCGAGCGATGACTCGCATCTCAGCTGTTGCTCGTATTTCAAAGCAAAAATCGCTCGCTCGCTTGGCGGCTCGTATCTCGATGTCAGGGCACTCGTATCTCGAGGTGCCACTGTAATAGGCCTGGCCGGTGTGTTCCGTCATTAGAGGGTCGGCCCACCGAGTCCCCGAGCCTCCAGCCTCCGGGCGGGGAGACAAGGTGTCCCCAGGTGCTTACGGCCCCGGCGCTCTGCCAGCCCAGGACTCGGACTCACACAGACTGGGGGGCCGCCCCCCCTTCACCCCCGGCGGAGCACACCAGCTCCCCCACACACAGCGCGACAGCAGCGAGCACGGGACAACACCGGGGCCAGCCAGCGTCAGGCACAAACCTGGAAGGTATAGCGGGCGGCGCCCGGGCAAACCTGCGTCTGCATCTGGAAGGGAGAGAGGGGAGAGGGCGTGATGCTCGCCGCCCGCCTCGGCGTGGCCCCCTCGGCGTCAGCCCGGCCCACCCCCTTCCCTGCCCCTGGCACCCTCCTCCAGGGACCCAGCTCGGGGCCACCTCCTCCGGGAGGCCTGCCCAGCTTTCTCCGGCCCCCAGGGCTGGGCTCTGCTTGCCTGATGGGGTGTAGTCTTGGGACTGCCTGTCCCCACAGACCACAGGCTTCCGAAGGCCTGAGGGGGAGGGGCAAAGGTTTCCCCCAAGCTCAGCCTGAACCCACAGTGCAGTCCCAGGTCCACAGGCTTCCCACCCTCCCGCTGTCCCCCCAGGTCCAATGGCTACTCGGAGGCAGGCCACTCCGGTCTGTTCTTCTCGCCGTCCCCGCGGACAGGGGGCCTGTTTGGCCACAGGGGGTGTCCGCACACGTTTCACCCGTCTGAGCCTTTTGCACCTCGCTCCCCCCAATCCCCCAGGAGCCCGAAGACACTCTGTGGGGCTCTGTGTCTGACAGTGGGAGGAGCTGGGCTCCCAGGTCACCCCCCTGTCACCTCAGGTCCCGCTGGGCCTGGACAGGAAGCCCCTAGAACAGCGGTTCTCAACCTTCCTCAGGCCGCGACCCTTTAAGACAGCTCCTCATGGGGTGGTGACCCCCACCCCATACAATGATTTCCGTGGTTACTTCATCACTGTCATCTGCTACTGTGATGAACTGTCATGTAAATATCTGATAGGCAGGATGTATTTTCCTTGTTACAAATGGAACATCATTAAAGCATAGGGATGAATCACAAAAACAATATGTAATTATACATTGTGAAATATTTATTTCTAATGACAAGTAAATGAAATTTTGTCTTGAATCGTGGTGTAGCATGGGCAACAGTCTTCCTAGGACAACAATAAACGACATGGCTACCCTTTGCGACACTGAGGAACGATGTGTTGGTTCCTAAGACCATGGGAAATAGGTGTTTTCCGCGGGTCTTAGGCGACCCTGTGAAAGGGTCGTTCGATCCCCAAAGGGGTCACGACCCACAGGTTGAGAACCGCTGCTCTAGACCAACCCAGGGTGCTCAGCGGGGAGGTCTCCACACCGGTGGGCCCACAGGTCCCTGGGTGCTGCCTTGGCCCATGCGCTGGGCCTGGTCGGCAGCAGCTGAGTCTGTTTGCACCCACAGTCAGAAGGGGCTGCAGCTCCCTGCCCCGTCCCCCACCCACCCCCACTCAGCCTCCTCCAGGAAGCACTGACTATGGGGTCACAGCGCCTGGTGCACAGGAGTCTGCCTCACCCCCAGCGTGCAGGCTCTGACACCCCGCGTCTCCGGGTGACAGTGGAGGGCCCGAGGCTCAGAGAGGGCCAGGGATTCGCCCCATCTGTCACCCAGCTGGCAGACGCACAGCTGGATACCTAGGGCAGGAAGGAGCCTCCGCACAGGGCCCCCCGGGCTGGCACAGAGGGGCTGTGGGTCAAAGCCGGCGAGCGCACCCACGACGGGTGCTCGCTCTCCGACGATCCCCAGGCCGCTGGCGCCACCCTGACCCGGGCGGTCTCAGGAGGTCACGAGGCCATGCCTGCTGCCCGTGCTCAGGGGCCGCCGCCCTCCGGAGCCCTCCCCGCACCCGGGGCTGGCGGGCTGCCGGGCCCACGGCCATTCATGGCCCTCTCTTCCTGCTGCCCAGGCCAGAGCGGCCAGCTGGCCGGGGGACTGTCCCCGGGAGCCGTCTCCAGGGAGGCCAGCCGATCCACCCCATCCGCCAGGCCGCCCAGGCCCCGGGCACTACCCTCATTTCCTGGGCAAGACAGAGCGGCTCTGAGGGCTGGGGAGGGGGAAGCAGGGACGAGCAGGGCGTGACGGGGGCCTGGATCCCTTCCTGGGGCAGCTCGGAGGACGGGGGTCTGGGGGGAAGGGGGGAGGCAGGCTCCAGCCCCAGGGCACCGAGCCGAGGGGGGCAGATGCTCTCTGCTGCAGCCTCCCCCCAACGTTCCCAGAGCATCTTGGGAGCAGCCTGGAAGCCACGGATGCGCAGCCCCGGGCGAGCCCCCACCCCCTCCACCGGCTGTGGCCACATCAGCAGGGTGGCCTCCCGGCAGAGAGCAGAGGCCGAAGCCACAGTGGCCACCCTGGCTGTCCCTGCGGCCTCTGTGGTCTCCGTCCCCTACTCCCCCACCCCCGGTCGGCCTCCCCGTGCACACGCCGTGCACACGCGTGGGGTCTGACAGCCTCTCGGCATGGAGCCCCGCTGGCAGGCCCGGGCTGGCCTCCAGGATGGAGGTGCCCCCGGACAAAGGTCGGGCCCTGGAGGTCGGGGCAGGGTCACGGACTGTGGCGCTGGGCACTGGGCATGCTGCCGGCTCATCGCTGAGGCCGGAGCACGGGCGCCGTGTGTGGGGTCACCAGCCGGGTGAGAGGGTGACCGGCTGCCGGCACCTGTGGCCACAGACTGGCCTGGCAGTGCACATTGCACAGTGACCGTCAGTCCGTCATGGCGGGAGGCCAGGCCGCGTCCCCACGGGCTCAGGTCCAACTCCCAGACCTGCAGCCGGGCCTGGTGTGGCCACAGGGACTCTGCAGACCGACAGAGGGCCTGGCGGGGGGCTGTCCTGGATTCTCAGGGGTCCGGGGTGACCGCAGGGTCCCTATGAGGCGAGGGGGCGACGGGCAGCGGTGTGGCCGCTCTAGACACGGGCAGGACAGGGATGGGCTCTCCCGGAGCCGGTCACCCTCTGACCCGGCACCTCGCATGTGGGGGATCTGTGCACTGACACAAACGCGGCCCACGGCCCCACCACGGCCTCTGCGACCTGGAGCTGAGGGACGGCCGTGGGGTCAGGCCCCGGGCAGTGGGGTCAGGGCCCGGGGAGGTTGCAACGAGGGAGAACTGGGGGGGTGGGGGCTGCTCTCATTCTAAACCCCACAGCCTGACATCTAGTGGCCGTTCTGGGAACTGAGCCCCAACGGCGGTGGCCACTTAGGGACTCGATAACTTCAAAGTTGTCCCCAAAGGTATGCAGCCATCAGCACCCCCTGAGCCAGTGACGAGGTCAGAGGGCAGGGTGGGGAGCCCCGGGAGCTACCGTGCAAGGACCCCAGAACCCACTGTTTACACCGCACCACCCCCCACTCCGTGTTGTCCACGCCCCTCAGCCTGTGGACGCTGCCTGCCCGTCGCACTGAGAGCAGAGGAAGAATCGGGAACACCCACCTTGCTCTTGTCCTCGGTCCGGGCGGCTTGTCGGCAGGCGGGGTGCCAGATGGAGGAGCCTGGGGGAGATTCCGGGGGTTAGTGCCACTTGCCGAGGCAGGGCCTGGGGGAGGCGGGGGGCGGGGGGGCTCACACACACAGACGGATGAACGTCCAGTCAGCCACCACCTCGCAGGAGCCCCTGGGCGCGCTCTGTGCTGGGCCTGGGACCGGCAGGCGGGGGCAGCCCTGCCCAGGGGACGCCCCGCCCAGCTAGGCAGGGACAGGACACGCAGACACCACCGCGAGCTCATGGTTCCCGCAGGCCCATCTCCGGGCAACGGGCGGGGTGCAAGCGCCCCCACGTCTCCCAGGTCCTTGGGGCTCCCCACTGGGGCGTTGGGAAGGGCCCTTGAGGTCTTACAGCCACTCCCCACTTCCCCGAAGGCTAGGACAGGGGGCGTGCGGACGTGGGGACGCCCCCTGCCTTTTAGTCTCGGCCCACCTGGGGGGCAACCAGGACCAGTGCCTCGTTTTAACCTGCGATCACCCCCTGGCCCGGCTTTACTGGAAGAGTCTGTGCTGGGAGCCGCCCAGAAGAAGGGGTGATTGGGGGACCCCGCTCTCAGAGCTCCACTGCCTGAGTCCCCCATCAGGCTCCCCCTGCATGGAGCCTGCACCTGGCAGACCAGGTAGAAGGGCTGGGGGTCCAGGCAGGGTGGGGCCCCAGGGGTCCGGGGCTCGGAGCTCGAAAACCTCGGCCTGTTCAGACCTCATCTCCCCCACCGGAGACCCCAGGCCAGGTGTGGGGTGGAGGTGGGGGGAAGGGGACGAGGGCCGGGGAAGATATGGCAGGACTCAGCTTACACAGGGGTGCGGCCTCGGCCCAGGGCAGGGCCAGTGTCTCTGTCCTGACACGGGGCCCCCAGGGGGTGACTTCTGTCCCCATGCAGCCGTCCTGACCACAGGGCTTGGCGGCAGGAAGGACGGAGAGCCCGGATCACGGTGGGGGAGGGTACAGGGTGGGGGGACCCTCCGGGCAGACAGCCCCGCCTGCTGCCAGGGCACAAAGGACCTCTTGCACGGGCCCCACAGCGGGACTGGAGGGATAGGAGGGGACGCCGGGGACACGGCCGTCCGGGCTGACCTCACCAGGAGGCGCGGCCGCAGCAAGGGAGGCCCGCGTGGCCACTGGCCCAGACGTCACCGACTGATGCCATCGCACAGCCGTCAGCCGGGCACGTGCGGCCTGCCCCTGCCTGGCGCCCCCCGCCCTGCCCGATGCCCAGTGCCCCCCACACTGCGGACAGAGAGACCATTGAAAAGAACATGCGGCTAAAGAGATGAGTCTGCCCGGCCCCGTGACTCAGGGGTTGAGCACCGACTCACGAACCAGGAAGCCACAGTTTGCTTCCCGGTCAGGGCACAGGGTCCCCAGCGGGGGCGTGTGGGAGGCGGCCGATCCCTGATTCTCCCTCCTCACTGGTGTCTCTCCCTCTCCCTATCCCTTCCTCTTTGACATATTTTATTTTATTTATTTATTTATTTAATTTACAGTGGTACCTCGAGATACGAGTGCCCTAACATACAAGATTTTTTGAGATACAAGCCGTCGAGCCAGCGATTTTTGCTTTGAAATACGAGCAACAGTTGATATAGGAGTCATCGCGCGGATCGGCCGGCTGCACCCGACCCACCCGTTTACCGAGACTCGAGCATCTCATAGTTTCCCACGCCTCAAGGTGACGGAACGAATTAAACTCGTATCTCGAGGTACCACTGTATTTTATTGATTTTTTTACAGAGAGAAAGAGAGAGGGATAGAGAGTTAGAAACATCAATGAGAGAGACATGGATCAGCCGCCTCCTGCATGCCCCCTACTGGGGATGTGCCCGCCATCAAGGTACAGGCCCTTGAACCGGAATCGAACCTGGGAACCCTCAGTCCGCAGGCCGGCGCTCTATCCACTGAGCCACACCGGTTGGGGCACGAATCTATTTTAAAGAGACCCTCCTCCCGGAGGCCTCTGGGGAGGGTCCCAACAGCATCCTGCCCCCCCTCTCCCCTGCCCCTGGGCTCTGCCTCCCACCACCGCCCGCTGTCCTGCCAAGCCCGCTCAGGAAAGCCTGCTGGGGCCCAGTCCCCGCTCCCTGCTGCACGGTGGGGCCCCCGCACCAGCGGAACACATCCATGACCCCCAGTTCACACACAGCTCGGGTGACGGGCCCGGGAGAGTCGGCCCCCCGCCCCGGGGACAGGCGGGGCTCGGCTTACCTTGGAGGTACATCTCCTCGCCCTCGGAGAACATGCGGCCGCAGCGGACGCAGAGCGCGCACAGCGGGTGGTAGTGCTTCTCGCCCGCCTGTGGGGACAGAGCCAGGTCCTGCGGGTGCAGCCGGGGCCGGGGGGCGGGCATGCTGCCGGCCGCGAGTCCACAGAGCCCCATCGGGTGAGTGCCCGGGCGCCATGTGGGCCAGCTGGCTCTGCCCTCGGGGGACCACGTCTGGGCACAGAGGCCTGGCCCTACCACTGGCGCCAGCAGCTCTGGCTCAGCAGCTGGAGGGCAGACACCCCCACCCCCACCCTCCCGCCACGAGGCGGAGGGCCAGCCGGTCACCTCCATACCGGGGCCCAGAGGGGGGAGGAGGAGTGGGGCGGGGAAGAACTGGCATTATTTCCCCAGGGAAAGGGGTACGGGGTGGGGAGGAGGCGGGGGGTGGGACTGGGGAGCTGAGGGGAGAATGAGCAATAATTTCCTTAGGCATCTCGGTATCGCTCCATTTTCCCGCTTAGCTTTGATGACTTTCATCATTCTTAACACCCGTTAAATTAGGTTTCAGTGTTAACACTGAGACAACCTCAACACATTACATTCGCTGGTTCGGCTCAGTTCTGCACGGCGCCAAGAAACAGACAAAATGAAACCCAAGTCACCCCCAAAGCATCATGTTCAAAATATTGTCTCACTTTAGAGCAGCGGTTCTCAACCTGTGGGTCGCGACCCCTTTGGGGGTCGAACGACACTTTCACAGGGGTCGCCTAAGACCATCGGAAAATGCAGATATTTACATTATAATTCATAACAATAGCAAAATTACAGTGATGAAGTATGGTTGGGGGTCACCACCACATGAGGAACTGTATTAAAGGGTCGCGGCATTAGAAAGGTTGAGAACCGCTGCTTTAGAGTGAGCATTTCCTTTTTTTAAAAAATATATTTTATTGATTTTTTACAGAGGATGAGAGAGGGATAGAGAGTTAGAAACATCAATGAGAGAGAGACATTGATCAGCCGCCTACTGCACGCCCCCCACTGGGGATGTGCCCGCCACCAAGGTCCATGCCTTTGACCGGAATCGAACCTGGGACCTTTCAGACCCCAGGCCGATGCTCTATCCACTGAGAGCCACACCGGTTGCAGCTAGAGTGAGCATTTCTTACCCTGACAGCCTGCGGCTAAGCGTGGACGCTGGGCCCGGCTGGTGTGGCTCAGTGGATAGAGCACCGGCCTGTGGGCCCAAGTGTCCCGAGTTCGATTCCTGGTCAGAGCAAGTTCCCTGGCCCCGGCGGGGGCAGGAGGCAACCAACCGAGGTGTCTCTCTCCCGTCGACGTTTTTCTCTCTCTCCTGCTCCTCCCTCCCTTCCACTCTCTCTAGAAACCACGGAAAAAATGTCCCCAGGTGAGGATTTAAAAAAAAAAAAGTGGAGGCTGACCTCGTGCTTCACCCTTTCCTGGAACTCGAAGAACCCCACAGCCTCTCCCTGGACTCGCCCGGGTCAGAGTCACCTTTCTCGCAAGCGAGCGGGCGACAGGGTGAACTTCCTCACCAGCTGCTGGCTCTTCCCCTTGAGCCCCCCACCCCACCCCGGGCAGCGGGGACCAGGCCCAAGGTGACCCCGCGTGCAGCAAGAAGACCCCAGATGGGCTTGGCACAGTCAGACACTGAGGAGGGTCCCATCCTCACAAAACACAAGCACTCTCAGTCGGGGTGGTGGCTGCCAGGGGTGTGGGGGCCCCCAGGGGTCGGGGTTGCTGACACACTCTTGTCCGAGGGCCGGTGGCACGGGGTCCAGTTTGAGAACACGTATGAGGCTGCGTGTGCGGTGTGGGTGCGGCTGTGGCTGAAACACGCCCGGAGACGTTTGCCCCCACGTGGCCCCATGTGCGAGCTACACGTACACGCTCTTAGACGGAAACGCGGGGTCCCCTCTCCACGAGGACCTATCCCATTTGGTGTCCGGTCCGGGACCCTGGGGCAGGGGGCTCCTGGACGGATACCAAACGCACGAGCAGCGACAACTCTAGCGGGAAAGAGGCAGACGGCTTAGACCGGAGGAGATACAGCGGTACCTCGAGATACGCGTTTAATTCGTTCCGTCACCTTGAGGCGTGGGAAACTATGAGACGCTCGAGTCGCGGTAAACGGGTGGATCATGTGCAGCCGGCCGATCCTCGCGATGACTCCTATCTCAACTGTTGCTCATATTTCAAAGCAAAAATCGCTCGCTCGACGGCTCGTATCTCAAAAATCTTATATGTTAGGGCACTCGTACCTCGAGGTACCACTGTACTGCACATCACGGACCGGCAAGGGCTCAGGCCCCAGAACGTGCCTTCCAGCTCTTCCAGCCCAAGAACAGAACGCCAGCGCCCGCTGAGGGACAGGCACAGGCGCGGGCCCTTCCCGAGAGGGCGCCCCTGTGGCCAAGAAGCAATGGATGTGCCCACCGCGGGGTCTCGGAGGCGCTGGCAACGCCCCCCCCCCGGGAGGCACAGTGCGGGCCCCGGGGCGATGCTAGAATAGGGCGAGCCGGGACCAGCACGCGTCGGCCAGCGTGTGGAGAAACAGGAGCCCTGGGCACGGTGGGGGGAGCCGGTGCCGCCGCCGCCTGCACCAGTCTGTCCCCGAGAAGCAGAGACTCCCCGTGGGACCAGCGCTCCCGGCCCTGGGACGCCGGGAAGATGGAGAGGCCCGAACAGCGGCACCCACCCGTGTCCGTGTGAGCGGAGACACGGATGACAAGGCGGGCGTGGGCTGGGGGCCCCTCTCCCACGGGGTCTCCTGGAAGGCAGGCAGGGGCCCTGTCTCCACCCTCTCAGGAAGGCAGCCCAGCCCACGGGGGACCTAGGAGGTGAGTGGCGGGGTGAGGAGGGAGAGGGAGGGAGGGAAGCGGGGAGGCGCGAGGACAGAGGGAGGAGAGTGAGGAGGAGGGAGAGAGGGAGGCAGGGAGGCAAGGAGGGAGGGAGGAATTGCTGGTCCCAGAGGAAACTTGCTTTCTCGTTGCCATGGGGACAGCGAGGATGCGACACAGGTGGGGCTCAGACAGCAGCACCCCATCCTCGCCCGCACCCCCCGCCCCACGCAACCTGCACAGGGAAGGAAGCTCATTCTACTGAGAACAAAACCGGGAGGGAAGTGGGTGTGCGGGGAGCTGACAGCAGGTCTGACGCCCCCTCACTCCGCTGGGCCAGAGGGTCTGGCTGCACGGCTGTCCCGGCCACTGCCCAGCACCTCCCACGCTCTCCTGGGGCGACTCCATCCCCGGAGCCCAGCGCTGTCCTGGGAGCTGCTCCAGGCACCCACCTCTGCCCCCGGGTATCTCTGCCCCTCCCAGGCCTGTGCGCTCCCCCCCTCCCCCAGCCATCAGCATCTCCAGGCCTGCAAGACCCACCAGGCTCCTCCCCCTGGTCCGGCACGGAGCAGGCCCATCAGACAGACACCCGGCAGCATCAGGACCCGGGAACCTGGGTGCAGAGGCCTCAGCTGGAGAGCCGGAGGAGGAGGAGGAGGAGGAGGAGGGGGGGGGAGGAAGCAATGCTGGCGCCGATGCCCGCACACTGCGGGCGGCAGCACCACGGTGGCACCTGCCTGGGCACGCAGCCAGACGCGGGCCGACCGAGGCTCCTGCTGGCGGCGAGGACAGGGCCTGCCCGCGCTCCGGCTCTGGCTCCAAGGGACAAGCGTCTTGGGGAAAATGGGGGGCCGGGGTGACCGGTGCCCTGCTCCCTGCCGGCCCCCCCCCCGGCCGGCCCCCCCCCCCACGGTGCCTCTGGCCTCACCTCCAGCCCTCGGGGGCATCTGGCCAGGCTGCCTACCTGCCGGGGTCCCGGCACCCAAGCCCGGCCCGATCAGCCGGCCCAGGAGAGGCCCACGGGACGGGCAGAGTGACCGCCAGGACGGCCGCCGGCCTCTCCCTGCCGCCAGCGGGCCGGGTCCTTCCCCTTCTCCTTCAGGTCCCAGGAGCCGCTGCCCGCCCGGCCGCCCGGCACGCTCCGGCGGCTGCTCCTGTGTCGCCGAGCGGCCGCCTCCCCCCGGCTCCGCTGCCCGCCCGCGCCGCGCCTCTCCTCTCCTCTCTCTCAGGAGGGAGCTCGGAGCTGCAGAGCCCACGGCGCAGCCAGCCGGCTCCGGCGGAGACACAGGGCCGTCCATCTTCCCGGAGCCCTCAGCCTCCGCCGGCTGGAGCCCAGCCTGTGCATTGTGGGGGGGGGGCAAGGGGGGACGCAGACACCGCCCCCCACGCTATGCTCGGCTGCAATCCCACGTCGCCCGCTCACTCTGCAGACTGGTCACCTCCCCCTCGCGTCTGGGCCCACCAGGGAGGCCTGCTGGCCGCCCCCCCCCCCGCTCCCCAAACAGGGCCCCCCCCCCCCCGCACCCAGCGGGGGGCAGCTCCCCGGCCCTGTCCCTCGCATCCCCTGAGGACATTTCTGGAGCCTTCCATGGGGCCAAGAAGCAGGGCAGGCAGCGGGGCGGGGTCAGGTCTGCCGGTCCCGGGCGCAGGGCACGGCCCACGGTGGTTGGGAAGCCGCGAGGGTCACCTGCCTGCAGCACCGACACGCACACACAGGGGCCAGTGGGAGGGGGTGCGTTTCCCTGTTACGAGATCTGTACGTGGCACAGCGTGTTATGAGATCTGTACATGGCACCGCATGTTATAAGATCTGTATATGGCACTGCGTGTTACAAGATCTGTATATGGCACTGCATGTTATAAGATCTGTATATGACACCAAGTGTTATAAAATCTGTA
>JAAGEH010002115.1:0-25967 GCA_011751065.1 Lasiurus cinereus
GGAGGCACCTCCCTGCACTGTGGTGTCTGGGCCTGAGCCCTGGGGGTGTCCGCTGGTGCGCGCCCAGGTGACCAGGCCTGGTCCGGAGGCGTGAGGACAGCCAGGCGGAGGGACCGAGGGAGCTGACGGGGGCCCCGCCCGGCTGAGGGTGCAGACCCAGGTGCAGTGTGGGCAGTGCCAGGCAAGGGGAGGGGGCCCAGGATGGAGACCCAGGCGGGGCCCCTGAGCGGGAAGGTGGCCAGGGGGTGCTGGAGAGGGAGGGGGGATCCTGGGAGGGATCCTGGGGAGGTGTGGACAGGAGGAGCTGCTGTGGGGGCCGAGGAGGGTCGGGGACACAGCCAGCTTCCCAGAAGCCACAGGAGGCCACGCCCGCAGCCTCAGCGCCCGGGAAAGAGGGCTCGGTGCTGGGGGACGGGCAGGGCCGGAGGCCGCAGGGCTGGGCTGTGGGCTGTGCTCTGGGGGGCGGCCGCCCCGTGTCCGCCTGCCGTCCCGGCTGGGCCTGCCTCCCTCTGGAGCTGGGACCCCCGGGCAGCAGGAGGGAGCCTGGCTGGCCTGGGGGTGGGTGCAGGGCCCCGGAGTGGACACAGGGCCCCTGGGTGGGCGCAGGGGTTCGGGGTGGGTACAGGGGCCCGGGGTGGGTACAGGGGCCAGGAGTAGGTGCAGGGCCCCAGAGTGGACACGGGGCCACGGGGTGGGTACAGGGACCTGGGGATGGGCCCAGGGCTTCGGGGTGGGTGCAGGGCTTTAGGGTGGGCACAGGGGCCCCAGGGGTGGGTGCAGGGGCCGGGAGACACAGGGCCCTGGGGTGGGCACAGGTCCTGAGGTGGATGCAGGGTCCGGGGTAGAAGTAGGACCCCAGGGTGGGTGCGGGGCCTTTGGGTGGGTACAGGGCCCCAGGGTTGGGGCAGGGGCCTGGATTGGGCATAAGGGCTCCAGGATGGGTGCAGGGCCCTGGGGTGGGTGCAAGGCCTCAGAGTGGACATGGGGCCATGGGGTGGGTGCGGGGCCTTAGGGTGGACACGGGGCCCCCAGGTGGGTGCAGGGCCTTGGGTGGGCACAGATCCTGAGGTGGGTGCAGGGCCCCGGGGTGGGTGCAGGGGCCCGGGTGGGTGCAGGGGATCGGGATGGGTGCAGGGGCCTGGGGTGGGTGCAGGGGCCTAGGGTGGGTATAGGGCCCGGGGTGTGTGCAGGGCCTCAGAGTGGACACAGGACCCTGGGGTGGACACGGGGCCTTAGGGTGGACACGGGGCCCGGGGTGGGCGCGGGCCCGGCCTCACTCACCGGCAGGCGGCGCACACGAAGCAGTCGGGGTGGTAGGTCCTGCCGAGCGCGGACACCACCTCGCCCTCGATGAAGCGGTCGCAGGCGAAGCAGCGGGTGCCGTACAGACGCTGGTAGTCCTGCGTGCAGATGTGCTGGCCCTGGCGCACGAAGAAGCCGCCCTCGGCCAGGTCGCAGCCGCACACTGGGGAGAGCGCGAGGCAGCGTTAGGCCGACCCTCTCCCACGGGGCCCCACAGACACCGACCCCCCCCCCACACACACACACCACCTGATGCAGGCTGGCAGCTCACTGAGAAACCTCCTGTGGGGGCCAGCCGGGCACTGCCCCAGCTTCGCCTCGGCCTGGACTGGAGTGGACTGCCTGTGGACGCTTCCAGAAAGGACGCCAGCCTCCCTCCCTCGCTCGGGGACCCACCAGGGAGATCTTTGAGGCCCAAGCCTCCCCTCTGTGCCCCGCACCCGCTCCGGCCAACCTGGCTCCTGTCCCCAAGCGGGATAGGATAGAAGGATCAGAAAGGCACCTACTTTGCACCAGGTGGCCTGGGTGGGGAGGTGTCTGTGGCAGAGGACAGATGAATCCAGAGGTCAATGCTGGGTCACTGTGACCGTCCTGACCCGCCCCACTCCTCCCACTGTGGACACGGCCAGGTCCAGGACACCTGACCATGAACCCTTCTGTCTCCTGGCCCCCAACACACACCTGCTGCCTCAGGGAGCTGGGACGGGGGAACTCTGCTAGGTGGACACCGGGCACCCAGCCTCCGGGCAGCCGGTAACTCAACCACTGGGACACCTGAGCCTTCACCCCACACATGCCTCTCCTGCCCCAGGGACACGTGGGGGCCAGGCAGGGTTTCAGAGGGAGCACTTCCTGGATCCCTTCCTCCCTGATGGAGGCCCCCTCCCCCGCCCAGGCAGCCCCAACATCTCGGCCAGGCCAGTCCTCACAGGTCACGGCCTCTCGAGGTGTGAAAAACCGTGTGGCCCTCATACGGTTCTGAATCGATACCTCGGAGTTTTTGTTAAAAGGGTATCATTTCCAGGAGTTCCCAGGACTGGGTCTTTGTGGGGTTTTGTTTGTTTGTTTAATATATTTTATTGCTTTTTTACAGAGAGGAAGGGAGAGGGACAGAGAGTTAGAAACATCAATGAGAGAGAAACATCCATCAGCTGCCTCCTGCAAGCCCCCCACTGGGGATGTGGCCGCAACCAAGGCACATGCCCTTGACCGGAATCAAACCTGAGACCCTTCAGTCCACAGGCTGACGCTCTATCCACTGAGCCACACCAGATAGGGCGTTTGGTTTTTAATCCTCATCCTACCGGAAACCAGTTCCAGCAAGTAATAATGACAAGAGTTTCACCAAAAGGTTGGTGAAGGGTGAGCCACATATGTAGTTTACCTGTTGGAATGGCTAAACAGCACTTCCCCCCAACCTGAATAGGACTGTTAACTGCCGACAGCTCAGGGCATGCTATTGCCTCCTGTTGGCCAAACCCCTGAACAACTGTAGGCTATTCCCCAACCTGACACTCTCTGTAAACCCTCTGATACCTTTCCCTTTGAAGTGTATGTCTCCACCTTGCCTTAAGACAAATTGTGTTAATAAATAGCACGGGGTCCTGAGACAAGGTGAGCCTTCAGTTCCTTTAGCTCAGTGGTTCTCAACCTTCCTAAGGCCGTGACCCTTGCATACAGTTTCTCATGTGGTGGTGACCTCCAACCGTGAAATTTTGCTACTGTTATGCATCATGATGTAATTATCTTCATTTTCCGATGGTCTTAGGTGACCTCTGTGAAAGGGTCATTCGACCCCCAAAAGGGGTCGCTACCCACAGGTTGAGAACCGCTGCTTTAGCTGAAGCTCCTCTGACCCTCTGCCTGGACTGGAGTGGGCTTCCTTGTGGACGCTTCCAGAAAGGGGCACCGGCTGGGCAGACACCTCAGTGCTGACCCACGGGGGGTCTGTGCGGCCCCGGTCCTCCCTTCCTCTTCTCCAGGGGAGGCCAGCTTCCTGGACAGGCCAGGCGCAGGCTGTGAGCGCTGAGGGCCGGCCGCGGGAGCCTCCTGGGTTTGGGCCCCGGCTCCAGGCTCCGCCGTGGGCTGCGCTGTGTGCCCCTGGGCCAGCTCCTGACCCCTCTGGGCCTCCTCGGAGGCGAACGCGCAGCACCCAGGAGCTGGGTGACGTGCGCACTGCAGGGGGGCCTGCCAGGCCGGCTGTGCTGAGGACCTCACCCAGAGCCCGGATCTGAATCCGGCTCATTCCCAGGTGGGGGGGGCCCTTGGCCGAGTCTGGCATCACGACAGACCAGACGGCGGTGCCCCCTCAGGAGGGACAGGCTCTCCAGGCCTGCCAGGAGGTCCACGGTCTTTTCCTGCAATACCACCCCCCCCCCATCCCTCCACCCCACCCACCAGTTTCTGTCTTTCCTAAGGGCGTGGCGGCCAGACTGCCCCCTGGAGGGCCACGTGTGTCATGGGCCTCGTGCCCCGTGGAAACTTGAGTCTCCACCATGCCAGCGCCAAGGCCTTCCCGCCACACCTGCCCGGGGCAGCTGCCACTTCCTCCAGGTCACGTGGCTGCCGACCAAACCTCCCCGGCTGCTGTGCTCGCTGCCGAGCTGGTACGGACAGGCCTGCTCTAAGTCCAAGTTCAAGTCCAAGTCCACGCACAATGAAAAAACCCTAATTCAGGCAGTTGCTAGTACATTCTCTCTTGCCCACGGGACCCGTGAGACTGTCAGGGGTCGCGGACAGCGGGGGGACCCTGAGTGTCAGCCCTGGGCCCTCGCTGTGGTCATTTCCGGGAAGTGAGTGGCCAGGATGGGCGGCCGTGGTGGGACGGTGACGGCACTTTCTGGAAGACCATTTGGCACCGACTCCAAGGGCTGTGAGGACCACCCCCGCCCTCTGACCCCGCGACCTCCTGACCCCCGGAGGCAGTGACCAGGCTCCCCCGAGGACCCTCAGCCCCCGGGGCTGGCTGCAGAGTGGCACCGCCCCTGGGGCAAATGATCCCTGGGGGCGGATGGCGTTGGAGAGCCGGGCAGCCCGAGTCGGGGCCCTCACTCCTGTGCTCCCCCCGCTGTGTGACCTGGGGTAAGTCACCTAACCTCTCTGAACCCACAAGCCCTCATTTGTAACACAGGCTTCCCCGTGCCCACGCCTGGCACGGCTGTCAAAGGACTCAGAGAAGCCGAGACCGGTGTGGCTCCGTGGATAGAGCGCCGGCCTGCGGACTGAGAGGTCCCAGGTTCTATTCCCGTTGGGGGCATGTACCTTGCTTGCGGGCATATCTCCACTGTGGGGTATGCAGGAGGCGGCTGATGGATGTCTCTCTCTCATCGATGTTTCTAACTCTCTATCCCTCTCCCTTCCTCTCTGTGAAAAATCAGTAAAATATGTTAAAAAAAAAAAAAGACCACCACCCTTTTAGCACGGCGCACCCCTCTCCGGCTTACACACCCTGTCAACCCAGGGGGCTCTGCTTCCCGGTGTCGGGGCGATGGGTCGCTATGGAGCGGAGGGAGACTGAACCAGACACGTGGCCCAGCATGCCGGGCTCCGAGGAAGGGAAGGGACGCCTCCGGCGGGCAGGCGGGCCAACGGGCAGGTCACCTCCTCAGGGAAGACCTCCCGGCTGCGTGTTCCCTTCATCCGGGCCTCGCAGAGCCCGCGGAGGCAGCTGTACTGTGCTCCTGCCCAAGGAAATGCCCGCTGCTCCCCTCTAGCGCTGCCCTGGCCCCCCATCCTCTCCCAGAAAACCCCAGCCCTGACCTCACTCCCAAACAGCCCCAGCTTAGACTTCAGCACCTTCTGAAGGCGGGGAGCGGGGGGCGGGGAGACAGCTGTGGGGGATCCACCAGGAGGCCTGGCCGGAGCCAGGAAATCCAGGGGCATCATGAACCTCAGCACCGACCCTGACAGCCACCCGCCCCCAGCCGGAGGGCAGCACCTGCAAGGGTGGGTGGGGCGGGTGGGATCCCAGGGTCCCAGGGTCAGGCAGCTATGGGGGTGGCCATCCTCTCTGAGTCACTGCCCCCCCCCCAAGCTGACCCAGGGTCGGCCCACTGACTGTGACCCTCCAGAACAGGAGGTCCAGGCTGGCTCCAGACCCAGCCCTGGGGAGGGAGGAGGGGAGTCGTGACTGGGGTCTCCAGTTTCCTCTCCCAAAGGAGGGCCAGGCACAGCTTCACTCAGAGCCCAGGACAGCGGCGGGGGGTGGCAGGCGGAGGGGGACCCCTCTCCGCCGTGGACCCCCCGGAGGAGGAGGTACGCTCGCTGTCCCAGGGACGGGCCTGGAACCCAGCCCAGACAAGCTTGGGGTACAGACTCCGTCCCTGGCGTAGGGCCTGCAGAAGGCAGCCGACCACCGCTTCTCCCTCCTCAGCGATGCTCCTCTCTCTCTCTCTCCCCTCCTCTCGGAAATCAACAAAAATGTATTTAAAAAAGAGAGAGCTAAAACCGGTTTGGCTCAGTGGATAGAGCGTTGGCCTGCGGACTGAAGGGTCCCAGGTTCAATTCCGGTCCAGGGCATGTATGTACCCTGGTTGTGGGCACATCCCCAGTGGGGGACGTGCAGGAGGCGGCTGATCAATGTTTCTAACACTCATTGATGTTTCCAACTCTCTATCCCTCTCCCTTCCTCTCTGTAAAAATCAACAAAATATATTTTTTTTAAAAAAAGAGAGAGAGAGCAGCAGGTGGGGCCAGCTTCCTGGTGGGCTCCTCACTGGTTTTGCTCACGCCACCTTCTCCCATCAGGCCACGGAGGCCATGTTCACTGGGATGGATGGCTACGCTCTCCTCCTATGCCCGGCAGGGCCCCCGCACCCACCCAGGGCCCCGGGGCCACTGCTTGGCCCTGGACCTGAGTCCTCGATGGGGGTGCGGCTGGGTGACAGCCCTGGGACTCCTGTCTCACCCGTGGGTGACGCAGCCCCAGGAGAGGGTGACTCTGCAGTAGGCGGGACCTGCACTCGGATTTCCAGCTCCCGGCCTCCCGGAGGCGCCCGGCGGGCTGTGGGCAGCGGGCGGCGGTTCGGGCCGCACCAGGGGCGGGCCGGGCACTCACCTTGGCAGACGAAGCACTGGAGGTGGAAGTACTTGCTCTGCACGCGCAGCACCTCGCCCCGGCACACGCCGCCGCACGTGGTGCACAGGATGGCCGAGCCCGGCGGCTTCTCCAGGGCGCCCAGCGCCGCCGGCGGCTCCGACACTGCTGGGGAGAGGGCCGCGTTACCGGGGCGACAGGCCCGGGGCGGGCAGCCGGCGAGGGGCGAGGACTCCGGGCCACCCCCCCACAGCACAGTCCCGGGGCATCAGGCACTGCTGTCCTCTCCGGGGGACCCGTGGAGCGGACGTGGTCAGCCCCCTCCCGGGAGCACACCGGCGGGGACCGGGACATCACCACCTCCCCCTGGAGGCCTCCCCCCACCCTGCAGCCTGGACCTGGCACAACCGGGAGCTGGCAGCCTCTGCAGCCAGGGCCCAGCACCCTGGAATGCAGCTCCCTGAGCACCATCCCCCTGCGCCCCTCGCTCCTCTGTGCCAGGGGCCTGAGCCGAGGAGGTGAGGGAGGCCCGGACACCCACATAGGCCAGGGCAGTGACTGGCTGGGTGGGACTGTGCGCTACTCATCCATACCCCCTCCCTATACCCCCACTCGCCCATATCCCCCTCACTCATACCCCCTCACCCAGGCCTGCTCCAAGGAGCTTGGTGCAGCCAGCCAGCCGGGCAGCCACAGGGACACCGCCTGGCAGAACCGGCGGGGAAGCCGGGGCCGGCACCAGCTCCCTCCCAGGCAGCCCCACGGCGCGAGCAGTGGGTTAGCGGCAGAGGCTGGACCCACTTCCCACTCAGGACTCGCTCCTAAAAGCCACACCTGCTGGGCGCTGGCCCTGAGGGGCCCCCGGCCTGCAAGGCCCCATCCCGAGGGGCACCTTTCTCCCTTCCGTCTCCCACCTGCCCCCCCACCAGAGCCCCACCTCCTACAGCCCCCACCGGCCAGGGCACCGAGGGCTCCTCCATCCCCGCAGCCACTGCCCTCCCTGGCCGGCAGCCCCGAGGGCCCGGGCCACGCTGGGGACAGCAGCCTGCCGAGGAGGAGGCTCTTTCTTTCTTTTTTTAAAATATATTTTACTGATTTTTTTTACAGAGAGAAACGGAGAGAGATAGAAAGTCAGAAACATCGATGAGAGAGAGACATCCATCAGCCGCCTCCTGCACACCCCACAGTGGAGATGTGCCCGCAAGCAAGGTGCATGCCCCCGACCGGAATCGAACCCGGGACCTTTCAGTCCGCAGGCCGACACTCTATCCACTGAGCCACACCGGTCTCGGCAAGGAGGAGGCTCTGAACACCCCACGGGGAGCGGGTGCCAGCTGTCGGGGACGGGGCGTCACGCTGGCTGGAGAGGCGGCGCGGGAACGGGGACTGTGGCACCGGGCCCGACGTCAGTGCCCGCTGGCGCGTCCCGAGGTGCCAGGAGCCCTCGCACACACACGGCAGCTCGGTGCAGGTCCCTCTGGGCAAACGCCAGCAGGTCACAGGCCCGCCTCCCTCCCCCCACAGAGCAACAGCAGAGCCTTCTCCTGGGTGGGGCGGCCCGCGACGGGTGTCCTGGGCTCGGATCTCAGGCCCCCGGGGGCCATTGAGGTGTGAAGCCTCAGACAGCGAGGGCCAGTGCCCGCCGCGCCTCGCCGAGGCTGCCCGCCATTAAGTCAGGTCGGAGGTCAAATCGGCATGGTGGGGGCGGCGGCAGGGGGACAAGGGTCGTCCACTGTTATCTCCTCGTCCAGCAGGCACACAAAGGACAATGAGCGGCCGTGTGTCTCCACAGGAGCACAGGCACGTGCTACTGCTGCTGCTGGAGGCGGCCCAACGCGTGCGGGAAACGTGGGAAACGTCCCCCGCCCCGCTCCCTCCCCCATCAGTGCCAGAGCCCTGGGTCCCGCAGGCACTGCAGGCTGTGCGGTTCAGACTCTGGGGTGCAGCCCCGGCCCCACCTCCGACTTGCTGGGACCTGGAACTCCCCGACTCCCATCTGTCTGTCCCTCCACCCTCCACCCACATCCCCTGCCCGGGCGGTGCCAGGAGCCACGGACAAAAATGTGTGCGTCCAGGGTGCAGCAGTCCCTGTGCCCAGCACCCAACAGCCATTGTCCCCTTCAAGCCCCACCCCCGGCCTGAACCACCCGTTCCCTGGCTCCTGGAGATGTCTTGGGGTGCGGGGTGGAGTAGGGGATTGGGGGGAGAGGGGGCCAGCTTGAAGACATGGTTTCCTGGAGGACCGGAGGCCTGTGAGGTGAGAGCAGGGTGCTGCCCCCTGGTGGTGAGACATAGCCACTGCGTGGTGGCCACAGACACCTGTCTCCCTGCAGGGACAAGGGGTGCGGGCGGGTGACCCTGCCAGCCTGCACCTGCCCGCCTGTCCGCTGGGTCTGTGACGCGTGTGGACCGGTCGCATGGGCCTTTGACCCCAGAGAGGGTCTCAGCCCTCCTGCAGCTGCCGGTCAGGGCGAGGTCAGCCGTGCACATGGGACTCTGCAGAGAGTCCACCCCTCACAGCGGCCTGCAGAGTCAGTGCTGCGGCTGCTGCTGAGCCAGCCCAGGCCAGAGAGGGGGCCCCGCTGGCACGTGGCCGCGCACGGCACGGTGCTCTCCACGCGGCCCCCATGAGGGATGGGCGGCTCTGGCCACCATTCCCGTCTGGTGTGTGAGCGTCACAGACAGTCTCCCCCCTTAAGCCGCGAGGACAGAGGACCCAGCGCACCCTCCCTCTCGGGAGCACGCCCATCCGCCTCTCCCCGTCCTGGCCCCGGCCCAGCCCAAGCAGGTGACCGTTAGCTTCCGTACCCCCAGCTCCAAGGCCCCCCGGGGCCTCTACCACCGTGTCCTAACCCCTTTCTCCAGGAGTGGCTTCCCCCACCTGGCGACTCACCCGCTCAACGCTCCCTGACACAGAACACGAGAGGAAGAGGTGAAGTGTCAAGCCACGAGCCCTCGAAGCCCGAGAGGGCGTGGGGGGGGGGACGCGGATGCGTGTTGCTAGGTGACGAGCCGGCCCGAGAAGGCCAGGCACCGCGCCTCCCACCACAGGACCCGCGGGAGGAGACGGCGCCATGGAGACAGCGCACACTCAGCGCCCGGCCTGTCGGTAGGGGGAGCGGGAGGGGGACAGGGGGAGGGGGACGGGAGAGGGGAGGGCTCCGGGGCCCTGTGGCAGGGGACACCTGTCCTACGCCTTTGTCCAAGCCCAGAGGACACGCGGCTCCTGATGGGGTCACCGCTGCAGGGAAAGCCCCCCCTCTTTCCCTCCTCCACCCCGAGCAGGGTTCACAACGGACCCGGCTGGGGGCAGGTCGGGAAGGCTGGACTTTCTGTGCAACATTTTAAAAACGTGGACTCGGAAGACCTGCTCTTACGTCCTTTCCCCTCTCTCGTGCTGTTGCTGCTGCCTCTGCTGAGGACGCGTTCCCGCTGGTCCTCAGAGAGGGGAGGAGGGAGGGAGGGAGAGACGGAGAGAGACACCGATGTGAGAGAGACACATCGATTGGCTGCCTCCCGCACGCAACCCGACGTGGGCCGGGGCTCCAGCCTGCAGCTGCGTACACGGCCCTCGCCCGGAATCAAACCCGGGACCCTGTGGTCCCTGGGCCGACACTCTATCCACGGAGCCACACCAGCTAGGGCTGTCCAAGTTTTCTGCAACCGAAAAACTGCTCTAAGAAAGAGTCTGTAAAAAATGTTCAGCCGAGACCGGTGTGGCTCAGTGGAGAGAGCGTCGGCCGGCGGACTGAAAGGTCCCGGGTTCGATTCCGGTCAGGGGCATGTACCTTGGTGGCGGGCACATCCCCAGTGGGGGGCGTGCAGGAGGCGGCTGATCGATGTTTCTCTCCCATTAATGTTTCTAACTCTCTATCCCTCTCCTTTCCTCTCTGTGAAAAATCAATAAAATATATTTTTAAAAATTTTTTTTCAGAGGGGGAGGGAGTGGGAGAGAAACTACCACATTGGAGACCCACACAGCAAGTGGCAGGTTTGTGTCACCGTGACTTGGAGCTCGGCTGGACACATGGTTTGCCAAGGCCTAACGGCGCCAATAACATGCAACACACTCAGGTGGTGGGACCCCTCTAGGCCGCGCGGTGCCATCCGGGGATCATGGACCCCACCACCTCTCAAAGGAGCCGGAGGCACAGGCTCTTGGGACGGAGGGCAGAGGCCCTGATCGCCGCGGCCCCGCCCCGTGGCCCGCCGGGCGCCGTGGCCCTCTGCCACCAGGGACCAGGCCTGGGAGTCCCGGGCCGTGCCCTCCCCTCCCCACGGCTGTCTCTGCACCTGCCCCTCTGTTTCCAGGGTGGTGACGGGGCAGGTGGGCACCTGGTTATGTTAGGGGGTGAGGGGCTCCTTCCAGAGGCAGGAGCCGGGAGCACCCACGGCGCCAGCTCAGGCTTCCGGCAAACCGGGGACAGCGCCAGCTTCAGCAGCTGGTCCCCCCCTACCCCCCTCCCGCCACCCACACCCCCGGGTGATATTTCATCCCCGGAAGAGTGGCCTTCCTGACTGGGAGGCATCTGAGGATCTCAGGGTGGCCTTCCGGAATTTGGGGAGACATAATCCCCTAAACCCAGGCCCATCCCTCCCCCACCACCTCCCCATTTCCCCCCCCACACACACACACACGGGAAATGCCAGGACCCCACAGTCTGGGCCGGGACTCGGGTCTCTGGACGCCCAGGCCCGTGCCCGTGCCTGGGTCACACGCCATTGGCCAGGTGGCCCAGCACCCGGCACCCGGCACCCGGCAGACGCCCAGTAATGAGAAGCAGGCCACGCGCGGGCGACGCCAGCCCCGCCCCGTGCCCGGCAGGAGGAGGCACAGCTTTGGGCGTCCTCCTCTTTCAGCACCTGGGCCTGGGTGCTCCGGGCACTGCTCCGCAGCCACCAGCTGGCAACGGGCAGAGAGCACCTCCAGGATTCGAACCACGGCCGCCAGACCCCACCCCACCGCCAGCTCCCACCCAGAGGGCTGGTGAGGCCAAACTCAGCCTCTGCCTGCCACGGGACACCCCAGTGAGGGAGATGGTGCGGGGGCTCAGGACCTGCCCTGCACCCCCAGGCAGACACCGGCCAGCTCAGGTCACCAGCCCCCGCTTCTCCCCCTGTCTCCCCACTACCCCCCTCTTCCTCGCCCAGGCCTTTGCAGAGGGGGCCGCAGCCATGACCTCCGGATGGTGCTTGTGATCCTGGTTATGAGTCACAGGAAGGAGCAAAGGGGAGCGCGGACACCAGGACACCATCGGCACGTCCTCCGGCAGCTGCACCAGGAGCTGTGACGTCACACCCTTCTCCCCGCCCCTCCCTGCTCCCCGGGGACCGAGGCCCATTCCCGCCGGTCACTGGGGGGAGGAGCAGAGGAGGGGGTCCAACCAAGTGGGAGAGGTGCAGGCTCAGGGAAGGGGGGTGACCAGGGAAGGTGCCTGTCAATCACACCTGGGAACGGAGGTCGGGGGGGCCAGAGTGGGCGTGGCCACTGCAAGTTCACGGAAATGTGGGGAATAACCATGGCCTCCACCGAGGCGTCCCTCCCCTGGCTGGTGGCTCTCTCTCGGCTCTCTGGCTCCGCACCCACCCGTGCTCCCCCCACAGCTGCAAGGCCCGTGGCCACTGGCCCCACAGGCTCCGGCTGCTGGGCTGCAGCTGGGCACAGACTGGGCACCACCAGTACAGGGAGCGGACACGCTGGACGCCGGCTTGTACGTCAACCCCCCTGAAGCCACGGCGACCCCCCTCCTCGCGGGACACAGGGAAGCGGGGCGCACCTGCGTCTCCTGTGGGGGAATGGCTGTCGGGGTCCTTGGTCCATTTAATTTGGACGCCTTTCCTATGATTATCGTTCCTGTGTTCCAGGTGCAAGTCCCCGCAGGGAACGCAGGGTGTGCAAACACGGCCTGCCACCCCTTCTGCGAGGCGCGTGGACATTTTCCCCACGAGGTTGTCGGCAGCAAAAACGTGTCTCATTCTGATGAGATCAAACTCATGTCTATTTTCTTTTTCTTTTTTTACTATCTTTTTATTGGTATTGATTTCAGAGAGGAAGGGAGAGGGAGAGAGAAACATCCATGAGAGAGAATCATGGACCGGCTGCCTCCGGCACACCCCCTACTGGGGATCGAGCCCCACCCCAGGCATGTGCCCTTGACCAGAATCGAACCCAGGGCCCCTTCAGTCCATAGGCCGGGGCTCTATCCATTGAGCCACACCAGCCAGGCGCATGTATATCTTCTGTGCTGCTTATGTCCTTGGTTCACGTGGAAGAATACACAGCCGCCAGCTGGTGCTGCTCTGTGGATGGAGTGTCGTGCCCCAAGAGGCTGCCAGAGTGATTCCCATTCAGGACACCCGCCTGGGTTGTGGGCTCCACCCCCAGGGTGGGAGGGGGGCGTGCAGGAGGCAGCCAAACGGTGATTTCCTCTTATCACTGATGCTTCTATTTCTCTCTCTCCCCTCCTCTCTGAAATCAATAAAAACATCTTTTAAAAAAAAAAAAAAGAAAGAAAGAAAAGAGCCGAAACCAGTTTGGCTCAGCGGCAGCCTGCAGACTGAAGGGTCCCGGGTTCGATTCCGGTCAAGGGCATGTACCTTGCTTGCGGGCACATCCCCAGTGCAGGGGGAGTGCAGGAGGCGGCTGATCGACGTCTCTCTCTCTCATGGATGTTTCTGGCTCTCTAGCCCTCTCCCTTCCTCCCTGTAAAAAAAATCAATAAAATATATTTTTTTAAAAAAAGAAAGAAAAAGAAAATAAACCGTTGCCCAGTCTGCGATCACAGACCTCTCCCCGTTTTCTTCGAAGAGGTCCGTGGTTTTGCAGTTTCTGCGCGCGCGCACACACACACACACACACACACACACACACACACCACCCAGGGATCTGTGTGGGCAGCCGCTCATTCCTCGGCGGCGGTTTTATCAGAGACGCCGCCGCTCCGAGGCTCTGTCTGCAGGCCAGTCCCCTGCTCTTTGCCACTGGCCCCCGCACACCCCCCCCATCACCCCGGGGAAACACACCAGGGCGGGAAGGACACGGTGTCCTCGTCGAGCGGACAGAGACCCGCCACGCCCCCGGCATGGAAATTCCATTTGAGAAACAGACACCGTCACGTGACGCCGCCCGGGAGCCGCGGGTATTTTCAGAGCCGGCAGCACGCCCGCCTGCCGGGGGCCACTCCCCGCGCCCCAGCTGCCTGCAGCTCCCCGGCCGGGCAGAGCGGGGCGAACCAGGTCCCCGGCGGGGAGCCCGGCCCCACACCTGCTCCGGGAGACACATCCCCCTGTCTGCTCTGCTCCCACGGGGCACCTGGAGGGAGGGACCGTCACCTCTGAGAGATGGGGCCTCTGGGGCCCCGGGCAGTGGCGAGTCCCCACTAAACAGGCGAGGAAGCCAGGACAGGCAGAATAGGGAAACTGAGCCGGAACCGGTGTGGCTCAGTGGATAGATTTGTCGGCTTGTGGACTGAAAGGTCCCAGGTTCAATTCCAGTACCTTGGTGGCAGGCACATCCCCAGTCGGGGGCATACAGGAGGCGGCTGATCGATGTCTCTCTCTCATCGATGTTTCTGACTCTCTATCCCTCTCCCTTCCTCTCTGTAAAAAAAATCAATAAAATATATTTAAAAAAAAAGAATTAAAAAAAAGAACAGGGAAACTGAGGCAGAGCTAGGAGCCAAGCCGTTCACAGCCAACGAGTGAATCGCAAAATCCTCTCTTCCGTAACCAGGGCACCTACTCAGAGAGACAGACGGCAGCCTGCCAATCAGGGCCCCTGTGCCAACCACACAGGACAGTGAGGTGGGCACCGAGCCAAGTCCTGGCACGTCGGCAAACCCGGATGCATATTCTCCCGGGTCCTCCCTAAGACTTCCTCTAACCCAGCGGCTCTCAACCTGTGGGTCTCGAACAGCTAGCAGGGTCTCCTAAGACCATCAGAAAACACAGATATTTACATTACGATTCATAACAGCAGCAAATGACAGTGATGAAGTAGCGACAGAAATAATTTTATGGTTGGGGGTCACCACCACATAAAGAACTGCATTAAAGGGTGGCGGCCTTAGGAAGGTTGAGAACCACTGCTCTAACCCCTCCGCCTGCAGCACCCTTAGAATGGAGGTCCCGATGCCTTCTTTCTCCCAGGAGCCTGCGGGTGGCTTCCCCCTGCCTCCCCCACAGATGTACCCGCTCAGGGACCCCACGAGACTTGCAACCAGGGGAGCAAAGGCAGCGGCAGCTCCTCCCGCTCACCCCGACCCTGTCCCCAAGAGCCCCTGCCTCTGCCTTCTCCCAGAGCCAGCCCACCTGAGCCCATTTCCCCCCCCCACACACACCGCATCCCTCCCCGCGGCTCCTTCTGTCCCACGCCCCTCCTGTCCCCTGTCCCCTTCAATAACCCTCCTCTGGAAGCCACCAGGCCTGGCCGGGCCGCCCAGCGGTTAAGCCTCCACCCAGGAACCCAGAGGCTGCCGGTTCGACGCCCGCCTCCCCACCCCACCCCGTCAGGGCACGCGCCCAGGTCGCAGGCTTGATCGCCGGCGAGGGGCGCGGGAGGCAGCCGACCTGTGATGTTCCTCTCTCATCGGTGTTTCTCTCTCTCTCTGCTCCTCCCTTCCTCTCTGAAACCCTTCCTGCACCAAGTCAGGAATCCCCCCACCACGGGCCGGCCCTGGGCAGACCCGCTCTGGGCCTGGCCCCCTTTCCAGCGACATGTCCCAGGCGTGGTGGGTCAGCCAGAGCGAGGGCACGGCCCCCCTCCGGTTAATACAGCGGTACCTCGAGATACGAGTGCCCTAACATACGAGATTTTTGAGATATGAGCCTTCCAGCGAGTGAATTTTGCTTTGAAATTCAAGCAACATTTGAGATAGGAGTCATCGTGCGGATCGGCCGGCTGCACACGACCCACCAGTTTACCGAGACGCGAGCGTCTCATAGTTTCCCACGCCTCGAGGTGACAGAACGAATTAAACTCGTATCTCGAGGTGCCACTGTACAAACCATGGAGAGCACGGCGTCTGCACAGACCCGCGGCCCGAGGAGCGTGCCGTCGAGGGGAAGGCTCTGTCTGCGGCCAGAGAGGAGGCGCCCGCTGCCCACCGAGCCTCGTGCTGGGACAGAGGCTCCGGACCCGGGGGGGGGGGGCATTCCAGGACTGAGACGCGGTTGGACCCCACCCCGGCACCCCCCAGGCTCACAGAGGCGCTCGCTCCCTGTGCACCCCGATCTCTGCCTCTGGGGTCCAGGCTCCGTCCCCCGCCCCCCCTCCATCTCCAGGCACCCTCACCGCGGTCCTGGGGGAGATGAGGAGTGACTGGTGGTTTTATCTAAGTTGCCGATGGCCCCGTTTCTCGTGCCCACACCCGGAGGACTGGGTCTGTATGAAATCCCTAAAGCAGGCCGCTCGGCCTCCGCTCGGTGACATTGGAGGCCGGGCCACCCTTCGCTGGGGCCTGCAGCACCGCGGGGAGCTGGGCAGCGTCCCTGCTCCGCACCCCCCATGCCTGGAGCACCCCCGCCCTGCAAGCGGTGACAACCAGCAATGCCACCAGACAGTGCCCGGTGGTCCCTGGGCACAAACTGCCCGACCGAGAGTCCTGCCTTCAGGGACAAGGAGGGAGGGGAGGAGGAGGGAGGGGCCGGGGCAGGGGCTGTGGGCCCCGCGACTCCGCCCAGTGGGGGGGGGGTCAAAGGGCGCTGGAGCCCCATCTCGCTCCGGTGCCCCCCACCTCCCCTTCCCCGGGTCTCGGCTTATTGGCCTGTAGAATGGGCCACCCCACCAAGGCCCAGAGCCTGGCATACAGTCGGCGCTCCTAAGTGCTGCCCCCGTCCCCGATCCATACACAGCGGCGCTCAGTGGACGGCCTCCCTCTCTGCCGGGCGCCCAAAGCTCATTCCGGACCCAAGACTTCCCGGGAGAGAGACCTCGCGCCTTCCTCCCGCCCCGGCCTCCGTCCGGCAAAGGGCGGTCTGGGCCTTACCCGTCTCCCCTCCGGGCATCCCCATGGAGCGAGCGAGGCCTCCTGCGGAGGGTGTGGGCACCCGGGTGGCGGCAGGCAGCCGCTGGGCCGGGCGGGCGCCTCTGCGGCCAGCACAGCCCGGATGGACACCCAGAGGGTCACGCGGCCGCCGCCACCCGGGTGCCCACACCCTGAAATAGCCGGCCGGGCTCCGGGGCGCACCTGTTCCTGGCTCCGGGAAAGGGGCGGGGGCGGCGGGGGAGGGGCGGAGGCTGGGACTCCGGCGGCTCCCCCGCCGCCCCCGCCCCCTCCTCTCTGCCAGGGGCCGGGCTGCCAACAGGCCACACACAGGCAGAGCTTCGGCCACGGACGCATCGCTCTGAGTCCGGGAGGCCGAGGCGGACGGACAGGTGGGGGCAGGGCTGTGCTCCCTCCTGAGGCTCCTGGGACGGTCCTCTGCCTCTCCCAGGCCTCCCTCCCACACACACACACCCCACCCTATGGCTCCAGCCGTCCCGGCCCCGTGTCTGCATCACTCTGATCGCCACCACTGTCCTTAGGAGGCCTGGCCTGGGCCCGTGCCCCTCCGTCTCCAATAAGAACAGGGGCACTGGGCTGAGGGCCCCTAAACCAGGGGGCTGCCATCCCATCCTCTTCTCCTCACATCTGTAAGGACCTCACTCCACGGCAGGCCCCAGGCAGGGCTCTGGGTGACATGGAGTTAGAGGGACTGCTCCCCATGCGTTTACTCTACACAGCCCCGTGCACCCGGGAAACTGAGGCCCAGGACGCTCAGTGACTCGTGGGAGACACGTGGGCATGAAGACAGCGCTGGGCCCGGCTGGTGTGGCTCGGTGGCTGAGCATCAACCTAGGAACCAGGAGGTCAGGGTTCCATTCCCGGTCAGGGCCCAGGCCCAGGTTGTGGGCTCCATCCCCAGTGGGGGGCATGCAGGAGGCAGCCGATCCGTGATTCTCTCTCATCACTGATGTTTCTCTCCCTCTCCCTCTCCCTTCCCCTCTGAGATCTATAAAAAGTCACACATATCTCTCTATGTTTAAGGAATTTCTGTGCTGGGCCCCTGCCTGCGTCTGGCTGACGCCGTGGTCCCTGAGGCGTCCCCCTCCCCTGTGGTTCGGCTTTAGAGTCTTGGGAGGTGGACGTGTTTTGGACCCGCCCGCAGGGTCAGCGGCCACACGGCCCTGGACCCAGCGTGTGGCTGCAGCGAGCAAGCCCACGGCCTCATGGCGGTTCCTGGGGCATGTGGCGTGGGCAAAGCCAACTGGGAGCGGACCGTCCGGGCCAGGACCCAGCACACAGGCGCCAGGGCCTTGCAGTCACCGCTCCCACCCAAGAGGGACCAGGAGCAGCTCGGAGGTGGAGGGTTACCTCAGTGACGCCCTGCGGGCCCCCTCCCCGTCAGCGTCAGCATCGCTCAGAGTGGGGGTGGGGCCCTGGCTGACCAATCGGAGCTCCAGGAGCCTCGCCCAGTGGACGGGGCGGACCGCAGTGCCTGCCCAGCGCGGGGCCCAGGAGCGGCACATGTTACGCACCCACAGCCGAGAGCCGTCCTTTGGGCATGCATGAGCCGTCCCGTCCCTCTACTCCTGCTGCTGTCCGCCTGCGCCTGTGCCCAGCTCAGGGCAGGGATGGCACGGAGCAGTGACCGGAGTCCACGGGCCGCCTCATCGCCGCCCGGGGCTCCCATTCCTCCTCCCCGTGAGGCACTGAGCAGGGGCGGCGGTGAGCTGGGTTGTGCCCATGCCAGCCGCAGGCTTTGAGCCCGAGAGGCCGGTGGGGGATAGGAGGGAGGAGTGGGGGGACAAAGAGAGGGGAGCGGGGGACCTGGGTCTGCTGCGTGTGACTTGTGTCCGACTGCAGCTCCCATCCTGCCCCCCCACTGCCCCCCACGCACCTTCCAGCTGCAGGTCAGGGGGGGTCACAGGGAAGGGGAGCCGGGGCCCTGAAACCCGTGAACTCCGGGTTCCGGGTCCTCAGAACAGGCACTTGGAGCCGGGCGAGTGACAGACAGGGAGCGGACCAGTGGCGTCCACACGGCTCTGGCAGCAGCACAGAAAGGGCCACGCGATCGGAGGGGGCGGCTCACGGATGTGCGTGCGCCTCTGCGGGTGCCTGGGACCCCACTCTCCCTGCCCCCTCCCCCTCGCTGGCAGCTGGGGCATGGGCAGCGTTGGGTCCCTGACCGTGTGTTGCTCCCGGCTGGTTCGGGTCAATGGCACGTGGGTGGTGGCAGAGCCCCGGGCAGGGTCTCGGCCGCAGGCCTCGCACCCGATCGACTGGGAGAACACCCCGGCCCGCGGGGCCCGGAGGAGGCGTCCGATGGGCCGGCACCCACCGGGCAGCCTGGCCACTGAGCCCCGCCGGCCGCAGGCTGCAGCCAGGACGCTGAGGGCCACCCCCTGTGGCTCAGTCTGCGGGGCCGCTGCGAGGAAGCAGCACCAACAGGGACCTCAGAGCGACACCCTCATCCTCTCCCCCTCCCGGGGCCAGGTGCCCACTCGGCCTTCCTGGGCGAGAGCCAGCCTGGGCAGCCACCGCCCTTCAGAGGTTGGGGAGGCCGGCCGCCAGCTGCCGGGGCCACCGGTGCCCGTGGCTCGTGGCTGCACCCCGTCTCTGCCACCGGCCTGTGTCTGCCTGCAGCCTCCTCTGCCTCTCCTCAGAGGATCGGGGGCTGCATCTGGGGCTCAGCGGGCCCCTCCCACCTCATTACCTGAGCTCACTCCGAACGCAGCACCCAGGGGCGGGATGAGGAGGGGCGGGGTGGGGGGAGGGCCACGCTCAGCCTGCTCTGGGCGAGGCGCACAGAAGCGCCAAACCCTCCTCCCACCGGGCTCTGCCTCTCTCTCTCTCTGCAGTTCAGCTTACGTAATAGGGACGCGGCCCACTAATCTGATTCTGGGCCCGAAAGTGGGTCCCACCTGCCGCAGGGGGGAGTTTTACCCCAACCCCACACCGGTGCGTCCCTGCAGGGCGGAGCCCCAGGGAACTACGATGCTCAAGGCATGGGGGTGGGGCTGACAGCGCCTGGAAGGACTCCCCGACCCTGGAGGTTGTCCTGACAGCTGGGTGCCTGGCAGCCTGGCTCTCGGGGGGCTGGGGACGGGGCTGTGACCAGAAAGGCCCCGTCGCCTCCCCCACGTTCTAAGAGCATCTTCGCTCCTGACAGCCCATGGCCCACGGATCACTGCAGGCGCGGCCGGGCGCTGACTCGTTCGTTGTCCACTTCTTCAGACGTGTTGAAGGGCTGCTCAGACAGTGCGTGTGCCGTCGATCGGAGCGAGGGGTCATCTGAAGGAGCAAGGGCTGGTGAACACGGTGGGTGGGTTAACACTTCCCAGGCAAGGTCTTTTAACGAGCATTTAACTGGGTTTGAAGTGTGTGATGGTGCGTCACGATGAAGCAAAATTACTTTGCCGTGTCTTCTGGCACATTCTGGTTGTTTCATGATCAATGCCTGGATCAAATTGATTATTTGTGGTCGGTATCGATCAGTATTAATGGTTTCACCGCGTTTTAGAAGCTCATAATACACCACACCTTCCTGATCCCACCAAACGCAGAGCATTTCCAAATGATTTGGCGTTTCAGTCAATGTTAATGGTTGACCTGGATCCACCCATGATTCTGTGCGTTTGGGATTCTCAAAATAAATCCACTTTTCATCGCCAGCCACATTTGATGCAAAAAAAAAAAACCCAAAACACCTTTCTTTCGTGCCATTGAAGCAACATTTTACCGATGACTTTTCGGTTTTCCATGTGTCTTTCGTTCAGTGGATGTGGCACCCGTTTTCCTTCCTTTAAAACCTTTCCCATGGCTTGTCAACGATCGGGAATTGTTTGCTGAGTAACGTTTAATCTTCCTGCGAGTTGTTTTTGAGTTTGACACGCATCTTCATCCAATAATGCTTGTCATTGTTGGCCTTCAAACTCTTTCGGTTGACCTGGACGTTCTTTGCCTTTCACATCAAAATTATCACTTTTTTACAGCAGTTAAACCAGCGTCCACAAGGATCCTGAGATGGAGCATGTTCACCACAAGTTTCCTGAAGTGTATGATAACTATTTCTTCAAAACAAAGTAATGAATTAAAACTTCCTTCAAATGCTCCTTTTGTGGCATGAAATTCAACATTTCTTAAAAAAATATATTTCATTGATTTTTTTTACAGAGAGGAAGGGAGAGAGCTAGAGAGTTAGAAACATCGACGATAGAGACATGGATCAGCTGCCTCCTGCACGCCCACACTGAGGATGCGCCCGCAACCAAGATACGTGCCCTTGACCGGAATCAAACCTGGGACCTTTCAGTCTGCAGGCCGACGCTCTATCCACTGAGCCACACCGGTTTGGGCAAATTCAACATTTTTAAGTGTAAAACTATCTACGATGTTAACACCTTCATCAAATTTGAAGTTTTGAGGCTTGCTGTCCATACAACAAAACAGCCAACATATCAAATCACGTGTATATCAACACATGTGTAACTCCAGCTAGTGAAAAAAGTCCGCGTGATTAACCGGTACGCCTAGCACACGTGCACACACCTGCGCACACACACACACCCCTGTGGACTTGTGCAGGCCGGGTCAGGTTCCGCCTATTCTGTGCCTGTGCGTGCCTCAGGCTCCCATCCGGCCAGCCCTGGGGGTGGCCCCAGCCCGGGGTAAGCGCAGAGTGTGGGCCCACGCCAGGTTGGAGTATGTGACGGAGGACGGGCCGATGCCCAGGGCCACAGAACCCCTGCAAGAAGTGACAACGTGGGTTCCACCGCGTGTCCCGCACCAGCCCCGCGGCTGGCATCGCAGGCGAGTCAGGCCACCGTGCCGGCCTCAGTTTCCCCACTGTACCCTGGGAACACGGAGCGCCCCCCACACAGGGCTGTGGTGAGGGGTGCGTGAATTTCCACACGTCCAGCGCTCTGCTGGCCCGGACATCTGGTGCCTGCTGGGGCGGGATCACAGGGCAGATGAGGTCACCTGTCACAGGACCATTACAATCAAAGGCGTGGATTTGGCCGAAACCGGTGTGGCTCAGTGGATAGAACGCCAGCCTGCGGACGGAAAGGTCCCAGGTTCGATTCCGGTCAAGGGCATGTACCTTGGTGGTGGGCACATCCCCCGTCGGGGCGTGCAGGAGGCAGCTGATCGATGTTTCTCTCTCATCTATGTTTCTAACTATGTATCCCTCTCCCTTCCTCTCTGTAAAAAGTCAATAAAATATATATTTTTTAAAAAAGGCGTGAGTTGGCACCCCCGGGGTCACAGCGGGCAGTGGGGAGCCGCCCAGTGCCCACGGGTGAGCGCACAGAGGCAGCACCTGCCCCGCCACGTGGTGAGCTGAGCTGAGTGAGAGGAGCAGCCGCAGGGCAAGCGCTGGGGTCCCCCAGATGGCAGGTCCAGAGTCAGACCCCCGGAGCAGCAGCCGGCGGTGGGTGCGGGCAGGGGAGGGGTTTGAGTTTGGGGGGGACAGCAAGTCCTGGAGGCGGGGTGGTGACAGCCGTACGTCAGTGTGACTGTGCCTAAGGCCTCTGACCTGGGCACTCAGCACCAGTGAAGGTGGCCAAGTCCACGCTGTGTGCATTCTACCACAGTTTTGTGTTTTTTTTTTTAATACAGTGGTACCTCGAGATACGAGTTTAATTCGTTCCGTCACCTTGAGGCGTGGGAAACTATGAGACGCTCGCGTCGCGGTAAACGGGTGGGTCGTGTGCAGCCGGCCGATCCGCGCGATGACTCCTATCTCAAATGTTGCTCGTATTTCAAAGCAAAGATCGCTCGCTCGACGGCTCGTCTCTCAAAATCTCGTATGTTAGGGCACTCGTATCTCAAGGTACCACTGTATATTTTATTGAATTTTTTTTTTTTTTACAGAGAGGAAGGGAGAGGGATAGAAAGTCAGAAACATGGATGAGAGAGAGACATCGATCATCTGTCTTCTGCACACCCCCTACTGGGGATGTGCCCACCACCAAGGTCCATGCCCTTGACCAGAATCGAACCTGGGACCCTTCAGTCTGCAGGCCGACGCTCTATCCACTGAGCCACACCGGTCCCGGCTCTACCACAGTTTTATGAACAGTGCCAAGTGCTGTCTGCGCCTCGGGCAGCGGAACTCCGGGAGGGGCCTGCCGAGTGGGTCAGGGGTCCATCGCCCACGGACTCCCCGGGTCACCATCGGACACGGGGGCCCCCGAGGGGGGGCCTGACAACAATGCCTCCTCTGACTCACGTTCCGGGCGGAGGGAGGGAGGAAGGAAGGAAGGTGCGCACATTTTCCAGCTGCGAGGCTAAATTTACACGGAGGCCGGGGCAGCCGTGTGGCCAGTGGCGGAGGGTCGGCTCAGGCCTCGGGGGCACAGGCCGCCCTGCTCCGGGGCCACTAGCCAGGAGGGGCCGGCAGGCGCTGGGTGGTTCAGGGCCTGAGCCTGGGACCCCACGTCCCCTCTGGGGTCCCACAGCCGGACAAGTGGCCGAGCACGTGGCTCAGGGGGCCGGGGCTGGAGAGCCAGCAGGACAGCCCTCAGAGCAGTGACGGCCCAGCAGGGGGTCTGTCCCCAGCATCGCTCACCACAGCCAAAGGCCAGGGCGACCAGGGCCCATCGACAGAAGGAGGGACAAACCGACCGGGGTCCCTCACACCGCGGGCACGTGGGCCTGCTGCAGCGCGGAGGCCTCGGAGGGCAGGATGCTGACAGATAAGCCGGCGCACAGCCACAGGCCCAGGGGGCCATTCATAGGAGGCCCCGAGGGAGGCAGAGCACAGACAGGAAGCAGAGGGCGGTGCCCGGGGCGGGGGGAGGGGTGTTTAATGGGGACAGAGTGTCACCAGGGAAGATGGGAATTTCTGGGGGTGGAAGGGGAGGCGGCCGCAGGGCAGTGTGATGTGCCTCACGCCCTGGACCTGGACTTCCTCCCTGAGGCCGTTTGACGCTGCGTCTGTTTTACCACAATAATAACAAGAATAAACTGAAACCGAGACCAGTGTGGCTCAGTGGATAGAGCGTCGGCCTGCGGATTGAAAGGTCCCTGGTTTGATTCCAGTCGGGGGCACATCCCCAGTCGGAGAGGGGGGGGCGTGCAGGAGGCAGCTGATCGAAGTCTCTCTCCCATCGATGTTTCTAACTCTCTATCCCTCTCTCTTCCTCTCTCTAAAAAAATCAATAAAATATATTTAAAAAAAGAAAGAATGGAATAAATTGAAAGAGCACCCCCACCCCCCGCAGTGAGGGAGAGAGAACGAGGAAATCAGCCGTGGAAAACCCACCCAACAGAATGGCACGCGGGGCCGATGCATGTACTGCGGGGGGACGCCACGGAGAGGGGTGATTGGGGAGCAGGACAGGGGTGGGGGGAGCACGCACTGAACTGGGGAAGGCAGGGTCCGGCACAGGGAGAGCCCCCTCCTCTTCTCCCCCCTGGCCCCGGGCCTGTGTCTGTGTGGGGAGCTGCAGACGTTTCTCTCCTCCACATGCTCACTCGGGACCCAGCTTCCCGGACCCCGAACCCCGGGGTGGGAGGGGCCCCCCTCGTCAGGGACACGGATGGCAGAGCGGCTCCCGAGCCCCAGGTCACCCGGCATTCTCCCTGGAGCCATATATCCCGGCCACGCGGGCCCGTCAGGCGGAGCCGTGGGAAACAGCAGGTTCTATTCCTGGCGCAGCCTCTTTCCCAGAACTGGGCCAGCCGGGCTGGGCTGGGGGGTCTCAGTGCACCCCGAAGCCTCCCTGAGCCTGCGTCTGGCTGGTCCACGTGGCTCAGAGGCCCCGCCCACAGCCCCCACCCCAGGCTGGGGGGGCACAGAGGGCCCAGCAACCAAGTGCCAGGGATCTCCCGGCAGAGGCAGCGGGCACGTGTCCCGACCCTGGCTTCAGGCATCGCCCTCCCCTCCTAGGAGCCGAGGGGCCGCCAGGTGTAAGAGATGGAGAGGCCGAGGCCAGCGTGTCCCCAATGGTCTGGGGGAGGTGGGCGAGCCTGCTGCCCGGGGGGAGGGGCCTGGTTTCCCCACCAGGCCTGACTGGGCTCTGCTTGGCGACAGGCTGGACCATGCCCCGGCCCCCCAGGCCCTGCCCTCTGATCCAGGGGCCCCTGAGGCAGCTCGGCTCGAGCATCATCCCTGGACCGAAAGGTCGCAGTCTGATTCCCGGTCAGGGCACATGCCCAGTTTGGGGCTCGATCCCTGGTGGGGGGCGAGCAGGAGGCAGCGGATGGATGTTTCGCTCTCACATCTATGCTTCTCTCTCTCTCTCTCTCTCCCTTCCTCTCTCTAAAAATCCTATATAACAGCGGTTCTCAACTTGTGGGTCAAGACCCCTTTGGGGGTCAAACGAGCCTTTCACAGGGGTCGCCTAAAACCATCGGGAAATGTAGTAATGTAGTTAACTGTTGTTATATTAAGACTGTGACCCATGCTACACCATGCTTCAAGACAAAATTTCATATATTTGTCATTAGAAATAAATATTTCACAATATCTAATTGTGATTGATCACTATGCTTTAATGATGTTCCATTTGTAACAACGAAAATACATCCCGCCTATCAGATATTTACATTACGACTCATAACAGTAGCAAAATTACAGTTACGAAGTAGCAACGGAAATAATTTTATGGTTGGGGGGTCACCACAACATGAGGAACTGTATTAAAGGGTCCGGGCATTAGGAAGGTTGAGAACCACTGCTATATAATAAAAGCCTAATATGCTAAGTGTCCAGGCCTCCGGTCGGCCGTTCAACCAATCGAAGTGTAATATGCGAATGATATGCTATTGTCATTCAACAGCTCATTATGACCTGTACTGACTACCAGGGGGCAGACTGCCGACCCGTCAGCCAGTCGCTATGACGTGCACTGACCACCAGGGGGAAGATGCTCTGACCAGTAGGTGAGCTTGCTGCTGGGGTCCGGCTGATCAAGACTGAGTGAGATGGACCAGACACACCCTGGAGCCCTCCCGAGACCCCCCCCCAGCTGGCCAACCTCCCATGTCCCTCCCCAGCCCTGATTTTGCATAAGTGGGGGTCCCTTTGCCTGAGGGACGCCCCCCCCATAAGTGCACGAATGCCATGCACTGGGCCTCCAGTCCATAAATAAAACAAAACAGCTCCACAGACAGGTGGGGGGCAGGGACGGGCCTCAGCACCCTGGGTGTCCCTCCTCCAGGCGGGCACCGCCTGCCTCTCCCACCTGTGGGGACAGACATTACGCCGGGCTGGCCTCACCTACACCCCACCCCTGGCTCAGCCTGGAACTGTGCTCCTGGGCCCCGCCACGTCCAGCAGTCTGCGCCCTGCAGTCTGCGCCCTGCAGAGCCGGGCTTCACGCTCCCCTCCCCTCCCCTCCTGGCCGTGGGTCGGCTCCTCAGACGGGCACTGAGCTCCTACCATGAGTAAGGCGCCCTGTAGGGTACAGAACACCCAGTGCACGAGAGGCGGGGGGCTGTGAGGCCCGGCAACACCCAGCACCTCGCCCAGGGCCACGCCTGGGGCAGGGGCACAGAGGATGCTTCTCGAACCCGCCCTCCACTCTCATCTCCGGGGCCCTGCACCTGCCCCTGGGTGTCCTTCTCCCACTGCTCTGTCTGGCTAGCACTCCTATAGTCGATGTCACCTCCTTCAGGAAGCCTGCCAGGATTTCTCTCTC
>JAAGEH010002116.1:0-25854 GCA_011751065.1 Lasiurus cinereus
GGAGGCACCTCCCTGCACTGTGGTGTCTGGGCCTGAGCCCTGGGGGTGTCCGCTGGTGCGCGCCCAGGTGACCAGGCCTGGTCCGGAGGCGTGAGGACAGCCAGGCGGAGGGACCGAGGGAGCTGACGGGGGCCCCGCCCGGCTGAGGGTGCAGACCCAGGTGCAGTGTGGGCAGTGCCAGGCAAGGGGAGGGGGCCCAGGATGGAGACCCAGGCGGGGCCCCTGAGCGGGAAGGTGGCCAGGGGGTGCTGGAGAGGGAGGAGGGATCCTGGGAGGGATCCTGGGGAGGTGTGGACAGGAGGAGCTGCTGTGGGGGCCGAGGAGGGTCGGGGACACAGCCAGCTTCCCAGAAGCCACAGGAGGCCACGCCCGCAGCCTCAGCGCCCGGGAAAGAGGGCTCGGTGCTGGGGGACGGGCAGGGCCGGAGGCCGCAGGGCTGGGCTGTGGGCTGTGCTCTGGGGGGCGGCCGCCCCGTGTCCGCCTGCCGTCCCGGCTGGGCCTGCCTCCCTCTGGAGCTGGGACCCCCGGGCAGCAGGGGGGGGGCCGGGCGGGCCTGGGGGTGGGTGCTGGGCCCCGGAGTGGACACAGGGCCCCTGGGTGGGCGCTGGGGTTCGGGGTGGGTACAGGGGCCCGGGGTGGGTACAGGGGCCAGGAGTAGGTGCAGGGCCCCAGAGTGGACACGGGGCCACGGGGTGGGTACAGGGACCTGGGGATGGGCCCAGGGCTTCGGGGTGGGTGCAGGGCTTTAGGGTGGGCACAGGGGCCCCAGGGGTGGGTGCAGGGGCCGGGAGACACAGGGCCCTGGGGTGGGCACAGGTCCTGAGGTGGATGCAGGGTCCGGGGTAGAAGTAGGACCCCAGGGTGGGTGCGGGGCCTTTGGGTGGGTACAGGGCCCCAGGGTTGGGGCAGGGGCCTGGATTGGGCATAAGGGCTCCAGGATGGGTGCAGGGCCCTGGGGTGGGTGCAAGGCCTCAGAGTGGACATGGGGCCATGGGGTGGGTGCGGGGCCTTAGGGTGGACACGGGGCCCCCAGGTGGGTGCAGGGCCTTGGGTGGGCACAGATCCTGAGGTGGGTGCAGGGCCCCGGGGTGGGTGCAGGGGCCCGGGTGGGTGCAGGGGATCGGGATGGGTGCAGGGGCCTGGGGTGGGTGCAGGGGCCTAGGGTGGGTATAGGGCCCGGGGTGTGTGCAGGGCCTCAGAGTGGACACAGGACCCTGGGGTGGACACGGGGCCTTAGGGTGGACACGAGGCCCGGGGTGGGCGAGGGCCCGGTCTCACTCACCGGCAGGCGGCGCACACGAAGCAGTCAGGGTGGTAGGTCCTGCCGAGCGCGGACACCACCTCGCCCTCGATGAAGCGGTCGCAGGCGAAGCAGCGGGTGCCGTACAGACGCTGGTAGTCCTGCGTGCAGATGTGCTGGCCCTGGCGCACGAAGAAGCCGCCCTCGGCCAGGTCGCAGCCGCACACTGGGGAGAGCGTGAGGCAGCGTCAGGCGGACCTCTCCCACGGGGGCCCCACAGACACCCCCCCACACACACACCACCTGATGCAGGCTGGCGGCTCACTGAGAAACATCCGGTGGGGGCCAGCCGGGCACTGCCCCAGCTCTGCCTCGGCCTGGACTGGAGTGGACTGCCTGTGGACGCTTCCAGAAAGAGCGCCAGCCTCCCTCCCTCGCTCGGGGACCCACCAGGGAGATCTTTGAGGCCCAAGCCTCCCCTCTGTGCCCCGCACCCGCTCCGGCCAACCTGGCTCCTGTCCCCAAGCGGGATAGGATAGAAGGATCAGAAAGGCACCTACTTTGCACCAGGTGGCCTGGGTGGGGAGGTGTCTGTGGCAGAGGACAGATGAATCCAGAGGTCAATGCTGGGTCACTGTGACCATCCTGACCCGCCCCACTCCTCCCACTGTGGACACGGCCAGGTCCAGGACACCTGACCATGAACCCTTCTGTCTCCTGGCCCCCAACACACACCTGCTGCCTCAGGGAGCTGGGACGGGGGAACTCTGCTAGGTGGACACCGGGCACCCAGCCTCCGGGCAGCCGGTAACTCAACCACTGGGACACCTGAGCCTTCACCCCACACATGCCTCTCCTGCCCCAGGGACACGTGGGGGCCAGGCAGGGTTTCAGAGGGAGCACTTCCTGGATCCCTTCCTCCCTGATGGAGGCCCCCTCCCCCGCCCAGGCAGCCCCAACATCTCGGCCAGGCCAGTCCTCACAGGTCACGGCCTCTCGAGGTGTGAAAAACCGTGTGGCCCTCATACGGTTCTGAATCGATACCTCGGAGTTTTTGTTAAAAGGGTATCATTTCCAGGAGTTCCCAGGACTGGGTCTTTGTGGGGTTTTGTTTGTTTGTTTAATATATTTTATTGCTTTTTTACAGAGAGGAAGGGAGAGGGACAGAGAGTTAGAAACATCAATGAGAGAGAAACATCCATCAGCTGCCTCCTGCAAGCCCCCCACTGGGGATGTGGCCGCAACCAAGGCACATGCCCTTGACCGGAATCAAACCTGAGACCCTTCAGTCCACAGGCTGACGCTCTATCCACTGAGCCACACCAGATAGGGCGTTTGGTTTTTAATCCTCATCCTACCGGAAACCAGTTCCAGCAAGTAATAATGACAAGAGTTTCACCAAAAGGTTGGTGAAGGGTGAGCCACATATGTAGTTTACCTGTTGGAATGGCTAAACAGCACTTCCCCCCAACCTGAATAGGACTGTTAACTGCCGACAGCTCAGGGCATGCTATTGCCTCCTGTTGGCCAAACCCCTGAACAACTGTAGGCTATTCCCCAACCTGACACTCTCTGTAAACCCTCTGATACCTTTCCCTTTGAAGTGTATGTCTCCACCTTGCCTTAAGACAAATTGTGTTAATAAATAGCACGGGGTCCTGAGACAAGGTGAGCCTTCAGTTCCTTTAGCTCAGTGGTTCTCAACCTTCCTAAGGCCGTGACCCTTGCATACAGTTTCTCATGTGGTGGTGACCTCCAACCGTGAAATTTTGCTACTGTTATGCATCATGATGTAATTATCTTCATTTTCCGATGGTCTTAGGTGACCTCTGTGAAAGGGTCATTCGACCCCCAAAAGGGGTCGCTACCCACAGGTTGAGAACCGCTGCTTTAGCTGAAGCTCCTCTGACCCTCTGCCTGGACTGGAGTGGGCTTCCTTGTGGACGCTTCCAGAAAGGGGCACCGGCTGGGCAGACACCTCAGTGCTGACCCACGGGGGGTCTGTGCGGCCCCGGTCCTCCCTTCCTCTTCTCCAGGGGAGGCCAGCTTCCTGGACAGGCCAGGCGCAGGCTGTGAGCGCTGAGGGCCGGCCGCGGGAGCCTCCTGGGTTTGGGCCCCGGCTCCAGGCTCCGCCGTGGGCTGCGCTGTGTGCCCCTGGGCCAGCTCCTGACCCCTCTGGGCCTCCTCGGAGGCGAACGCGCAGCACCCAGGAGCTGGGTGACGTGCGCACTGCAGGGGGGCCTGCCAGGCCGGCTGTGCTGAGGACCTCACCCAGAGCCCGGATCTGAATCCGGCTCATTCCCAGGTGGGGGGGGCCCTTGGCCGAGTCTGGCATCACGACAGACCAGACGGCGGTGCCCCCTCAGGAGGGACAGGCTCTCCAGGCCTGCCAGGAGGTCCACGGTCTTTTCCTGCAATACCACCCCCCCCCCATCCCTCCACCCCACCCACCAGTTTCTGTCTTTCCTAAGGGCGTGGCGGCCAGACTGCCCCCTGGAGGGCCACGTGTGTCATGGGCCTCGTGCCCCGTGGAAACTTGAGTCTCCACCATGCCAGCGCCAAGGCCTTCCCGCCACACCTGCCCGGGGCAGCTGCCACTTCCTCCAGGTCACGTGGCTGCCGACCAAACCTCCCCGGCTGCTGTGCTCGCTGCCGAGCTGGTACGGACAGGCCTGCTCTAAGTCCAAGTTCAAGTCCAAGTCCACGCACAATGAAAAAACCCTAATTCAGGCAGTTGCTAGTACATTCTCTCTTGCCCACGGGACCCGTGAGACTGTCAGGGGTCGCGGACAGCGGGGGGACCCTGAGTGTCAGCCCTGGGCCCTCGCTGTGGTCATTTCCGGGAAGTGAGTGGCCAGGATGGGCGGCCGTGGTGGGACGGTGACGGCACTTTCTGGAAGACCATTTGGCACCGACTCCAAGGGCTGTGAGGACCACCCCCGCCCTCTGACCCCGCGACCTCCTGACCCCCGGAGGCAGTGACCAGGCTCCCCCGAGGACCCTCAGCCCCCGGGGCTGGCTGCAGAGTGGCACCGCCCCTGGGGCAAATGATCCCTGGGGGCGGATGGCGTTGGAGAGCCGGGCAGCCCGAGTCGGGGCCCTCACTCCTGTGCTCCCCCCGCTGTGTGACCTGGGGTAAGTCACCTAACCTCTCTGAACCCACAAGCCCTCATTTGTAACACAGGCTTCCCCGTGCCCACGCCTGGCACGGCTGTCAAAGGACTCAGAGAAGCCGAGACCGGTGTGGCTCCGTGGATAGAGCGCCGGCCTGCGGACTGAGAGGTCCCAGGTTCTATTCCCGTTGGGGGCATGTACCTTGCTTGCGGGCATATCTCCACTGTGGGGTATGCAGGAGGCGGCTGATGGATGTCTCTCTCTCATCGATGTTTCTAACTCTCTATCCCTCTCCCTTCCTCTCTGTGAAAAATCAGTAAAATATGTTAAAAAAAAAAAAAGACCACCACCCTTTTAGCACGGCGCACCCCTCTCCGGCTTACACACCCTGTCAACCCAGGGGGCTCTGCTTCCCGGTGTCGGGGCGATGGGTCGCTATGGAGCGGAGGGAGACTGAACCAGACACGTGGCCCAGCATGCCGGGCTCCGAGGAAGGGAAGGGACGCCTCCGGCGGGCAGGCGGGCCAACGGGCAGGTCACCTCCTCAGGGAAGACCTCCCGGCTGCGTGTTCCCTTCATCCGGGCCTCGCAGAGCCCGCGGAGGCAGCTGTACTGTGCTCCTGCCCAAGGAAATGCCCGCTGCTCCCCTCTAGCGCTGCCCTGGCCCCCCATCCTCTCCCAGAAAACCCCAGCCCTGACCTCACTCCCAAACAGCCCCAGCTTAGACTTCAGCACCTTCTGAAGGCGGGGAGCGGGGGGCGGGGAGACAGCTGTGGGGGATCCACCAGGAGGCCTGGCCGGAGCCAGGAAATCCAGGGGCATCATGAACCTCAGCACCGACCCTGACAGCCACCCGCCCCCAGCCGGAGGGCAGCACCTGCAAGGGTGGGTGGGGCGGGTGGGATCCCAGGGTCCCAGGGTCAGGCAGCTATGGGGGTGGCCATCCTCTCTGAGTCACTGCCCCCCCCCAAGCTGACCCAGGGTCGGCCCACTGACTGTGACCCTCCAGAACAGGAGGTCCAGGCTGGCTCCAGACCCAGCCCTGGGGAGGGAGGAGGGGAGTCGTGACTGGGGTCTCCAGTTTCCTCTCCCAAAGGAGGGCCAGGCACAGCTTCACTCAGAGCCCAGGACAGCGGCGGGGGGTGGCAGGCGGAGGGGGACCCCTCTCCGCCGTGGACCCCCCGGAGGAGGAGGTACGCTCGCTGTCCCAGGGACGGGCCTGGAACCCAGCCCAGACAAGCTTGGGGTACAGACTCCGTCCCTGGCGTAGGGCCTGCAGAAGGCAGCCGACCACCGCTTCTCCCTCCTCAGCGATGCTCCTCTCTCTCTCTCTCCCCTCCTCTCGGAAATCAACAAAAATGTATTTAAAAAAGAGAGAGCTAAAACCGGTTTGGCTCAGTGGATAGAGCGTTGGCCTGCGGACTGAAGGGTCCCAGGTTCAATTCCGGTCCAGGGCATGTATGTACCCTGGTTGTGGGCACATCCCCAGTGGGGGACGTGCAGGAGGCGGCTGATCAATGTTTCTAACACTCATTGATGTTTCCAACTCTCTATCCCTCTCCCTTCCTCTCTGTAAAAATCAACAAAATATATTTTTTTTAAAAAAAGAGAGAGAGAGCAGCAGGTGGGGCCAGCTTCCTGGTGGGCTCCTCACTGGTTTTGCTCACGCCACCTTCTCCCATCAGGCCACGGAGGCCATGTTCACTGGGATGGATGGCTACGCTCTCCTCCTATGCCCGGCAGGGCCCCCGCACCCACCCAGGGCCCCGGGGCCACTGCTTGGCCCTGGACCTGAGTCCTCGATGGGGGTGCGGCTGGGTGACAGCCCTGGGACTCCTGTCTCACCCGTGGGTGACGCAGCCCCAGGAGAGGGTGACTCTGCAGTAGGCGGGACCTGCACTCGGATTTCCAGCTCCCGGCCTCCCGGAGGCGCCCGGCGGGCTGTGGGCAGCGGGCGGCGGTTCGGGCCGCACCAGGGGCGGGCCGGGCACTCACCTTGGCAGACGAAGCACTGGAGGTGGAAGTACTTGCTCTGCACGCGCAGCACCTCGCCCCGGCACACGCCGCCGCACGTGGTGCACAGGATGGCCGAGCCCGGCGGCTTCTCCAGGGCGCCCAGCGCCGCCGGCGGCTCCGACACTGCTGGGGAGAGGGCCGCGTTACCGGGGCGACAGGCCCGGGGCGGGCAGCCGGCGAGGGGCGAGGACTCCGGGCCACCCCCCCACAGCACAGTCCCGGGGCATCAGGCACTGCTGTCCTCTCCGGGGGACCCGTGGAGCGGACGTGGTCAGCCCCCTCCCGGGAGCACACCGGCGGGGACCGGGACATCACCACCTCCCCCTGGAGGCCTCCCCCCACCCTGCAGCCTGGACCTGGCACAACCGGGAGCTGGCAGCCTCTGCAGCCAGGGCCCAGCACCCTGGAATGCAGCTCCCTGAGCACCATCCCCCTGCGCCCCTCGCTCCTCTGTGCCAGGGGCCTGAGCCGAGGAGGTGAGGGAGGCCCGGACACCCACATAGGCCAGGGCAGTGACTGGCTGGGTGGGACTGTGCGCTACTCATCCATACCCCCTCCCTATACCCCCACTCGCCCATATCCCCCTCACTCATACCCCCTCACCCAGGCCTGCTCCAAGGAGCTTGGTGCAGCCAGCCAGCCGGGCAGCCACAGGGACACCGCCTGGCAGAACCGGCGGGGAAGCCGGGGCCGGCACCAGCTCCCTCCCAGGCAGCCCCACGGCGCGAGCAGTGGGTTAGCGGCAGAGGCTGGACCCACTTCCCACTCAGGACTCGCTCCTAAAAGCCACACCTGCTGGGCGCTGGCCCTGAGGGGCCCCCGGCCTGCAAGGCCCCATCCCGAGGGGCACCTTTCTCCCTTCCGTCTCCCACCTGCCCCCCCACCAGAGCCCCACCTCCTACAGCCCCCACCGGCCAGGGCACCGAGGGCTCCTCCATCCCCGCAGCCACTGCCCTCCCTGGCCGGCAGCCCCGAGGGCCCGGGCCACGCTGGGGACAGCAGCCTGCCGAGGAGGAGGCTCTTTCTTTCTTTTTTTAAAATATATTTTACTGATTTTTTTTACAGAGAGAAACGGAGAGAGATAGAAAGTCAGAAACATCGATGAGAGAGAGACATCCATCAGCCGCCTCCTGCACACCCCACAGTGGAGATGTGCCCGCAAGCAAGGTGCATGCCCCCGACCGGAATCGAACCCGGGACCTTTCAGTCCGCAGGCCGACACTCTATCCACTGAGCCACACCGGTCTCGGCAAGGAGGAGGCTCTGAACACCCCACGGGGAGCGGGTGCCAGCTGTCGGGGACGGGGCGTCACGCTGGCTGGAGAGGCGGCGCGGGAACGGGGACTGTGGCACCGGGCCCGACGTCAGTGCCCGCTGGCGCGTCCCGAGGTGCCAGGAGCCCTCGCACACACACGGCAGCTCGGTGCAGGTCCCTCTGGGCAAACGCCAGCAGGTCACAGGCCCGCCTCCCTCCCCCCACAGAGCAACAGCAGAGCCTTCTCCTGGGTGGGGCGGCCCGCGACGGGTGTCCTGGGCTCGGATCTCAGGCCCCCGGGGGCCATTGAGGTGTGAAGCCTCAGACAGCGAGGGCCAGTGCCCGCCGCGCCTCGCCGAGGCTGCCCGCCATTAAGTCAGGTCGGAGGTCAAATCGGCATGGTGGGGGCGGCGGCAGGGGGACAAGGGTCGTCCACTGTTATCTCCTCGTCCAGCAGGCACACAAAGGACAATGAGCGGCCGTGTGTCTCCACAGGAGCACAGGCACGTGCTACTGCTGCTGCTGGAGGCGGCCCAACGCGTGCGGGAAACGTGGGAAACGTCCCCCGCCCCGCTCCCTCCCCCATCAGTGCCAGAGCCCTGGGTCCCGCAGGCACTGCAGGCTGTGCGGTTCAGACTCTGGGGTGCAGCCCCGGCCCCACCTCCGACTTGCTGGGACCTGGAACTCCCCGACTCCCATCTGTCTGTCCCTCCACCCTCCACCCACATCCCCTGCCCGGGCGGTGCCAGGAGCCACGGACAAAAATGTGTGCGTCCAGGGTGCAGCAGTCCCTGTGCCCAGCACCCAACAGCCATTGTCCCCTTCAAGCCCCACCCCCGGCCTGAACCACCCGTTCCCTGGCTCCTGGAGATGTCTTGGGGTGCGGGGTGGAGTAGGGGATTGGGGGGAGAGGGGGCCAGCTTGAAGACATGGTTTCCTGGAGGACCGGAGGCCTGTGAGGTGAGAGCAGGGTGCTGCCCCCTGGTGGTGAGACATAGCCACTGCGTGGTGGCCACAGACACCTGTCTCCCTGCAGGGACAAGGGGTGCGGGCGGGTGACCCTGCCAGCCTGCACCTGCCCGCCTGTCCGCTGGGTCTGTGACGCGTGTGGACCGGTCGCATGGGCCTTTGACCCCAGAGAGGGTCTCAGCCCTCCTGCAGCTGCCGGTCAGGGCGAGGTCAGCCGTGCACATGGGACTCTGCAGAGAGTCCACCCCTCACAGCGGCCTGCAGAGTCAGTGCTGCGGCTGCTGCTGAGCCAGCCCAGGCCAGAGAGGGGGCCCCGCTGGCACGTGGCCGCGCACGGCACGGTGCTCTCCACGCGGCCCCCATGAGGGATGGGCGGCTCTGGCCACCATTCCCGTCTGGTGTGTGAGCGTCACAGACAGTCTCCCCCCTTAAGCCGCGAGGACAGAGGACCCAGCGCACCCTCCCTCTCGGGAGCACGCCCATCCGCCTCTCCCCGTCCTGGCCCCGGCCCAGCCCAAGCAGGTGACCGTTAGCTTCCGTACCCCCAGCTCCAAGGCCCCCCGGGGCCTCTACCACCGTGTCCTAACCCCTTTCTCCAGGAGTGGCTTCCCCCACCTGGCGACTCACCCGCTCAACGCTCCCTGACACAGAACACGAGAGGAAGAGGTGAAGTGTCAAGCCACGAGCCCTCGAAGCCCGAGAGGGCGTGGGGGGGGGGACGCGGATGCGTGTTGCTAGGTGACGAGCCGGCCCGAGAAGGCCAGGCACCGCGCCTCCCACCACAGGACCCGCGGGAGGAGACGGCGCCATGGAGACAGCGCACACTCAGCGCCCGGCCTGTCGGTGGGGGGAGTGGGAGGGGGACAGGGGGAGGGGGACGGGAGAGGGGAGGGCTCCGGGGCCCTGTGGCAGGGGACACCTGTCCTACGCCTTTGTCCAAGCCCAGAGGACACGCGGCTCCTGATGGGGTCACCGCTGCAGGGAAAGTTCCCCCTCTTTCCCTCCCCCCCACTCCCTGTGCGGGGTTCACAACGGACCCGGCTGGGGGCAGGTCGGGAAGGCTGGACTTTCTGTGCAACATTTTAAAAACGTGGACTCGGAAGGCCTGCTCTTACGTCCTTTCCCCTCTCTCGTGCTGTTGCTGCTGCCTCTGCTGAGGACGCGTTCCCGCTGGTCCTCAGAGAGGGGAGGGAGGGAGGGGGGGGAGAGACGGAGAGAGACACCGATGTGAGAGAGACACATCGATTGGCTGCCTCCCGCACGCAACCCGACGTGGGCCGGGGCTCCAGCCTGCAACTGCGTACACGGCCCTCGCCCGGAATCAAACCTGGGACCCTGCGGTCCCTGGGCCGACGCTCTATCCACGGAGCCACACCAGCTAGGGCTGTCCAAGTTTTCTGCAACCGAAAAACTGCTCTAAGAAAGAGTCTGTAAAAAATGTTCAGCCCAGACCGGGGTGGCTCAATGGATAGAGCGTCGGCCTGTGAGGACTGAAAGGTCCCAGGTTCGATTCCGGTCAAGGGCATGTACCTTGGTGGCGGGCACCTCCCCAGTGGGGGGCGTGCAGGAGGCGGCTGATCGATGTTTCTCTCCCATTAATGTTTCTAACTCTCTATCCCTCTCCTTTCCTCTCTGTGAAAAATCAATAAAATATATTTTTAAAAATTTTTTTTCAGAGGGGGAGGGAGTGGGAGAGAAACTACCACATTTGAGACCCACATGGCAAGCGGCAGGTTTGTGTCACCGTGACTTGGAGATCGCCTGGACACGTGGTTCGCCAAGGCCTAACGGCGCCAATAACACGGAACACGCTCAGGCGGCGGGACCCCTCTAGGCCGTGCGGTGCCATCCGGGGATCATGGACCCCACCACTTCTCGAAGGAGCCGGAGCCACAGGCTCTGGGGGACGGAGGGCAGAGGCCCTGATCGCCGCGGCTCCGCCCCGTGGCCCTCTGCCACCAGGGACCAGGCCTGGGAGTCCCGGGCCGTGCCCTCCCCTCCCCACGGCTGTCTCTGCACCTGCCCCTCTGTTTCCAGGGTGGTGACGGGGCAGGTGGGCACCTGGTTATGTTAGGGGGTGAGGGGCTCCTTCCAGAGGCAGGAGCTGGGAGAGACTCGGCCGGGAGCGCCCACGGCGAGAGCTCAGGCTTCCGGCAAACCGGGGACAGCGCCAGCTTCAGCAGCTGGTCCCCCACCCCCCCGCTCCCCGCCACCCACACCCCCGGGTGATATTTCATCCCCGGAAGAGCGGCCTTCCTGACCGGGAGGCATCTGAGGATCTCAGGGTGGCCTTCCGGAATTTGGGGAGACATAATCCCCTAAACCCAGGCCCATCCCTCCCCCACCACCTCCCCATTCCCCCCCCACACGGGAAATGCCAGGGCCCCACAGTCTGGGCCGGGACTCGGGTCTCTGGACGCCCAGGCCCGTGCCCGTGCCTGGGTCACACGCCATTGGCCAGGTGGCCCAGCACCCAGCACCCGGCACCCGGCAGACGCCCAGTAATGAGAAGCAGGCCACGCGCGGGCGACGCCAGCCCCGCCCAGTGCCCGGCAGGAGGAGGCACAGCTCTGGGCGTCCACCTCTTTCAGCACCTGGGCCTGGGTGCTCCGGGCACTGCCCCGCGGCCGCCAGCTGGCAGCGGGCAGAGAGCACCTCCAGGATTCGAACCACGGCTGCCAGACCCCACCCCACCGCCAGCTCCCACCCAGAGGGCTGGTGAGGCCAAACTCAGCCTCTGCCTGCCACGGGACACCCCAGTGAGGGAGCTGGCGGGGGGCTCGGGACCTGCCCTGCACCCCCAGGCAGACACCGGCCAGCTCAGGTCACCAGCCCCCGCTTCTCCTCCCCGTCCCCCCACTGTCCTCCTCTCCCCCGCCCAGGCCTTTGCAGAGGGGGCCACAGCCATGACCTCCGGATGGTGCCTGTGATTCCTGGTTATGAGTCACAGGAAGGAGCAAAGGGGAGCGCGGACACCAGGACACCAGTGGCACGTCCTCCGGCGGCTGCACCAGGAGCTGTGACGTCACACCCTTCTCCCCCCACCCCTCCCTGCTCCCCGGGGACCGCGGCCCATTCCCGCCGGTCACTGGGGGGAGGAGCAGAGGGGGGGGTCCAACCAAGGGGGAGAGGTGCAGGCTCAGGGAAGGGGGGTGACCAGGCAAGGAGCCTGTCAGTCACACCTGGGAACGGAGGTCGGGGGGTCAGAGTGGGTGTGGCCACTGCAAGTTCATGGAAATGTGGGGAATAACCATGGCCTCCACCGAGGCGTCCCTCCCCTGGCTGGTGGCTCTCTCTCGGCTCTCTGGCTCCGCACCCACCTGTGCTCCCCCCACAGCTGCAAGGCCCGTGGCCACTGGCCCCACAGGCACCGGCTGCTGGGCTGCAGCTGGGCACAGACTGGGCGCCACCAGCGCAGGGAGCGGACACGCTGGACGCCGGCTTGTACGTCAGCCCCCCTGAAGCCACGGTGAACCCCCTCCTCGCGGGACACTGGGAAGCGGGGAGCACCTGCGTCTCCTGTGGGGGAATGGCTGTCGGGGTCCTTGGTCCATTTAATTTGGACGCCTTTTCTATGATTGTCGTTCCTGTGTTCCAGGTGCAAGTCCCCGCAGGGAACGCAGGGTGTGCAAACACGGCCTGCCACCCCTTCTGCGAGGCGCGTGGACATTTTCCCCACGAGGTTGTCGGCAGCAAAAACATGTCTCATTCTGATGAGATCAAACTCATGTCTATTTTCTTTCTTTTTTTTTTTTTTTACTATCTTTTTATTGGTATTGTTTTGAGAGAGGAAGGAAGAGGGAGAGAGAGAGAAACATCCATGAGAGAGAATCATGGACCGGCTGCCTCCGGCACACCCCCTACTGGGGATCGAGCCCCACCCCAGGCATGTGCCCTTGACCAGAATCGAACCCAGGGCCCCTTCAGTCCATAGGCCGGGGCTCTATCCATTGAGCCACACCAGCCAGGCGCATGTATATCTTCTGTGCTGCTTATGTCCTTGGTTCACGTGGAAGAATACACAGCCGCCAGCTGGTGCTGCTCTGTGGATGGAGTGTCGTGCCCCAAGAGGCTGCCAGAGTGATTCCCATTCAGGACACCCGCCTGGGTTGTGGGCTCCACCCCCAGGGTGGGAGGGGGGCGTGCAGGAGGCAGCCAAACGGTGATTTCCTCTTATCACTGATGCTTCTATTTCTCTCTCTCCCCTCCTCTCTGAAATCAATAAAAACATCTTTTAAAAAAAAAAAAAAGAAAGAAAGAAAAGAGCCGAAACCAGTTTGGCTCAGCGGCAGCCTGCAGACTGAAGGGTCCCGGGTTCGATTCCGGTCAAGGGCATGTACCTTGCTTGCGGGCACATCCCCAGTGCAGGGGGAGTGCAGGAGGCGGCTGATCGACGTCTCTCTCTCTCATGGATGTTTCTGGCTCTCTAGCCCTCTCCCTTCCTCCCTGTAAAAAAAATCAATAAAATATATTTTTTTAAAAAAAGAAAGAAAAAGAAAATAAACCGTTGCCCAGTCTGCGATCACAGACCTCTCCCCGTTTTCTTCGAAGAGGTCCGTGGTTTTGCAGTTTCTGCGCGCGCGCACACACACACACACACACACACACACACACACACCACCCAGGGATCTGTGTGGGCAGCCGCTCATTCCTCGGCGGCGGTTTTATCAGAGACGCCGCCGCTCCGAGGCTCTGTCTGCAGGCCAGTCCCCTGCTCTTTGCCACTGGCCCCCGCACACCCCCCCCATCACCCCGGGGAAACACACCAGGGCGGGAAGGACACGGTGTCCTCGTCGAGCGGACAGAGACCCGCCACGCCCCCGGCATGGAAATTCCATTTGAGAAACAGACACCGTCACGTGACGCCGCCCGGGAGCCGCGGGTATTTTCAGAGCCGGCAGCACGCCCGCCTGCCGGGGGCCACTCCCCGCGCCCCAGCTGCCTGCAGCTCCCCGGCCGGGCAGAGCGGGGCGAACCAGGTCCCCGGCGGGGAGCCCGGCCCCACACCTGCTCCGGGAGACACATCCCCCTGTCTGCTCTGCTCCCACGGGGCACCTGGAGGGAGGGACCGTCACCTCTGAGAGATGGGGCCTCTGGGGCCCCGGGCAGTGGCGAGTCCCCACTAAACAGGCGAGGAAGCCAGGACAGGCAGAATAGGGAAACTGAGCCGGAACCGGTGTGGCTCAGTGGATAGATTTGTCGGCTTGTGGACTGAAAGGTCCCAGGTTCAATTCCAGTACCTTGGTGGCAGGCACATCCCCAGTCGGGGGCATACAGGAGGCGGCTGATCGATGTCTCTCTCTCATCGATGTTTCTGACTCTCTATCCCTCTCCCTTCCTCTCTGTAAAAAAAATCAATAAAATATATTTAAAAAAAAAGAATTAAAAAAAAGAACAGGGAAACTGAGGCAGAGCTAGGAGCCAAGCCGTTCACAGCCAACGAGTGAATCGCAAAATCCTCTCTTCCGTAACCAGGGCACCTACTCAGAGAGACAGACGGCAGCCTGCCAATCAGGGCCCCTGTGCCAACCACACAGGACAGTGAGGTGGGCACCGAGCCAAGTCCTGGCACGTCGGCAAACCCGGATGCATATTCTCCCGGGTCCTCCCTAAGACTTCCTCTAACCCAGCGGCTCTCAACCTGTGGGTCTCGAACAGCTAGCAGGGTCTCCTAAGACCATCAGAAAACACAGATATTTACATTACGATTCATAACAGCAGCAAATGACAGTGATGAAGTAGCGACAGAAATAATTTTATGGTTGGGGGTCACCACCACATAAAGAACTGCATTAAAGGGTGGCGGCCTTAGGAAGGTTGAGAACCACTGCTCTAACCCCTCCGCCTGCAGCACCCTTAGAATGGAGGTCCCGATGCCTTCTTTCTCCCAGGAGCCTGCGGGTGGCTTCCCCCTGCCTCCCCCACAGGCGTACCCGCTCAGGGACCCCACGAGTCTTGCAACCAGGGGAGCAAAGGCAGCGGCAGCTCCTCCCGCTCACCCGACCCTGTCCCCAAGGTCCCTGCCTCTGCCTTCTCCCAGAGCCAGCCCTCCTGAGCCCATTTCCTCCCCCACACACACACCGCGTCCCTCCCCGCGGCTCCTTCTGTCTCACGCCCCTCCTGCTCCCCTGGCCCCTTCAATAACCCTCCTCTGGAAGCCACCAGGCCCGGCCGGGCCGCCCAGCGGTTAAGCCTTCACCCAGGAACCCAGAGGCTGCCGGTTCGATGCCCGCCTCCCCACCCCACCCCGTCAGGGCACGCGCCCAGGTCGCAGGCTTGATCGCCGGCGAGGGGCGCGGGAGGCAGCCGACCTGTGATGTTCCTCTCTCATCGATGTTTCTCTCTCTCTCTCTGCTTCTCCCTTCCTCTCTGAAACCCTTCCTGCACCAAGTCAGGAACCCCCCCACCACGGGCCGGCCCCGGGCAGACCCGCTCTGGGCCTGGCCCCCTTTCCGGCGGCATGTCCCAGGCGCGGTGGGGTCAGCCAGAGTGAGGGCACGGCCCCTAACCAGAGCCGCCCATCCCCCCTCCGGTTAATACAGTGGCACCTCGAGATACGAGTGCCCTAATGTACAAGATTTTTGAGATACGAGCCGTCGAGCGAGCGATTTTTGCTTTGAAATACGAGCAACATTTGAGATAGGAGTCATCGCGCGGATCGGCCGGCGGCACACGACCCACCCGTTCACCGCGACGCGAGCGTCTCATCGCTTCCCACGCCTCGAGGTGACGGAACGAATTAAACTCGTATCTCGAGGTACCACTGTACAAACCCTGGAGAGCACGGCGTCTGCACAGACCTGCGGCCCGAGGAGCGTGCCGTCGAGGGGAAGGCTCTGTCGGCGGCCAGAGAGGAGGCGCCCGCTGCCCACCGAGCCTCGTGCTGGGACAGAGGCTCCGGACCAAGGGTCGGGGCCTGGGGGGGGGTGCGCATTCCAGGACTGAGGCGCGGTTGGACCCCACCCCGGCACCCCCCAGGCTCACAGAGGCGCTCGCTCCCTGGGCACCCCGATCTCTGCCTCTGGGGTCCAGGCTCCATCCCCCGCCCCCCCTCCATCTCCAGGCACCCTCACCGCGGGCCTGGGGAAGACGAGGAGTTACTGGTGGTTTTATCTAAGTTGCCGATGGCCCCGTTTCTCGTGCCCACACCCGGAGGACTGGGTCTGTATGAAATCCCTAAAGCAGGCCGCTCGGCCTCCGCTCGGTGACATTGGAGGCCGGGCCACCCTTCGCTGGGGCCTGCAGCACCGCGGGGAGCTGGGCAGCGTCCCTGCTCCGCACCCCCCATGCCTGGAGCACCCCCGCCCTGCAAGCGGTGACAACCAGCAATGCCACCAGACAGTGCCCGGTGGTCCCTGGGCACAAACTGCCCGACCGAGAGTCCTGCCTTCAGGGACAAGGAGGGAGGGGAGGAGGAGGGAGGGGCCGGGGCAGGGGCTGTGGGCCCCGCGACTCCGCCCAGTGGGGGGGGTCAAAGGGCGCTGGAGCCCCATCTCGCTCCGGTGCCCCCCACCTCCCCTTCCCCAGGTCTCGGCTTATTGGCCTGTAGAATGGGCCACCCCAGCAAGGCCCAGAGCCTGGCATACAGTCGGCGCTCCTAAGTGCTGCCCCCGCCCCCGATCCATACACAGCGGCGCTCAGTGGACGGCCTCCCTCTCTGCCGGGCGCCCAAAGCTCATTCCGGACCCAAGACTTCCCGGGAGAGAGACCTCGCGCCTTCCTCCCGCCCCGGCCTCCGTCCGGCAAAGAGCGGTCTGGGCCTTACCCGTCTCCCCTCCGGGCATCCCCATGGAGCGAGGCCTCCTGTGGAGGGTGTGGGCGCCTCTGTGGCCAGCACAGCCCGGACGGACACCCAGAGGGTCACGCGGCCGCCGCCACCCGGGTGCCCACACCCTGAAATAGCCGGCCGGGCTCCGGGGCGCACCTGTTCCTGGCTCCGGGAAAGGGGCGGGGGCGGCGGGGGAGGGGCGGAGGCTGGGACTCCTCTCTGCCAGGGGCCGGGCTGCCAACAGGCCACACACACAGGCAGGGCTTCGGCCACGGACGCATCGCTCTGGGTCCGGGAGGCTGAGGCCGACGGCCAGGTGGGGGCAGGGCTGTGCTCTGTCCTGAGGCTCCTGGGACGGTCCTCTGCCTCTCCCAGGCCTCCCCCCTGCACCCCCTCCACCCTGTGGCTCCAGCCGTCCCGGCCCCGTGTCTGCATCGCTCTGATCGCCACCGCTGTCCTTAGGAGGCCTGGCCTGGGACCCTGGGACCCTGTCCCTCCGTCTCCAATAAGAACAGGGGCACTGGGCTGAGGGCCCCCTAAACCAGGGGGCTGCCATCCCATCCTCTTCTCGTCACATCTGCAAGGACCTCACTCCACGGCAGGCCCCAAGCAGGGCTCTGGGTGACATGGAGTTAGAGGGACTGCTCCCCATGCGTTTACTCAGCCCTGTGTACCCGGGAAACTGAGGCCCAGGACGCTCAGTGACTCGTGGTAGACCCGTGGGCATGAAGACAGTGGTGGGCCCGGCTGGTGTGGCTTGGTGGCTGAGCGTCAACCTAGGAACCAGGAGGTCAGGGTTCCATTCCCGGTCAGGGCCCAGGCCCAGGTTGTGGGCTCCATCCCCAGCGGGGGGCATGCAGGAGGCAGACGATCCGTGATTCTCTCATCAGTGATGTTTCTCTCCCTCTCCCTCTCCCTTCCTCTCTGAGATCAATAAAAAGTCTCACATATTTCTCTGTATGTTTAAGGAATTTCTGCGCTGGGCCCCTGCCTGCGTCTGGCTGACGCCGTGGTTCCCGAGGCGTCCCCCTCCCTTGTGGTGCGGCTTTAGGGTCTTGGGAGGTGGACGTGTTTCGGACCCGCCCGCAGGGTCAGCGGCCACACGGCCCTGGACCCAGCGCGTGGCCGCAGCGAGCAAGCCCACGGCCTCATGGCGGTTCCTGGGGCGTGTGGCGTGGGCAAAGCCAGCCGGGAGCGGACCGTCCGGGCCAGGACCCACCGCAGAGGCACCAGGGCCTTGCAGTCACGGCTCCCACCCATGAGGGACCAGGAGCAGCTCGCAGGTGGAGGGTTACCTCAGTGACGCCCTGCGGGCCCCCTCCCCATCAGCGTCAGCATCGCTCAGAGTGGGGGCAGGGCCCTGGCTGACCAATCGGAGCTCCAGGAGCCGCACCCAGTGGACGGGGTGGACCGCAGTGCCTGCCCAGCGCGGGGCCCAGGAGCGGCACATGTTACACACCCACAGCCGAGAGCCGTCATTTGGGCATGCATGAGCCGTCCCGTCCCTCTATTCCTGCTGCTGTCCGCCTGCGCCTGTGCCCAGCTCAGGGCAGGGATGGCACGGAGCAGTGACCGGAGTCCACGGGCCGCCTCATCGCCGCCCGGGGCTCCCATTCCTCCTCCCCGTGAGGCACTGAGCAGGGGCGGCGGTGAGCTGGGTTGTGCCCATGCCGGCCGCAGGCTTTGAGCCAGAGAGGCCGGCTGGGGATGGGAGGGAGGAGTGGGGGGACAAAGAGAGGGGAGCGGGGGACCTGGGTCCGCTGCGTGTGACTTCTGTCCGACTTCAACTCTCATCCTGCCCCCCCACTGCCCCCCACGCACCTTCCAGCTGCAGGTCAGGGGGCGTCACAGGGAAGGGGAGCCAGAGCCCTGAAACCCGTGAACTCCGGGTCCCGGGTCCTAAGAACAGGCACTCGGAGCCCAGCGAGTGACGGACAGGGAGCGGACCAGTGGCGTCCACACGGCTCTGGCAGCAGCACAGAAAGGGCACGCAATCGGAGGGGGCGACTCACGGATGTGCGTGCGCCTCTGCAGGTGCCCGGGGCCCCACTCTCCCTGCCCCCTCCCCCTCGCTGGCAGCTGGGACACGGGCAGCGTCGGGTCCCTGACCGTGTGTTGCTCCCGGCTGGTTCGGGTCAATGGCACGTGGGTGGTGGCAGAGCGCCGGGCAGGGTCTCAGCTGCAGGCCTCGCACCCGATCGACTGGGAGAACACCCCGGCCCGCGGGGCCCGGAGGAGGCGTCCGATGGGCCGGCACCCACCGGGCAGCCTGGCCACTGAGCCCCGCCGGCCGCAGGCTGCAGCCAGGACGCTGAGGGCCACCCCCTGTGGCTCAGTCTGCGGGGCCGCTGCGAGGAAGCAGCGCCAACAGGGACCTCAGAGCGACACCCTCATCCTCTCCCCCTCCCGGGGCCAGGTGCCCACGCGGCCTTCCTGGGCGAGAGCCAGCCTGGGCAGCCACCGCCCTTCAGAGGCTGGGGAGGGCTGCCGGCCGCCAGCTGCCGGGGCCACCGGTGCCCGTGGCTCGTGGCTGCACCCTGTCTCTGCCTCCGGCCTGTGTCTGCCTGCAGCCCCTCTGCCTCTCCTCGGAGGATCGGGGGCTGCATCTGGGGCTCAGCGGGCCCCTCCCACCTCAGCACCTGAGCTCACTCTGAACGCGGCACCCAGGGACGGGGTGGGGGGAGGGCCACGCTCAGCCGGCTCTGGGCGAGGCGTACAGAAGCGCCAAACCCTCCTCCCGCCCGGCTCTGCCTCGCTCTCTCTCTGCAGTTCAGCTTACGTAAGGGACGCGGCCCACTAATCTGATTCTGGGCCCGAAAGTGGGTCCCACCTGCCGCGGTGGAAGTTCTATCCCAACCCCACACCGGTGCGTCCCACAGGGCGGGGCCCCAGGGAACTACGATGCTCCGGGCGTGGGGGCGGGGCTGACAGTGCCCAAAGGACTCCCCAATCCGTGGAGGGTGTCCTGGCAGCTGGGTGCCTGGCAGCCTGGCTCTCGGGGGGCTGGGGACGGGGCTCTGACCAGAAAGGCCCCGTCGCCTCCCCCACGTTCTAACAGCATCTTCGCTCCTGACAGCTCACGGCCCACGGATCACTGCAGGCACGGCCGGACGCTGACTCGTTCGTTGTCCACTTCTTCAGACGTGTTGAAGGGCTGCTCAGACAGTGCGTGTGCCGTCGATCGGAGCAAGGGGTCATCTGAAGGAGCCAGGGCTGGTGAACACGGCGGGTGCGTTAACACTTCCCAGGCAAGGTCTTTTAACTGGGTTTGAAGTGTGTGATGGTGCGTCACGATGAAGCAAAATTACTTTGCTGTGTCTTCTGGTCCATTCTGGTTGTTTCATGATCAAACTTGGTTCAAATTGATTATTTGTTGTTGGTAGCGATCAGTAGTAACTATTTCACCTGGTTTTAGAAGCTCACAGTACACCACACCTTCCTGATCCCACCAAACTCAGAGCATTGTTTTTCCGAAGCGATTTGGCCTTGCAGTCGATGTTAATGGTTGACCTGGATCCACCCATGATTCTGTGGGTTTGGGATTCTCAAAATAAATCCACTTTTCATCGGCAGCCACAATTCGATGCAAAAAAGACTTTCATTCGTGCCATTGAAACCTTTTACTGAGGACTTTTCGGTTTTCCATGTGTCTTTCGTTCAGTTGATGTGGCACCCGTTTTCCTTCCTTTAAAATCTCTCCCATTGCTTGTCAACGATCGCAAATGGTTTGCTGAGCAATGTTTGATCTCTCTGCGAGTTGTTTTTGAGTTTGACAGGCATCTTCAACCAATAATGCTTGTCATTGTTGGTCTTCAAACTCTTTCGGTTGACCTGGACGCTCTTTGCCTTTCACATAGAAATCATCACTTTTAAAGTGTTTAGACCAGCGCTCACAAGGATCTTGAGATGGAGCATGTTCACCACAAGTTTCCTGAAGTGTATGATAACTATTTCTTCAAAACAAAGTAATGAATTAAAACTTCCTTCAAATGCTCCTTTTTTGGCATGAAATTCAACATTTCTTAAAAAAATGTATTTCATTGATTTTTTTTACAGAGAGGAAGGGAGAGAGCTAGAGAGTTAGAAACATCGACGATAGAGACATGGATCAGCTGCCTCCTGCACGCCCCCACTGAGGATGCGCCCGCAACCAAGATACGTGCCCTTGACCGGAATCAAACCTGGGACCTTTCAGTCTGCAGGCCGACGCTCTATCCACTGAGCCACACCGGTTTGGGCAAATTCAACATTTTTAAGTGTAAAACTATCTACGATGTTAACACCTTCATCAAATTTGAAGTTTTGAGGCTTGCTGTCCATACAACAAAACAGCCAACATATCAAATCACGTGTATATCAACACATGTGTAACTCCAGCTAGTGAAAAAAGTCCGCGTGATTAACCGGTACGCCTAGCACACGTGCACACACCTGCGCACACACACACACCCCTGTGGACTTGTGCAGGCCGGGTCAGGTTCCGCCTATTCTGTGCCTGTGCGTGCCTCAGGCTCCCATCCGGCCAGCCCTGGGGGTGGCCCCAGCCCGGGGTAAGCGCAGAGTGTGGGCCCACGCCAGGTTGGAGTATGTGACGGAGGACGGGCCGATGCCCAGGGCCACAGAACCCCTGCAAGAAGTGACAACGTGGGTTCCACCGCGTGTCCCGCACCAGCCCCGCGGCTGGCATCGCAGGCGAGTCAGGCCACCGTGCCGGCCTCAGTTTCCCCACTGTACCCTGGGAACACGGAGCGCCCCCCACACAGGGCTGTGGTGAGGGGTGCGTGAATTTCCACACGTCCAGCGCTCTGCTGGCCCGGACATCTGGTGCCTGCTGGGGCGGGATCACAGGGCAGATGAGGTCACCTGTCACAGGACCATTACAATCAAAGGCGTGGATTTGGCCGAAACCGGTGTGGCTCAGTGGATAGAACGCCAGCCTGCGGACGGAAAGGTCCCAGGTTCGATTCCGGTCAAGGGCATGTACCTTGGTGGTGGGCACATCCCCCGTCGGGGCGTGCAGGAGGCAGCTGATCGATGTTTCTCTCTCATCTATGTTTCTAACTATGTATCCCTCTCCCTTCCTCTCTGTAAAAAGTCAATAAAATATATATTTTTTAAAAAAGGCGTGAGTTGGCACCCCCGGGGTCACAGCGGGCAGTGGGGAGCCGCCCAGTGCCCACGGGTGAGCGCACAGAGGCAGCACCTGCCCCGCCACGTGGTGAGCTGAGCTGAGTGAGAGGAGCAGCCGCAGGGCAAGCGCTGGGGTCCCCCAGATGGCAGGTCCAGAGTCAGACCCCCGGAGCAGCAGCCGGCGGTGGGTGCGGGCAGGGGAGGGGTTTGAGTTTGGGGGGGACAGCAAGTCCTGGAGGCGGGGTGGTGACAGCCGTACGTCAGTGTGACTGTGCCTAAGGCCTCTGACCTGGGCACTCAGCACCAGTGAAGGTGGCCAAGTCCACGCTGTGTGCATTCTACCACAGTTTTGTGTTTTTTTTTTTAATACAGTGGTACCTCGAGATACGAGTTTAATTCGTTCCGTCACCTTGAGGCGTGGGAAACTATGAGACGCTCGCGTCGCGGTAAACGGGTGGGTCGTGTGCAGCCGGCCGATCCGCGCGATGACTCCTATCTCAAATGTTGCTCGTATTTCAAAGCAAAGATCGCTCGCTCGACGGCTCGTCTCTCAAAATCTCGTATGTTAGGGCACTCGTATCTCAAGGTACCACTGTATATTTTATTGAATTTTTTTTTTTTTTACAGAGAGGAAGGGAGAGGGATAGAAAGTCAGAAACATGGATGAGAGAGAGACATCGATCATCTGTCTTCTGCACACCCCCTACTGGGGATGTGCCCACCACCAAGGTCCATGCCCTTGACCAGAATCGAACCTGGGACCCTTCAGTCTGCAGGCCGACGCTCTATCCACTGAGCCACACCGGTCCCGGCTCTACCACAGTTTTATGAACAGTGCCAAGTGCTGTCTGCGCCTCGGGCAGCGGAACTCCGGGAGGGGCCTGCCGAGTGGGTCAGGGGTCCATCGCCCACGGACTCCCCGGGTCACCATCGGACACGGGGGCCCCCGAGGGGGGGCCTGACAACAATGCCTCCTCTGACTCACGTTCCGGGCGGAGGGAGGGAGGAAGGAAGGAAGGTGCGCACATTTTCCAGCTGCGAGGCTAAATTTACACGGAGGCCGGGGCAGCCGTGTGGCCAGTGGCGGAGGGTCGGCTCAGGCCTCGGGGGCACAGGCCGCCCTGCTCCGGGGCCACTAGCCAGGAGGGGCCGGCAGGCGCTGGGTGGTTCAGGGCCTGAGCCTGGGACCCCACGTCCCCTCTGGGGTCCCACAGCCGGACAAGTGGCCGAGCACGTGGCTCAGGGGGCCGGGGCTGGAGAGCCAGCAGGACAGCCCTCAGAGCAGTGACGGCCCAGCAGGGGGTCTGTCCCCAGCATCGCTCACCACAGCCAAAGGCCAGGGCGACCAGGGCCCATCGACAGAAGGAGGGACAAACCGACCGGGGTCCCTCACACCGCGGGCACGTGGGCCTGCTGCAGCGCGGAGGCCTCGGAGGGCAGGATGCTGACAGATAAGCCGGCGCACAGCCACAGGCCCAGGGGGCCATTCATAGGAGGCCCCGAGGGAGGCAGAGCACAGACAGGAAGCAGAGGGCGGTGCCCGGGGCGGGGGGAGGGGTGTTTAATGGGGACAGAGTGTCACCAGGGAAGATGGGAATTTCTGGGGGTGGAAGGGGAGGCGGCCGCAGGGCAGTGTGATGTGCCTCACGCCCTGGACCTGGACTTCCTCCCTGAGGCCGTTTGACGCTGCGTCTGTTTTACCACAATAATAACAAGAATAAACTGAAACCGAGACCAGTGTGGCTCAGTGGATAGAGCGTCGGCCTGCGGATTGAAAGGTCCCTGGTTTGATTCCAGTCGGGGGCACATCCCCAGTCGGAGAGGGGGGGGCGTGCAGGAGGCAGCTGATCGAAGTCTCTCTCCCATCGATGTTTCTAACTCTCTATCCCTCTCTCTTCCTCTCTCTAAAAAAATCAATAAAATATATTTAAAAAAAGAAAGAATGGAATAAATTGAAAGAGCATCCCCACCCCCCGCAGTGAGGGAAAGAGAACGAGGAAATCAGCCGTGGAAAACCCACCCAACAGAATGGCACGCGGGGCCGATGCATGTACTGTGGGGGGATGCCACGGAGAGGGGAGATTGGGGAGCAGGACAGGGGTGGGGGGAGCATGCACTGAACTGGGGAAGGCAGGGTCGGCACAGGGAGAGCCCCCTCCTCTCCTCCCCCCGGCCCCGGGCCTGTGTCTGTGTGGGGAGCCGCAGACGTTTCTCTCCTCCACACGCTCACTCGGGACCCAGCTTCCCGGACCCCGAACCCCGGGGTGGGAGGGGCCCCCCTCGTCAGGGACACGGATGGCAGAGCGGCTCCCGAGCCCCAGGTCACCCGGCATTCTCCCTGGAGCCAGATCCTGGCCACGCGGGCCCGTCAGGCGGAGCCGTGGGAAACAGTAGGTTCTATTCCTGGCGCAGCCTCTTTCCCAGAACTGGGCCAGCCGGGCCGGGAGCGGGGGGTCTCAGTGCACCCCGGAGCTCCCTGAGCCTGCGTCTGTCTGTCTGGTCCACGTGGCTCAGAGGCCCCGCCCACAGCCCCCACCCCAGGCTGGGGGGGCACAGAGGGCCCAGCAACCAAGTGCCAGGGATCTCCCGGCAGAGGCAGCGGGCACGTGTCCCGACCCTGGCTTCAGGCATCGCCCTCCCCTCCTAGGAGCCGAGGGGCCGCCAGGTGTAAGAGATGGAGAGGCCGAGGCCAGCGTGTCCCCAATGGTCTGGGGGAGGTGGGCGAGCCTGCTGCCCGGGGGGAGGGGCCTGGTTTCCCCACCAGGCCTGACTGGGCTCTGCTTGGCGACAGGCTGGACCATGCCCCGGCCCCCCAGGCCCTGCCCTCTGATCCAGGGGCCCCTGAGGCAGCTCGGCTCGAGCATCATCCCTGGACCGAAAGGTCGCAGTCTGATTCCCGGTCAGGGCACATGCCCAGTTTGGGGCTCGATCCCTGGTGGGGGGCGAGCAGGAGGCAGCGGATGGATGTTTCGCTCTCACATCTATGCTTCTCTCTCTCTCTCTCTCTCCCTTCCTCTCTCTAAAAATCCTATATAACAGCGGTTCTCAACTTGTGGGTCAAGACCCCTTTGGGGGTCAAACGAGCCTTTCACAGGGGTCGCCTAAAACCATCGGGAAATGTAGTAATGTAGTTAACTGTTGTTATATTAAGACTGTGACCCATGCTACACCACGCTTCAAGACAAAATTTCATTTATTTGTCATTAGAAATAAATATTTCACAATATCTAATTGTGATTGATCACTATGCTTTAATGATGTTCCATTTGTAACAACGAAAATACATCCCGCCTATCAGATATTTACATTACGACTCATGACAGTAGCAAAATTACAGTTACGAAGTAGCAACGGAAATAATTTTATGGTTGGGGGGTCACCACAACATGAGGAACTGTATTAAAGGGTCCGGGCATTAGGAAGGTTGAGAACCACTGCTATGTAATAAAAGCCTAATATGCTAAGTGTCCAGGCCTCCGGTCGGCCGTTCAACCAATCGAAGCGTAATATGCGAATGATATGCTATTGTCATTCAACGGCTCATTATGACGTGTACTGACTACCAGGGGGCAGACTGCCGACCCGTCAGCCAGTCGCTATGCCGTGCCCTGACCACCAGGGGAAAGATGCTCTGACCAGTAGGTGAGCTTGCTGCTGGGGTCCGGCTGATCAAGACTGAGTGAGACGGACCAGACACACCCTGGAGCCCTCCCGAGATCCCTCCCCGGCTGGCCAACCTCCCATGTCCCTCCCCGGCCCTGATTTTGCATAAGTGGGGTCCCTTTGCCTGAGGGACGCCCCCCCCATAAGTGCACGAATTTCATGCACCGGGCCTCCAGTCCATAAATAAAACAAAACAGCTCCACAGACAGGTGGGGGGCAGGGACGGGCCTCAGTACCCTGGGTGTCCCCCCTCCAGGCGGACACCACCTGCCTCTCCCACCTGTGGGGACAGACATTACGCCGGGCTGGCCTCACCTACACCCCACCCCTGGAACTGTGCTGGAACTGTGCTCCTGGGCCCCGCCATGTCCAGCCGAGCGCCCAGTAGTCTGCGCCCTGCAGAGCTGGGCTCCACGCGCCCCTCCCCTCCCCTCCTGGCCGTGGGTCGGCTCCTCCTGTAGGATGCAGAAGACCCAGTGCATGAGAGGCAGGGGGCTGTGAGGCCCAGCAACACCCAGCACCTCGCCCAGGGCCACGCCTGGGGCAGGGGCACAGAGGATGCTTCTCGAACCCGCCCTCCACTCTCATCTCCGGGGCCCTGCACCTGCCGCTGGGTGTCCTTCTCCCACTGCTCTGTCTGGCTAGCACTCCCATAGTCGATGTCACCTCCTTCAGGAAGCCTGCCAGGATTTCTCTCTC
>JAAGEH010002117.1:0-13493 GCA_011751065.1 Lasiurus cinereus
ACACATACACATACACTCTTACACACATGCACACTCATACACAGACATACACATACACACACTCATACACACACATACACATACACATTCATACATCCTCTGGAGTGAAAATGGGGTCCCTAATATGTGACCCTCCGCACGCCTCCCTCGGCACGTTGACACGCACAGCTGTGCAGGGCACGCAGCCTGCCTGGGCCACGTGTGCGGGCGCTTCACTCAGGGAGCTCTGGTGCAGGGCGTGGGGCGGCCACTGTGGCGCCACCATCGACAGCAGCTGCGAGCACCCCCTCGCACCCCTGTCCCCACAGGCCCGGGAGCGCCGGGCCGCTCCGCCCACTGAGGAGGCTCCGAGTCTCTCCTGAGGTTACCCCAGCCCCTCGCCGGGATGGCAGCGCCGATGCCCGACCCCTGGCCCAGTGATGCCCCCAGCTCCCCCCCCATAGAAAGAGCCCAACTCACATAGATGACGCGGCTGGGGGAGCCCGAGGTGCTGGACGCCGGCACAGAGACGATGCTCTCGGAGGACGTCCGCGTCTCCTGGGGGAGGGGAGAGGGAGAGGAGGAGGGGACAGAAAACAGGACACGTCAGGGAAGACTGCCCAGAGGCAGCCGTCCGTCACGCGGCCACAGAGGCCGGTCACGGCGGTATCTTCAGGGTCGGGGGGAGGAACTGTCACAGCCACAGGCAGCTCGCACCGACACCGGAGACGGCCAGACAGGCCGGGCAGACGGCTACCGCCAGCGGGGCTGGCAGCGCCGAGGTGCGCTGGGCCTTCGTGGCGAGGAGGAACCAGCTTCAGGGGGACGGGCGCAGCGAGGGCTGAGCGCCGGGGCAAGGCCGCCTCGGACCCAGAACCGCGCCGCTCGGGACAGTTCTCCGCCCAGATGACGGGCCATGGGGCAGGGCAGGCCAGCAGCGGTCTGGCTGGCAGACTTACGGGGACGTCCCCTGACCCTAAAGACCATCTCAGCCCACGCCACGGCGTCGTCCTTGGCGCCTGAGCCCGCCCGCACCTCTCTCAGCTCCCGTAGTCTCTGCAGGTGCCGTGTTTGGTCTTGCACCCCAGCGCGGTCTCAGCCACAGCGCCCCGAGGTCACGGCTGGCCACTCCCACGCCGAGGCCTCGTCTGGGCCCCGGGCCTTCATCACACGTGGAACCTGCCGCCGAGCGCCCACTGCGGCACGAAACCCGCCCGGCCCCCCTCTCTCCAAGCACACCTCCTCCTTCCCCCGAGGGACGGCACCCCGACCGACCGCTGTCTCCCTGCTCCCCACGGCCGGCTGCCCCGTGTCCGCGTGGACACTCCTTCTCCGGCTCCCGCCCGGTCACCGCACCCGCGTCCACCGACCTGCAGGGCGCGAGGTGGCCGCTCCCCTCACCTGGCTCAGCGTGGCCCTGCCTGGCCCAGCCCCACTAGCTCTCCCTCTCTGCCTCTCAGCCAACAGCGCGAACCCCTCTCCCCAACCCGGGACCCTCCCCTCTCCTTTCCTAAGCCAGTGGTTCTCAACCTGTGGGTCGCGATCCCTTTGGGGATTGAACGACCCTTTCACAGGGGTCGCCTAAGACCAGCAGAAAATACCTATTTCCCATGGTCTTAGGAACCAACACGCCGCTCCTCGGTGTAGCCAAGGGTAGCCATGTCGTTTACTGTTGTCCTAGGAAGACTGTTACCCATGCTACACCACGATTCAAGACAACATTTCATTTATTTGTAATGAGAAATAAATACTTCACAATATATCATTACATATTGTTTTTGTGATGAATCCCTATGCTTTCATGATGTTCCATGTGTAACAGCGAAAATACATCCTGCCTATCAGATATTTACATTACAGTTCATCACAGCAGCAAGATGACAGCGATGAAGTAGCCACGGAAATAATTTTATGGGTGGGGGTCACCACCCCACGAGGAGCTGTCTTAAAGGGTCGCGGCCTGAGGAAGGTTGAGAACCACTGTCCTAAGCAGACCCTATCCCCCCCCACTCTGCCCGGCCCCCCTCGGCACCCACACCCGCTGCAGTGCCAGCAGCCAGGACGGGACCTCGTTATGGGCTGAGTGGCGTCCCCAACGCGCAGGCGGGGGTCCTCACCCCAGGGCCCCAGAGCAGGGCTGTGCTGAGAGCCGGGGCCTCTGAAACCCCCCTAATCAGGTTACGTGGGGCCTTAGGGTGGGCCTTGGCTTTACGTGGCAGGCGTCCTGGCGAGGAGAGAGCTCGCCCTGGCTTAAGCATGTCACACCTGCGGCCGCGGCCCCGTGTGGCCCACGGCAAACACTCACTGGCGATGCGGCCTTTGAATTCAGCATGTCTCTATGGAAATAACCCACGTGCCTACGAAAGCTGAAGCGTTGCTATTTTTGCGGCCCACGTACGCTTACACCTGGTATACGTGGCCCGTGCTAGCCTCTGAGTTGGACACACTTGCCCTCGTGGACAGAGCACCGGCCTGCAGACTGGAGGGACCCAGATTCGGTTCCAGCGAAGGGCACCCGCCGGGCAGCGGGCTCCATCCCCAGTAGGGGCGCTCTGGAGGCAGCTGATGAACGAATCTCCTCTCTCATCTTGGATGTTTCTAGCTCGCTCCCCCTCCCCCTTCCTCCCTGAAGTCCATCAGATATATTTACAAAGAAGCGATCAGGACACAGACACACACAGAGGGACGGACAGCCCTGTGCGGACGGACACAGGGCGGAGGCCGCCGGGCCCCAGCCCAGGACAGGCCTCAGAGGTGGATTCACTGGCAGATCGTTAATAATACAGTGGCACCTCGAGATACGAGTTTAATTCGTTCCGTCACCTTGAGGCGTGGGAAACTATGAGACGCTCGAGTCGCGGTAAACGGGTGGGTCATGTGCAGCCGGCCGATCCGAGCGATGACTCGCATCTCAGCTGTTGCTCGTATTTCAAAGCAAAAATCGCTCGCTCGCTTGGCGGCTCGTATCTCGATGTCAGGGCACTCGTATCTCGAGGTGCCACTGTAATAGGCCTGGCCGGTGTGTTCCGTCATTAGAGGGTCGGCCCACCGAGTCCCCGAGCCTCCAGCCTCCGGGCGGGGAGACAAGGTGTCCCCAGGTGCTTACGGCCCCGGCGCTCTGCCAGCCCAGGACTCGGACTCACACAGACTGGGGGGCCGCCCCCCCTTCACCCCCGGCGGAGCACACCAGCTCCCCCACACACAGCGCGACAGCAGCGAGCACGGGACAACACCGGGGCCAGCCAGCGTCAGGCACAAACCTGGAAGGTATAGCGGGCGGCGCCCGGGCAAACCTGCGTCTGCATCTGGAAGGGAGAGAGGGGAGAGGGCGTGATGCTCGCCGCCCGCCTCGGCGTGGCCCCCTCGGCGTCAGCCCGGCCCACCCCCTTCCCTGCCCCTGGCACCCTCCTCCAGGGACCCAGCTCGGGGCCACCTCCTCCGGGAGGCCTGCCCAGCTTTCTCCGGCCCCCAGGGCTGGGCTCTGCTTGCCTGATGGGGTGTAGTCTTGGGACTGCCTGTCCCCACAGACCACAGGCTTCCGAAGGCCTGAGGGGGAGGGGCAAAGGTTTCCCCCAAGCTCAGCCTGAACCCACAGTGCAGTCCCAGGTCCACAGGCTTCCCACCCTCCCGCTGTCCCCCCAGGTCCAATGGCTACTCGGAGGCAGGCCACTCCGGTCTGTTCTTCTCGCCGTCCCCGCGGACAGGGGGCCTGTTTGGCCACAGGGGGTGTCCGCACACGTTTCACCCGTCTGAGCCTTTTGCACCTCGCTCCCCCCAATCCCCCAGGAGCCCGAAGACACTCTGTGGGGCTCTGTGTCTGACAGTGGGAGGAGCTGGGCTCCCAGGTCACCCCCCTGTCACCTCAGGTCCCGCTGGGCCTGGACAGGAAGCCCCTAGAACAGCGGTTCTCAACCTTCCTCAGGCCGCGACCCTTTAAGACAGCTCCTCATGGGGTGGTGACCCCCACCCCATACAATGATTTCCGTGGTTACTTCATCACTGTCATCTGCTACTGTGATGAACTGTCATGTAAATATCTGATAGGCAGGATGTATTTTCCTTGTTACAAATGGAACATCATTAAAGCATAGGGATGAATCACAAAAACAATATGTAATTATACATTGTGAAATATTTATTTCTAATGACAAGTAAATGAAATTTTGTCTTGAATCGTGGTGTAGCATGGGCAACAGTCTTCCTAGGACAACAATAAACGACATGGCTACCCTTTGCGACACTGAGGAACGATGTGTTGGTTCCTAAGACCATGGGAAATAGGTGTTTTCCGCGGGTCTTAGGCGACCCTGTGAAAGGGTCGTTCGATCCCCAAAGGGGTCACGACCCACAGGTTGAGAACCGCTGCTCTAGACCAACCCAGGGTGCTCAGCGGGGAGGTCTCCACACCGGTGGGCCCACAGGTCCCTGGGTGCTGCCTTGGCCCATGCGCTGGGCCTGGTCGGCAGCAGCTGAGTCTGTTTGCACCCACAGTCAGAAGGGGCTGCAGCTCCCTGCCCCGTCCCCCACCCACCCCCACTCAGCCTCCTCCAGGAAGCACTGACTATGGGGTCACAGCGCCTGGTGCACAGGAGTCTGCCTCACCCCCAGCGTGCAGGCTCTGACACCCCGCGTCTCCGGGTGACAGCGGAGGGCCCGAGGCTCAGAGAGGGCCAGGGATTCGCCCCGTCCATCACCCAGCCGGCAGACGCACAGCGGGACGCCGAGGGCAGGACGGAGCCTGTTCCCAGGGCCCCCGGGGCCGGCACAGAGGGGCCGTGGGTCAAAGCCGGCGAGCGCACCCACGACGGGCGCTCGCTCTCCGATGATCCCCAGGCCGCTGGCGCCACCCTGACCGGGTGGTCTCAGGAGGTCACGCGGCCATGGCCGCTGCCCGTCCCCAGGGGCCGCCTCCCTCCGGAGCCCTCCCCGCACCCGGGGCTGGCGGGCCGGCAGGCCCACGGTCATTCACGGCCCTCTCTTCCTGCCGCCCAGGCCAGAGCGGCCAGCTGGCCGGGGGACTGTCCCCGGGAGCCGTCCCCAGGGAGAGCCAGCTGATCCACCCCATCCGCCAGGCCGCCCAGGCCTCGGGCACTACCCTCATTTCCTGGGCGAGACAGAGCGGCTCTGAGGGCTGGGGAGGGGGAAGCAGGGACGAGCAGGGTGTAACTGGGGCCTGGATCCCTTCCTGGGGCAGCTCGGAGGACGGGGGTCTGGGAGGGTGGGGGAAAGGCAGGCTCCAGCCCCAGGGCACCAAGCCGAGGGGGGCAGATGCTCTCTGCTGCAGCCTCCCCTCAACGTTCCCAGAGCATCTTGGGAGCAGCCTGGAAGCCACGGATGCGCAGCCCCGGGCGAGCCCCCACCCCCTCCACCGGCTGTGGCCACATCAGCAGGGTGGCCTCCCGGCAGAGAGCAGAGGCCGAAGCCACAGTGGCCACCCCGGCTGTCCCTGCGGCCTCTGCGGTCTCCGTCCCCTACTCCCCCACCCCTGGTCGGCCTCCCCGTGCACACGCTGTGCACACGTGTGGGGTCTGACAGCCTCTCGGCATGGAGCCCTGCTGGCAGGCCCGGGCTGGCCTTGGGATGGAGGTGCCCAGGACAAAGGTCGGGCCCTGGAGGTCGCGGCAGGGTCACGGACTGTGGCGCTGGGCGCTGGGCGTGCTGCCGGCTCATCGCTGAGGCCGGGGCACGGGCGCCGTGTGTGGGGTCACCAGCCGGGTGAGAGGGTGACCGGCTGCCCACACCCGTGGCCACGGACTGGCCTGGCGGTGCACACGGCACAGTGACCGTCAGTCCGTCATGGCGGGAGGCCAGGCCGCGTCCCCACGGGCTCAGGCTCAACTCCCAGACCTGCAGCCGGGCCTGGTGTGGCCACAGGGACTCTGCAGACCGACAGAGGGCCTGGCGGGGGGCTGTCCTGGATTCTCAGGGGTTCAGGGTGACCGCAGGGTCCCTATGAGGCGAGGGGGCGATGGACAGCAGTGTGGCTGCTCTAGATAGGACAGGGATGGGCTCTCCCGGAGCCGGGCACCCTCAGACCTGGCACCTCGCACGTGGGGAATCTGTCACTGACACCAACGCGGCCCACGGCCCCACCACGGCCTCTGCGACCTGGAGCTGAGGGACGGCCGTGGGGTCAGGCCCCGGGCAGTGGGGTCAGGGCCCGGGGAGGTTGCAACGAGGGAGAACTGGGGGGGTGGGGGCTGCTCTCATTCTAAACCCCACAGCCTGACATCTAGTGGCCGTTCTGGGAACTGAGCCCCAACGGCGGTGGCCACTTAGGGACTCGATAACTTCAAAGTTGTCCCCAAAGGTATGCAGCCATCAGCACCCCCTGAGCCAGTGACGAGGTCAGAGGGCAGGGTGGGGAGCCCCGGGAGCTACCGTGCAAGGACCCCAGAACCCACTGTTTACACCGCACCACCCCCCACTCCGTGTTGTCCACGCCCCTCAGCCTGTGGACGCTGCCTGCCCGTCGCACTGAGAGCAGAGGAAGAATCGGGAACACCCACCTTGCTCTTGTCCTCGGTCCGGGCGGCTTGTCGGCAGGCGGGGTGCCAGATGGAGGAGCCTGGGGGAGATTCCGGGGGTTAGTGCCACTTGCCGAGGCAGGGCCTGGGGGAGGCGGGGGGCGGGGGGGCTCACACACACAGACGGATGAACGTCCAGTCAGCCACCACCTCGCAGGAGCCCCTGGGCGCGCTCTGTGCTGGGCCTGGGACCGGCAGGCGGGGGCAGCCCTGCCCAGGGGACGCCCCGCCCAGCTAGGCAGGGACAGGACACGCAGACACCACCGCGAGCTCATGGTTCCCGCAGGCCCATCTCCGGGCAACGGGCGGGGTGCAAGCGCCCCCACGTCTCCCAGGTCCTTGGGGCTCCCCACTGGGGCGTTGGGAAGGGCCCTTGAGGTCTTACAGCCACTCCCCACTTCCCCGAAGGCTAGGACAGGGGGCGTGCGGACGTGGGGACGCCCCCTGCCTTTTAGTCTCGGCCCACCTGGGGGGCAACCAGGACCAGTGCCTCGTTTTAACCTGCGATCACCCCCTGGCCCGGCTTTACTGGAAGAGTCTGTGCTGGGAGCCGCCCAGAAGAAGGGGTGATTGGGGGACCCCGCTCTCAGAGCTCCACTGCCTGAGTCCCCCATCAGGCTCCCCCTGCATGGAGCCTGCACCTGGCAGACCAGGTAGAAGGGCTGGGGGTCCAGGCAGGGTGGGGCCCCAGGGGTCCGGGGCTCGGAGCTCGAAAACCTCGGCCTGTTCAGACCTCATCTCCCCCACCGGAGACCCCAGGCCAGGTGTGGGGTGGAGGTGGGGGGAAGGGGACGAGGGCCGGGGAAGATATGGCAGGACTCAGCTTACACAGGGGTGCGGCCTCGGCCCAGGGCAGGGCCAGTGTCTCTGTCCTGACACGGGGCCCCCAGGGGGTGACTTCTGTCCCCATGCAGCCGTCCTGACCACAGGGCTTGGCGGCAGGAAGGACGGAGAGCCCGGATCACGGTGGGGGAGGGTACAGGGTGGGGGGACCCTCCGGGCAGACAGCCCCGCCTGCTGCCAGGGCACAAAGGACCTCTTGCACGGGCCCCACAGCGGGACTGGAGGGATAGGAGGGGACGCCGGGGACACGGCCGTCCGGGCTGACCTCACCAGGAGGCGCGGCCGCAGCAAGGGAGGCCCGCGTGGCCACTGGCCCAGACGTCACCGACTGATGCCATCGCACAGCCGTCAGCCGGGCACGTGCGGCCTGCCCCTGCCTGGCGCCCCCCGCCCTGCCCGATGCCCAGTGCCCCCCACACTGCGGACAGAGAGACCATTGAAAAGAACATGCGGCTAAAGAGATGAGTCTGCCCGGCCCCGTGACTCAGGGGTTGAGCACCGACTCACGAACCAGGAAGCCACAGTTTGCTTCCCGGTCAGGGCACAGGGTCCCCAGCGGGGGCGTGTGGGAGGCGGCCGATCCCTGATTCTCCCTCCTCACTGGTGTCTCTCCCTCTCCCTATCCCTTCCTCTTTGACATATTTTATTTTATTTATTTATTTATTTAATTTACAGTGGTACCTCGAGATACGAGTGCCCTAACATACAAGATTTTTTGAGATACAAGCCGTCGAGCCAGCGATTTTTGCTTTGAAATACGAGCAACAGTTGATATAGGAGTCATCGCGCGGATCGGCCGGCTGCACCCGACCCACCCGTTTACCGAGACTCGAGCATCTCATAGTTTCCCACGCCTCAAGGTGACGGAACGAATTAAACTCGTATCTCGAGGTACCACTGTATTTTATTGATTTTTTTACAGAGAGAAAGAGAGAGGGATAGAGAGTTAGAAACATCAATGAGAGAGACATGGATCAGCCGCCTCCTGCATGCCCCCTACTGGGGATGTGCCCGCCATCAAGGTACAGGCCCTTGAACCGGAATCGAACCTGGGAACCCTCAGTCCGCAGGCCGGCGCTCTATCCACTGAGCCACACCGGTTGGGGCACGAATCTATTTTAAAGAGACCCTCCTCCCGGAGGCCTCTGGGGAGGGTCCCAACAGCATCCTGCCCCCCCCTCTCCCCTGCCCCTGGGCTCTGCCTCCCACCACCGCCCGCTGTCCTGCCAAGCCCGCTCAGGAAAGCCTGCTGGGGCCCAGTCCCCGCTCCCTGCTGCACGGTGGGGCCCCCGCACCAGCGGAACACATCCATGACCCCCAGTTCACACACAGCTCGGGTGACGGGCCCGGGAGAGTCGGCCCCCCGCCCCGGGGACAGGCGGGGCTCGGCTTACCTTGGAGGTACATCTCCTCGCCCTCGGAGAACATGCGGCCGCAGCGGACGCAGAGCGCGCACAGCGGGTGGTAGTGCTTCTCGCCCGCCTGTGGGGACAGAGCCAGGTCCTGCGGGTGCAGCCGGGGCCGGGGGGGCGGGCATGCTGCCGGCCGCGAGTCCACAGAGCCCCATCGGGTGAGTGCCCGGGCGCCATGTGGGCCAGCTGGCTCTGCCCTCGGGGGACCACGTCTGGGCACAGAGGCCTGGCCCTACCACTGGCGCCAGCAGCTCTGGCTCAGCAGCTGGAGGGCAGACACCCCCACCCCCACCCTCCCGCCACGAGGCGGAGGGCCAGCCGGTCACCTCCATACCGGGGCCCAGAGGGGGGAGGAGGAGTGGGGCGGGGAAGAACTGGCATTATTTCCCCAGGGAAAGGGGTACGGGGTGGGGAGGAGGCGGGGGGTGGGACTGGGGAGCTGAGGGGAGAATGAGCAATAATTTCCTTAGGCATCTCGGTATCGCTCCATTTTCCCGCTTAGCTTTGATGACTTTCATCATTCTTAACACCCGTTAAATTAGGTTTCAGTGTTAACACTGAGACAACCTCAACACATTACATTCGCTGGTTCGGCTCAGTTCTGCACGGCGCCAAGAAACAGACAAAATGAAACCCAAGTCACCCCCAAAGCATCATGTTCAAAATATTGTCTCACTTTAGAGCAGCGGTTCTCAACCTGTGGGTCGCGACCCCTTTGGGGGTCGAACGACACTTTCACAGGGGTCGCCTAAGACCATCGGAAAATGCAGATATTTACATTATAATTCATAACAATAGCAAAATTACAGTGATGAAGTATGGTTGGGGGTCACCACCACATGAGGAACTGTATTAAAGGGTCGCGGCATTAGAAAGGTTGAGAACCGCTGCTTTAGAGTGAGCATTTCCTTTTTTTAAAAAATATATTTTATTGATTTTTTACAGAGGATGAGAGAGGGATAGAGAGTTAGAAACATCAATGAGAGAGAGACATTGATCAGCCGCCTACTGCACGCCCCCCACTGGGGATGTGCCCGCCACCAAGGTCCATGCCTTTGACCGGAATCGAACCTGGGACCTTTCAGACCCCAGGCCGATGCTCTATCCACTGAGAGCCACACCGGTTGCAGCTAGAGTGAGCATTTCTTACCCTGACAGCCTGCGGCTAAGCGTGGACGCTGGGCCCGGCTGGTGTGGCTCAGTGGATAGAGCACCGGCCTGTGGGCCCAAGTGTCCCGAGTTCGATTCCTGGTCAGAGCAAGTTCCCTGGCCCCGGCGGGGGCAGGAGGCAACCAACCGAGGTGTCTCTCTCCCGTCGACGTTTTTCTCTCTCTCCTGCTCCTCCCTCCCTTCCACTCTCTCTAGAAACCACGGAAAAAATGTCCCCAGGTGAGGATTTAAAAAAAAAAAAGTGGAGGCTGACCTCGTGCTTCACCCTTTCCTGGAACTCGAAGAACCCCACAGCCTCTCCCTGGACTCGCCCGGGTCAGAGTCACCTTTCTCGCAAGCGAGCGGGCGACAGGGTGAACTTCCTCACCAGCTGCTGGCTCTTCCCCTTGAGCCCCCCACCCCACCCCGGGCAGCGGGGACCAGGCCCAAGGTGACCCCGCGTGCAGCAAGAAGACCCCAGATGGGCTTGGCACAGTCAGACACTGAGGAGGGTCCCATCCTCACAAAACACAAGCACTCTCAGTCGGGGTGGTGGCTGCCAGGGGTGTGGGGGCCCCCAGGGGTCGGGGTTGCTGACACACTCTTGTCCGAGGGCCGGTGGCACGGGGTCCAGTTTGAGAACACGTATGAGGCTGCGTGTGCGGTGTGGGTGCGGCTGTGGCTGAAACACGCCCGGAGACGTTTGCCCCCACGTGGCCCCATGTGCGAGCTACACGTACACGCTCTTAGACGGAAACGCGGGGTCCCCTCTCCACGAGGACCTATCCCATTTGGTGTCCGGTCCGGGACCCTGGGGCAGGGGGCTCCTGGACGGATACCAAACGCACGAGCAGCGACAACTCTAGCGGGAAAGAGGCAGACGGCTTAGACCGGAGGAGATACAGCGGTACCTCGAGATACGCGTTTAATTCGTTCCGTCACCTTGAGGCGTGGGAAACTATGAGACGCTCGAGTCGCGGTAAACGGGTGGATCATGTGCAGCCGGCCGATCCTCGCGATGACTCCTATCTCAACTGTTGCTCATATTTCAAAGCAAAAATCGCTCGCTCGACGGCTCGTATCTCAAAAATCTTATATGTTAGGGCACTCGTACCTCGAGGTACCACTGTACTGCACATCACGGACCGGCAAGGGCTCAGGCCCCAGAACGTGCCTTCCAGCTCTTCCAGCCCAAGAACAGAACGCCAGCGCCCGCTGAGGGACAGGCACAGGCGCGGGCCCTTCCCGAGAGGGCGCCCCTGTGGCCAAGAAGCAATGGATGTGCCCACCGCGGGGTCTCGGAGGCGCTGGCAACGCCCCCCCCCCGGGAGGCACAGTGCGGGCCCCGGGGCGATGCTAGAATAGGGCGAGCCGGGACCAGCACGCGTCGGCCAGCGTGTGGAGAAACAGGAGCCCTGGGCACGGTGGGGGGAGCCGGTGCCGCCGCCGCCTGCACCAGTCTGTCCCCGAGAAGCAGAGACTCCCCGTGGGACCAGCGCTCCCGGCCCTGGGACGCCGGGAAGATGGAGAGGCCCGAACAGCGGCACCCACCCGTGTCCGTGTGAGCGGAGACACGGATGACAAGGCGGGCGTGGGCTGGGGGCCCCTCTCCCACGGGGTCTCCTGGAAGGCAGGCAGGGGCCCTGTCTCCACCCTCTCAGGAAGGCAGCCCAGCCCACGGGGGACCTAGGAGGTGAGTGGCGGGGTGAGGAGGGAGAGGGAGGGAGGGAAGCGGGGAGGCGCGAGGACAGAGGGAGGAGAGTGAGGAGGAGGGAGAGAGGGAGGCAGGGAGGCAAGGAGGGAGGGAGGAATTGCTGGTCCCAGAGGAAACTTGCTTTCTCGTTGCCATGGGGACAGCGAGGATGCGACACAGGTGGGGCTCAGACAGCAGCACCCCATCCTCGCCCGCACCCCCCGCCCCACGCAACCTGCACAGGGAAGGAAGCTCATTCTACTGAGAACAAAACCGGGAGGGAAGTGGGTGTGCGGGGAGCTGACAGCAGGTCTGACGCCCCCTCACTCCGCTGGGCCAGAGGGTCTGGCTGCACGGCTGTCCCGGCCACTGCCCAGCACCTCCCACGCTCTCCTGGGGCGACTCCATCCCCGGAGCCCAGCGCTGTCCTGGGAGCTGCTCCAGGCACCCACCTCTGCCCCCGGGTATCTCTGCCCCTCCCAGGCCTGTGCGCTCCCCCCCTCCCCCAGCCATCAGCATCTCCAGGCCTGCAAGACCCACCAGGCTCCTCCCCCTGGTCCGGCACGGAGCAGGCCCATCAGACAGACACCCGGCAGCATCAGGACCCGGGAACCTGGGTGCAGAGGCCTCAGCTGGAGAGCCGGAGGAGGAGGAGGAGGAGGAGGAGGGGGGGGGAGGAAGCAATGCTGGCGCCGATGCCCGCACACTGCGGGCGGCAGCACCACGGTGGCACCTGCCTGGGCACGCAGCCAGACGCGGGCCGACCGAGGCTCCTGCTGGCGGCGAGGACAGGGCCTGCCCGCGCTCCGGCTCTGGCTCCAAGGGACAAGCGTCTTGGGGAAAATGGGGGGCCGGGGTGACCGGTGCCCTGCTCCCTGCCGGCCCCCCCCCCGGCCGGCCCCCCCCCCCACGGTGCCTCTGGCCTCACCTCCAGCCCTCGGGGGCATCTGGCCAGGCTGCCTACCTGCCGGGGTCCCGGCACCCAAGCCCGGCCCGATCAGCCGGCCCAGGAGAGGCCCACGGGACGGGCAGAGTGACCGCCAGGACGGCCGCCGGCCTCTCCCTGCCGCCAGCGGGCCGGGTCCTTCCCCTTCTCCTTCAGGTCCCAGGAGCCGCTGCCCGCCCGGCCGCCCGGCACGCTCCGGCGGCTGCTCCTGTGTCGCCGAGCGGCCGCCTCCCCCCGGCTCCGCTGCCCGCCCGCGCCGCGCCTCTCCTCTCCTCTCTCTCAGGAGGGAGCTCGGAGCTGCAGAGCCCACGGCGCAGCCAGCCGGCTCCGGCGGAGACACAGGGCCGTCCATCTTCCCGGAGCCCTCAGCCTCCGCCGGCTGGAGCCCAGCCTGTGCATTGTGGGGGGGGGCAAGGTGTCTGCGCCCCCCACTCTGTGCTCGGCTGCAATCCCACGCCGCCCGCTCACTCTGCAGACTGGTCACCTCCCCCTCGCCTCCGGGCCCACCAGGGAGGCCTGCTGGCCGCCCCCCCCCCCTCTCCCCAAACAGGCCCCCCCCCCGCCAGCACCGAGCTGGGGACAGCTCCCAGGCCCTGTCCCTCGCATCCCCTGAGGACATTTCTGGAGCCTTCCATGGGGCCAAGAAGCAGGGCAGGCAGCGGGGCGGGGTCAGGTCTGCCGGTCCCGGGCGCAGGGCACGGCCCACGGTGGTTGGGAAGCCGCGAGGGTCACCTGCCTGCAGCACCGACACGCACACACAGGGGCCAGTGGGAGGGGGTGCGTTTCCCTGTTACGAGATCTGTACGTGGCACAGCGTGTTATGAGATCTGTACATGGCACCGCATGTTATAAGATCTGTATATGGCACTGCGTGTTACAAGATCTGTATATGGCACTGCATGTTATAAGATCTGTATATGACACCAAGTGTTATAAAATCTGTA
>JAAGEH010002118.1:0-12890 GCA_011751065.1 Lasiurus cinereus
ACCCAGAAATTCCGTGCAGCCCTGACCGGTGTGGCTCAGTGGATAGAGCGTTGGCCTGCGGACTCACGGGTCCCGGGTTCGATTCCAGTCAAGGGCATGTACCTTGGTGACGGGCACATCCCCAGTAAGGGGGTGTGTAGGAGGCAGCTGATCGATGATGTCTCTCTCTCATTGATGTTTCTAACTCTCCATCCCTCTCCCTGCCTCTCTGTAAAAAATCAATAAAATATATTAAAAAAGACAATAGAAAGAAATTCCGTGCAGACAGAGGGCACACCGTGAGCCTCTGGCCTCCCGCCTCCCGAGCCACGGCTCAGCCACAGCTCCCGGTGTACCTGTCTGCAGGCTCCAGGGAGCGGCACAGGAGCCTGGGGGCCCGGAGACCCTCTGTCCATCAGCACCTCAGCCCCTCCCTACTGAGGCAAGAGATCCCTCACGGAGGCTCGAGTTCATTCTCTCACCGCCTGGGGCTTCCTTCCCACAGGGGATGACTGACCGACTCATTGGTCCTGTTTCCCGCTGACAGGCTGGCTGGACTGTGGCCTGAGACACCGACACACCTGTCCTCACCCCCTCGGCTGTGGTCAGCCTGGCTGCTTCTCTCCAAGCAGCAAACTCCAGCCCCCGGAGCCAGTTCTCGGCACACGCCCCTTCCCACCCCCTCCCCCCAGCCTGGCGTGAGCCTCAGCCTGGGGTGTCTGCCACACACTGTCCTTATCAGAGCCTTCCCGCCTCAGGACTCCATGCAGAGGCCCTGCCCTGGGCCTGCAGCGAAGGCGCATTTAACATTCAGGCTGCAGGGTCTCTGGGGGGGAGGGGGGTATCAGGCATCCAAGCACCCCGGGCAAGCACCCCGAGCACGGGCGGGCATGCAGGAGCGTGCGGTGCGGAGGCACGGTACCATGCTGCTTGTAGATGGGGGGCTTCCGGTAGATGTTGTCTTTCACGCCGGTGTCTGGGGAGGAGGAGGGAGGGAGGGAGGGAGGAAGGAAGTAGGAAGGAAAGAGAGAAAGCAGGGTCAGCGAGCAAAGAGATGGCTGCTCAGCGCCCCCCAGGCACCCATATTTGGGGTCTCCAGAAAGATCCAGGACCCGCCCTCGGCGGACACCCAGGCCCCACCACCACAGCCCCGGCCTCAGCCAGCCCTGGTCCCAGCCCCGGTGGTGGGAGGGGCAGAGGGCACCCCACCTGCCCAGACAGCCCTGCTCTCCAGCCCACGCCCCGGCGGGAGGCACAGTGTCCCCCGGTGTTGGTGGACGCCTTTGGAGACAGGAAATGGAGGGGATGTGCAAACCCACTGGCTGATTTCTTTTAAAGCAGTGGTTCTCAACCTTCCTAAGGCCGCGGCCCTTTAATACAGTTGCTCACGTTGTGGTGACCCCCAACCATAAAATTATTTCCGTTGCTCCTTCATCACTGTCATCTTGCTACTGTGATGAACTGTCATGTAAATATCTGATAGGCAGGATGCATTTTCGTTGTTACACATGGAACATCATTAAAGCATAGGGATTCATCACAAAAACAATATGTAATTGTATATTGTGAGATATTTATTTCTAATGACAAATAAATGAAACGTTGTCTTGCATCGTGGTGTAGCATGGGTAACAGTCTTCCTAGGACAACAGTAAACGACATGGCTACACGTTGCGACACCGAGGAGCGGTGTGTGGGTTCCTAAGACCATGGGAAATAGGTGTTTTCCGCTGGTCTTAGGCGACCCCTGTGAAAGGGTCGTTCGACCACCAAAGGGGTCGCGACCCACGGGTTGAGAACCACTGTTTTAAAGCATCTTAGGACAGGGGGGGTGGGAAGCCGAGAGGAATCCCCACTCCCGCTGGGCGAGGCGGGCGGGCCTACCTGGGACGTGGAAGTGGCGCGGAGCCTGCTGGTAGGTGGCGGGCGGCCTGCTGTCGGACAGCACTGAGAGGCTGGGGGTGCTCCGGCCGCTTTCGCTGCCTCCAGGCCGAAGCGCAGACAGCGGAGAGCAGGGGGGGGTGGGGGGGGAAGGAGGAATGGGGCAGAGCAGAGGGTTTCAAGCGAGAAAGCTTATTCGGTGACCGTGTCCCCCTGCCTGTGGGCCCCGCCCCTGCCCGGCACGTCCACACGGGCCCACGACTTGTTAATCCAACCTCGTGCCCACCCTCCCCGGGCCCCCTGGAGAAGGCACAGCGGCTCTGAGGGCTGAGAGCCGTGGCTCCTGGTGCCCAGGGGTTGGGGGGGGGTGTTGGGCTGGCCGCCTCCGCAGAACCCGCTCCCCTTGGGGGCGGGGGAGGGAAGGCCGTCTCCTTGGGGAGCACGCGGTCTGCGGCTCTGCGCACGGGCATCTGAATCGGCCAAGGCCCCTTCCTGTCTCTGGAAAGGCCACACTGGCCTCCACAGTGCTCACTCTCACCCGTCTGTCCATCTGTCTGGCCGCCCAGCCTCGGTGGGACTCCACACGGGACAAGATCTCGCGGGCCCAGCAGCCGCCACGCGCCCGAGGCGAGCGTGTGGCACGTTACAGGGCGAGAACCCCGAAGCCGGCTCAACTCATCACCCTGCCCCCCGCCCAGATGTGCCCCTGTGGTGTGCCCAGCAAGGTTGGATTATCAGGTCGCAGCGTGGACGGTCCTGTCCCAGGTGAGCCCTCCCACCGTCTCCCCCTCCCCTCCCTCCGTCCCCCCCTCTCCCCGTGTTTAAGGAACCAAGTGAGAGAACGAATGGCCTGGACCTGGGAGGACCAGTGGGGCACGGCGCCTCCTCTCTGGGGGCCTCAGGGACCCCCCTCCTGCTGCCCTCAAAGACAGCTCAGCCAAGGGCAGGGCCACCCGCCACCCCAACACCCCATGCAGCTGCGGCTGCTCACGCCTCAGGGCCCGGGTGATGCGGCTGCATTAACAGCGGGTGGCCCTGTGCGGCTGGCATGCTGGCTGCCGGAGAGGCACCAGAGAGCTCTGGCTGGGTGGGGAGGGGTTGCAGGGCCCGGGGCTCACAGGGCGGGTGGAGTTCGGCTCCAGGAGCCACACCCGGGGCCCCCACCAGCCGAGGCCACAGAGGGGCCGCTGGTCACGTCCAGCATCTTCCTGTGCCTAGGCCCCTGTCACCTGTGGGCGCTGCTGGGACAGCAGGGAGATAGCTGTCCACCCTCCTGGGGGCCGTACCCCCTGTGCTGTGAGCTTTGCCCCCAGCTTCCTGCCTGCGCACCTCCACCATCAGGGGCTTCCTCCCAAGCCACCCCACAGTATGGCTGCGACTCCACCGTGTGTACCAGCCCACCTGCTCGGACGCCGGGACAGTGAGCGCAGCTCACCGGCGCCCTCCCCGGGCGGCGGCTCCTGGCAGGGACTCGGGACCACACCCAGCTCGCTCTCTCTGCCTGGAACCCAGGTCCTCACCCACCATCCGCCCCGGCCACCGCCTCCCAGGCCCTGGGTCTCCGTCCCCAGAGCGCCCAGCCGCGCGCAGCGTCCTCCCAGGTCACAGGCAGGACTGTGCGTCCATTTCTCCTCTAAGGAGCCCCCCGCCTCCCCCCGGGGCTCAGGGCCCCAAACCCAGGGGCAGCTGGGACGCAGTGTGGTGGCCCTGAGCCCACTCTGCCCACCTCACCTCGGCCGTTAGGGGCTTCCACCCCTGGCCACCACCCCTCGCGACCTCGGTCCCACTGGACATGCCTCTCTGCTCACGTCCTTTCCTCCTGGCCGCCCCTCGCCGCCCCACCCTGTCTGTGTCCCCCTGGAACCCCCTTTGCAACCCTCCCCCCTTGTCCACGCGCTGCCTGGTCAGGCTCAGGGGGGCCGCTCCCCTCGCTCACTGGGGCGTCCATGGCAACAAAACGTGCGCCAGCCTGGGCCCCGCGAGGCCTGTCAGCGGTCCGAACATTGGCGGCCACCTCCGCAGGAAGGGACAGGGCCTTGGGGCCTGGGGAGGCCCTGGTTCCGGCTCCGGGACCGGCTTCCTCTGGGCCTTAGCGGTCAAGGCCCCAGCTGGCGTCCCCGTGGACGGCGAGAACCAGAGGGCCACCCTGGTGCCCAGGGAAAGGCACAGAGGTCCCTCTGGCGAGGCTCGTGGCTCCCGAGGGAGGGGGCTCAGGACCCGGGCGGCTTCCAACACCTGCGGGAGGCTCATCGTCCTTCAGCCAGAGAGAGAAGACGCTGGACGGACGGGGTGGGGACAGGGGTGGTGTTTTTCTCAACGGGGAGCGCTGGTTTTCGGAAAGTCGCCTTCTTCTACTTCTCGTGGCAGCGGGTTCCGGAAACACCACGCTCCGTGCGTCTCACCCGTTCTTATCCGGAGAGCTTTCCTCCCCGGATGCCCCGGACACACGTCCTGTCCAGCCGTCCCTCTCGGGGCCCTCGGCCGCAGCCCTTTCTCAGATTCTCTTGTCCTTCACCGCAGCTCCGAGCGGCTCATGTTCTGCCAAAGGCCTGCAGCGGGGACTCCTCAGCCCGGACGGAGGTCACGGTTCCTGGGAGAAGGCCACGGAGGTGCCCTCCCACCCCCTCGGGTCCAGGGCACCTGCTGTCACACGGCCCGTCGCCACGTGATGCGGACCCGGGCCCTCTGGCAGAGGTCGTGGTGGTGCCGGGTTTCTTCACCCGAAGGTTCCTCTCTTCGCCCTGCCACCCCGTGCCCCGTGGGACCCGCCACAAAAGGCACCATTTCCAGGCCTGGCTGCTTTTCAGGAGTCAGTGGGTCCCGCCAGGGCCGTGGTGCAGGACAGGTGGTCCAGGAGGATGTGGTTCCGGGACCAGGGGCCTCTTCTCAGCCGACCTGAGAGGCCCCGAGCAGCCACGGAGGGGGATGATGTAAAAGAAGCCAGGAGCCCGTCTGCTGACCGTGTCAGGTGCCGGCGGGAACCGGCAGAGCCGGCCACCTCCCGGTGCCCCGGGACAGAGGGCGGAACGGCACGCCGCTCTGCTCCTGCCGAGTCTCTGTGGCCAACGAGTCAGCCGGGGCTGCGTAACAAACACGCCGGGCTGAGGGGCTTAGAGAATGGGCATCGCCTCCTCCTGGGTCCGGAGACTGGAGGTCAGAGTGCCCCTCCTGGCCTGTCCACAACCCCGTCCGTCTCCAGGCAGCCGGTCCTCCGAGCGCAGGCAGAGTGGCCGAGAGATCTGTGGTCTTTCCTCTGCCTGCCAGACCTCCCATCCCACAGGCCAGGGGCAGCCCCACCTGCATGCCTTTGTGTGACCCTAATACCCTCCTAAAGACCCTTCTCTGAAAGCAGTCACAATGGGGGGGATGAGGTCTTCCACATTCAGATTCTGGGGGACACAGTTCAGTCCACAGCATGTGGGAGAAGAGCTCGGCCACTTCCCTCGTGGGATGGACACACAGGCCTCCGTGCGTCCCTGGGAGGCGGCAGGAGGGGGTGCCGGGCAGCTGGGCATCCACCCTGGCCACTCTGTGCTCTGACTGTGGGCACGTCCCTGCCCCCTGCAGCCTCAGCCTGGGGGCCTGGCACCCGCCGCGGGCATCCCCACGCCCGTGGAGGGACAGGGGGTAACAGGCTGAAACGACGTCGGTCCGAGGGCAGGTGATGGATCGGCCCTGATCTCTGCCTGCCGCTCCCCACCCTCTCCTTCCTCACCGCTCATCCTGCACCCCAGCTGCCTACACCTCCTCCCCTCCCCCGGGAACATCCACACACGGACGGACACGGAGCTGGACTCACGAGACACAGCGAGGAGCACAGGCATGAGACACGGGGCTCGGGAAGCCATGCGGCGACACGGACGGACACGACACACACGTGTGGCAAATGCCCGGGCACCCGCAGCCGCAGCACTGCGTGCCTTACCTCGGAAGTAGGGGATGTAATGGTGCCTGAACACGGACGGAGGGCTTGGGTGTTGGGACAGGGACAGGCAGCTACTGGTACCAACACTCACAGTACCAGCTGCAGGGCAACAGAGAGCAAGTCAGAGTCCACCGGCCCGCCGGCCGCAGGGCCGCCACCGTCCCGGCCCGCCTGCCAGGACGCCTCGCCTCCACTCCGCTCAGGGAGGGGCGTTGCCAGAGATGCCCGCCACCAGCCGGCTCCGCTGGCCCCCGGTGCCTGCCGGCTCCCCTCCTGGGGGCTCCTTGGCATCAAGGACGCAGGTGGGAGCAGCTGGCTAGACTGGTGGGCGCAGACTGTCCCCGGCAATCACCAGGCCTCGCCAGCCGAGAGCCAGGTCTTGGCTCTCTGGGGTCACCCCTGGCGGGGAACAGTCCACAAGCCCAGGTGACCCGGATACAGTGGTCAGGGGTCAGCAGAGGGCCCTTCCCTCCCGGACTCGCTTGCCTGCTGCTCAACCACTCTCACAGAGTCACTCCCTCCTCAGTCACTCCCTCCCTCATTCCCTCATCATTCACTGCCTCACTCAGGCTTTCATTCATCCCCCCATTCATTCATTCATTCATTCATTCACTTACCCATTCACTCAGTCACTCAGCCACTCACTCATTCACTCCCTCCCTCCCTCACTCACTCACTCATTCACTCACTCACACTCACTCATTCATTCCCTCCCTCACTCACTCATTCCCTCCCTCACTCACTCATTCCATCACTCACTCATTCCTTCATTCACTCACTCATCCATTCCCTCCCTCCCTCATTCATTCCCTCACTCATGCATTCATTCCCTCCCTCACTCATTCCCTCACTCACTCATTCACTCATTTACTCACTCATTCATTCACTCACTTACTCATTCCCTCACTCACTCATTTCCTCACTCACTCATTCCCTCACTCACTCATTCACTCACTCACTCATTCATTCACTCACTCATTCACTCATTCCCTCCCTCACTCATTCCCTCACTCACTCACTCACTCATTCCCTCACTTACTCATTCCCTCATTCATTCCCTCACTCATTCACTCACTCATTCCTTCCCTCCCTCATTCACTCACTCACTCATTCATTCCCTCCCTCACTCACTCACTCACTCATCCACCCTCCAAACACCTGCTCCTGAGCAGGATGCACCAGCCACACTGCGGGGGGGGGGGGGAATGAAAGCACTTTGCAGATGGGCGCGCTGTGATTTTTCCACAGAGGCTGCGGGCGGCGAGCTGTGTCGATGGGAGTGAGATGGCGCCATGCGACAGCGGGCCGAGGAGGAAGCAGTGTGGAAAAATCCCCCCCAGAAAGGCAGCACCCTGTGTGCGTGGGGCGTGCCCTGGGACTGACGCTCTGAGCGTCAGCAGTCCACAGCCGGGCACCAAGCAGGGTGGGGGGGCGGGTGGGGGACGGGTGGGGGGCCTCCTGGGCTCGCCCTGCTCTGAGCAGCTGTGGTGGCCTCCTGCCCGTTTCGGGGCGCACCGACGGGAACTGACTCTACGTTCTGGGCACTGACCCTCCTTCCTCTTCCCCGACCCCCGTGAGCTGGCACTGACGGGTCCCTTCATCTGGGCGACTCTGTCTCCTGGCGGCCGCTCTCCCGAGACATGAGTGAGTTCCGAGAGCGAGGGTCCACGGGCTCCGAGGTGCCCGCAGCTCCGGGCCCAGCCCCTCTGCCCACAGGCGGACCGGCTGCCTCGCGGTCACCCTCCCGCCTGGACACGAGGGGCCCTCCTCCTCCTCCTAATGGACGGGTTCTCCCTTGCCCGCCGGCAGCCCACACCCGCCCGGTGCAGGGAAGAGGCTGATGGATAGCCGGAAAAGCACCAAGAAACCCTGCTTCCCGGAGGCTCACGGGAGCCGGGGGGCCCAGTACCTGGCCGGCTGTAGTGCTGGGGCGACCGTGAGGTCGGGGTGTAGCGCCCAAGGCTGACCGACCCGGCGGAGCTGGGGCTGGAGGTGCGGCACTGCCTGGAGGAGCGGTCGTCCTGGTCTCCCTGAGGAAAGACGGCTGCTGAGCCCGGGGCCGAGCACGGCCCTCCCCCTCCGCTCAGTGTCCGCTCTCCCTCAGCAGAGCCCCCTCCGCAGGCCCTGGGGAGGAGGCAGGGGGCTGGCCTTGGTGCTGAGCTCCTGCAGGCTGAGAGCATGGTACCCGGGCCCGCCGGGGTCAGAGGGCAAGGGCCACCCCCTGCACCAGCCCCACCATGGAGCTGCAGGCACCCAGTCCTCCCCCACACCCTTCAGCTCCCCTCCTGCAGTCCTTCCCAGCACCCGAGGCTCCTGGGGACACAGTTTGAGAACCACGGAGAGTCTGTTCTCTCCCGGCCTCGGCAGGGTCCCGGCGTCGTGGGCCCCGTTAAGCCAGACCCACAAGCACGGACAACGCGGCCTCCGTTCAAGCAAGAAGAGCAGCTGCTTGGAGTCTCAGAGCGGGTGGCACTCGGGGGGCAGGGGAGAGCAGGCTGCGGCCCCCTGCGGCTCGGCAGGTGTGGCCCGGAGCCCTGACACCCCAGCCCTGACACCCCAACCCACTCTGGGTGCCGGTGGAGGCAGCCGCTCTGGCCCCCGAGGCCAGGGTGGGGACGAGCAAGGTTGGAGTCTGGGCCTGGCACTCAGGGCTCCCACCCTCCCCAAGCTCACCACCCTCCGGGGGCTCGCTCACTCGCTCGCCAGGCAATGCATGAGCTCCGTCCCTGCAGCTTGCCCTGTACCTCCCCCCCTAAGTCCCCCAGCTCAGCCAGGCACCCCGAGCCCGTCAGCCGGTCCCAGCCCGGGAGATGGCATGCACCGGGCAGCCACAGTCCGGCGGTCCATGTCCATCTCGGGCGTCCTCTGCCCGCCCCAGGGCCGGTCACACCTCAGGTGTCCTGTCCTCGCCCTGCCTGCCCAGGGGGCTCGCGGGTCCCAGGGTCTGAGGCCCATGCAGCCCAGAGCCTGGCTGGCGGCCCTGGCTTTGCTCTCATTAACCCTGAGATGCAGGAGGAGCAGGCTGCCCGCGACCAACGCTGCCAGACGGAGAAAGGCCTCCAGAACAGCGGTTCTCAACCTTCCTAAGGCCGCGGCCCTTTAAGACAGCTCCTCATGGGGTGGTGACCCCCAACCATAAAATGATTTCCGTGGCTATTCATCACTGTCATTGTGCTACTGTGATGAACTGTCATGTAAATATCTGATAGGCAGGACGTATTTTCGTTGTTACAAATGGAACATCATTAAAGCATAGGGATTCATCACAAAAACAATATGTAATTGTATATTGTGAAATATTTATTTCTCATGACAAATAAATGGAATTTTGTCTTGAATCGTGGTGTCGCATGGGCAACAGTCTTCCTAGGACAACAGTAAACGACATGGCTACACTTTGCGACACCGAGGAGCGGTGTGCTGGTTCCTAAGACCATGGGAAATAGGTGTTTTCCGCTGGTCTTAGGCAACCCCTGTGAAAGGGTTGTTCGACTCCCAAAGGGGTCGAGACCCACAGGTTGAGAACCGCTGCTCCAGAATGTTCCGCGGCAAGGACTTTTGGACGCCCCCCCCGCGGCAGAGGCACAGGAGCCTGGGGTGCCGCTAAGGAGCCGGGACCCAGACCGCGGGCCGGGCCCCGGCGTCCGCACGGGCAGGGCTGCAGGAGCGCCGGGCAGGCGGCATGCAGGGGCAACACGATCATAAAAATAACCAACGCCGGGGTGCTGGGGGGTGGTCCCCTGAGCCAGGAGCGTGCGGCCCCCTCCGGTGCCATGGCCCCGGACCCTCAGGCCCTTGGGCGGCAGGTGGTTACGTTTATAACCCGGGAGCACGCGAGCGCGCGTGGGGGCGCGGTTACCTCCATCGGCGTGGGCGAGAGCAACTGGGGCGACTGTGGACACAACACAGAGCGGCCGGTGAGCCCGCGGCGCCGGCGGCTGCACGCGGGGAGACAGGGGCACAGACTCGCACGCCCGGGAGGCTCCCTGTCCTCCCTCTTGGAGAAATGCGTCCAGGAACCGCACCCCCAGAAAGAGGCCACGGCACGGAGGAGCTGGTCTCCGTCCGGTGCCCCCAGCGGTCCCTGCTCCCCAAGAAGTCGTTCCAGCAGGAAGACTTGGGTTGGGTCAGGGCGTGGGGAGGCGATGCCCTGGGAGTCCGAGGAAGAGAGGTCTTCTGGGGCTCAGGGCTCAGGGCTCGGGGAGGCCTGCCCTGCTGGTGGGGGCCCTGGGAGCAGGCAGCCTCCCAGCCAGGGACCCCCACCCCCTATTAGAGCAGGTGAGCACCGTCCGCTCACAGACATTGGCTCCAGGGGGTGGTGGCCTAGTGGCTTGGCCTCAAGACCCTCTCCAGTGCCTCCAGCAGAGCCCCTGCCAGGCTGGGCTCGGGCAGCGGGAGAGGGAGCGGGAGGGGGAGTAGATCAGACCCTCCCCTCTCTGCCCCGCCCACCGGCCTCTTCCTGGGACTTACCCTTGGACCCTGCATGTCCTCAGGGCCAGAGCCCGGGAGGAGGGGCCGCTCTGGCCGCACCCTCCCTGCCCGCCCGGAGCTGCCAGCTGTGCCAGCCACTGTGACTGCTGATGGCAGCAGGGCTGGCGCCAACCAGCATCTCCACCGGGTGCCCCCCCCCCGGTCTCCCTCCCCCCCCCCCCCCCCCCGCAGCCCCGCTGGAGACTCAGCCAGGAGGGCGGGGCCCGGGGAGGGAGGGCGGGGCTCTGCCGCCAGGCCTCCCACTCACCCGACACACATCCCGGCTGCCGGCTGGGCACAGGCCGCGGGGCCACAAGGGAACCTCAGAACCACCCCAGGAGGCGGGTACCCCGGGTGGCCGGCGGTAAACGGAGGCCGGCTGCCGCTGAGCATCGGACGCTGCCCATGGGGGACCCATGAAATGAGGGCTCCGGGCTGAAACTGTGCCAGGGATGGGGGGACAGGGGCCGGGCCGGCTGGGGATGGGGAGCAGGCTCTGAGGCACTGGGTGAAGGAAAGCTACAGCTGGCACGTCGGGAAAGTCGTCCCGAATGGCAGGAAGCAGGTGTGACTCCGTCCCCATCATTTCCTGAGCCCTGCCCCGCCTGCACCGGCCACACAGGGCTTCGGGGCTCAGCCCCAGGGTGCCAGGTGCGTCTGCCAGGGGCGTGCGGGTTGAGCACAGCGGGGGCTCCTTAGCGCAGCGGTTCTCAACCTTCCTAAGGCCGCAGCCCTTTAAGACAGCTCCTCCTGGGGTGGTGACCCCCAACCGTAAAATGATTTCCGTGGCTACTTCATCGCTGTCATTGTGCTACTGTGATGAACTGTAATGTAAGTATCTGACATGCAGGATGTATTTTCGTGGTTACAAATGGAACATCATTAAAGCATAGGGATTAATCACAAAAACAATATGTAATTATATACAGTGGTACCTCGGGATACAAGTGCCCTAACATACGAGATTTTTGAGATACAAGCCCTCGAGCGAGCGATTTTTGCTTTGAAATACGAGCAACAGTTGAGATAGGAGTCATCGTGCGGATCAGCCGGCTGCACACGACCCACCAGTTTACCGCGACTCGAGCGTCTCATAGTTTCCCACGCCTCAAGGTGACGGAACGAATTAAACTCGTTATCTCCAGGTACCACTGTATTGTGAAATATTTCTTTCTAATGACAAATAAATGAAAATTTTTTGTCTTGAATCGTGGTGTAGCATGGGCAACAGTCTTCCTAGGACAACAGTAAACGACATGGCTACAATTTGCGACACCGAGGAGCGGTGTGTTGATTCCTAAGACCGTGGGAAATAGGTGTTTTCCGAGGGTCTTAGGCAACCCCTGTGAAAGGGTCATTCCACCCCCAAAGGGGTCGCGACCCAAAGGTTGAGAACCGCTGCCTTAGTGGATGCCCAGGGCGTGTCTCGGAAAGGAGGCCTGCGTCGCAGAGCAGCGAGGACGGTGAGGGGCGGCCGTACCTCGAGGCAGCTCTGCCGGTCCCCCGCATGGCTGACGTAGGGCGAGTAGGAGATCATGTCGGGCCGGTCGATGTTGTAGATGGCCTTGCTCTTGGGGAGGGCGGCCAGGTCTCTGTAGTCCAGGATCTCGTCGCCCAGCCTGGCCTGCGGGCGGGAGGGAGGGGCACGGGCACCGTCAGGCCGAGCCCAGGCAGGTGTGGAGCAGCCGGGCCCGGGCCCTGGCCCCGTGAGGGCTAAGCAGCCTAAGGGGCCAGGAGCCTCATGACCACAGGGTCCGGGTCCGAGGCCAGAGCCTGTGCCCCTCCGGAAGGAGCGGGGGTGGCCCCAGGGACGGCTTCGGGGGTCAAAGAGCTGCCGCCCGGGTCGGGCCCGACACGGCAGACAGTGATGCCCAGTCCGTGGCCTGAAAATACATCCAGATACTTCTGCATGCACAGAGACAACGCACAGACACGCGTGCACGTGTACGTGTCAGAACGCATGCCTGCATGTACACACACATGCAGACATAGCCATGTGTGCAGACAAGCAAGTATGATAAATACAAATGCATGCTCTCGCTGGTTTGGCTCAGTGGATAGAGCAGTGGTTCTCAACCTTCCTAATGCCACGGCCCTTTAATGCAGTTCCTCAGGTTGTGGTGAGCCCCAACCATAAAATTATTTCCGGTGCAGGCAGGGTGGGGCTCAGGAAATGATGGGGACGGAGTCGCACCTGCTTCTTGCCGTTCGGGACGACTTTCCCGTTAGGAAAATAATTTTATGGTTGGGGGTCACCACAACCTGAGGAACTGCATTAAAGGGACGTGGCATTAGGAAGGTTGAGGACCATTGGGATAGTGTGTCGGCCTGTGGACTGAAGGGTCCCAGGTTCGATTCTAGTCGAGGGCACAGGCCCGGGTTGCGGCTCTATCCCCAGTAGGGGGTCTGCAGGAGGCAGCTAATCAATGATTCTCCTTGCTGTTTCTAACTCTCTCTCTCTCTCTCCCTTCCTCTCTGAAATCAATAAAAATATTAAAAAAATAAATATAAATGCACCCACACATGTACACTTACAAACACATACACACACTCATACACACATACACGTACACTCTTACACACACGCTCACTCATACACAGACACACACACACACATACACATACACTCTTACAC
>JAAGEH010002119.1:0-25729 GCA_011751065.1 Lasiurus cinereus
GAGGTGGGGCGGGGCGGGGCCGCGGGGGCGGGGCTGGGCCCGCGGGGAGGCGGGGCCTGGCAGCGGGGAGGCGGGGCCTGGCAGCTGGCTCACCCGGAACCCCGAGCTCAGCTCAAGCTTGGAGGCGCGGGGTCTGCTGTCCGCACAGGGAGGCTGAGGCCCCCTTGGCTGCACGAAGCCACCAAGTCCCCTTGGCTCGTTCAGCATTTTTTGTTGTTTTTTTTTAAATATATTTTATTGATTTGTTACAGAGAGAAAGGGAGAGGGACAGAGAGCTAGAAACATCGATGAGAGGGAGACATCCATTAGCTGCCTCTTGCATGCCCCCCACCGGGGATGTGCCCGCCACCCAGGTCCATGCCCTTGACCGGAATCGAACCCGGGACCTTTCAGTCCGCAGGCCGACGCTCTATCCACTGAGCCACACCGGTTTCGGCGGCTCGTTCAGCTTTTATTCACTCAACACACAGGGCAGAGCGCCTGCATGCAGGGCCCGGGGCCTCAGGGTGCCTTTGGCGCCTGCAAAGGGAGCCAGAGGCCCAGCTGCCACCCTTTCCTGCATGCACCTGTTGGGGGGTCTGCTCTTCCTCCCAAAACGCCCTGCTTTCCTCGCCTGTCACCCCATCCTGCCGGACACCAGCCATCACCTTCAACCTCTGTCCTCATGTGCCCCCTCACTGGTTTTTCCCTGTTACCAGCAGCTCCCCCAGAGTCTCCAGGATCCCCTCCTCCCCTGCCCAACTGTTATGCCCAGAGTTCGGGGTCCCCAATAATCAGCCACTCTGGAGCCTTTTCCGATGCAAAAGCAAAGAGTCTTTATTCGAACCCGGGTCTGGCTCCCAGCCTCTTTCTGGCGCAGCAGGGAGACGCGAGAGAGCGAGCCGGGCGGGAACAAGGAGTTTTATGGGGTAGGATAATTGGGGGGCTTAGGAAAGTGACGAGGGTGACAGAGATTGGTCACTTGAATTAGGGTCTTTCTGTGGTTCAGCCTGATGAGGACCCTCGCTGTGTTCCTGGAGCTTCATTGGTCCATTCGGGCGGTGGTCGTCGGGGAAGCTAGGACATGGCTGGCACCCCTGTGGCCACTCCCAGAAAAGGGAGGGGGTTTCGGCAGGGGGCCCAGCCCTAGAGGACAAGATGGAGGGGAGTTCGTTTCCTTTCACAACCTCTGGGTGTTGGGGTGACCCAGGGCTCGGCCAGGTGCCCTCCTATGCACAGGGATGCTCTGACTGGGAATCTCCCTGCAGGTTTTAAACACACGGCGGGCACTGCCAGAGCCTTCTCCCAGCCCGACCTACCTGGCTGGATGCCCAGGAGGCATCTCACACCTGCCAGGGCCAAAGCAAAGAGCTTGACTCGGTGCCCTAACCCGCTGCTCCTCTCTCCTCCTGCCCACTCAGCCAGGGCCTCTTCATCCTCAGAGGCTGGGGCTCGAGGGTGGACCCAGCCTCCAGGGCCCTCTCCCTGCCTCCTCTGCAGCCCTGCGGCCTCAGGGCCTCGCCCACCCTGCCAGTCCACGCAGCTGCAGCTGCCTCTGAAGCGGAACCTCGAGCCAGGACAAGCAGGGGTCTGTTTCAGAGTCGGAGTCATCGCTGTACCGGAACAGGGCCGGGCACCGTGCAGGCACTCCGGGAATGCTGGCTGGCTGGCTGGATAGGTGGGTGGGTGGGTGGATGGACACACACACACACACACACACACACACACACACACACACAAAAACCTGGCTCCGGATCTGATTTGCCAGCCACCTCCTGCAGGAACATTACAGCTCCCTGCCCTCTCAGCCAGGGCAGCAGTATGGGGTGGGGGTGCGCTCAGAGTCAGGAAAACGCATCTTTTAGCCGAGTCCCCCGCTCAGGGCACAGCAGGCATCCCTTAGCAAGCATTTCGGCAGCCGTGGCCTCACCTTGACCCTGACGAGGGTCAAGTCCACTCCCAGGCTCACTCGGGTGGATGCCAGATCTCACTTCTGGGGGCAGTGGGCCGGAGGCTGTCCTCAGGTGCCACAGAGCCTCCCCCGGGGTACCTCACAGTGTGGAGGGGAGAGCTTTAAAGGATGTCAGTGGACGCTCTCTGTCTAGTGGGTGAGATGAATTCTTAGTCGTGGACCTGACCCTGGGCGTGACGGCTCCGTGCCTCTGTCACTCCCATTGGCTAGAAGCTGTCCCGGTCCAGGTGAACTCATGCATGCGGTGCTGGGGCCTCAAATGTGCCCAAGGCCGACCCCCAGAAACTGAGTGAAGAAATGAGAGCTTTGCCTGGTCAGCTTGGCTCACTGGATAGAGTGTCTGTCTTCAGACTGAAGGGTCTGGGGTTTGATTCCGGTCAAGGGCACATGCCTGGGGTTATGGGCTCGATTCCCAGTAGGGGGCATGCAGGAGGCAGTCAATCAATGACTTTCTCTCATCACTGATGTTTCTATTTCTCTCTCCCTCTCCCTTCCTCTCTGAAACCCACAAACATATATTTTAAAAAAGGAAATGAGTGCATTGCTTCCAGCTGCTACGTTTGTGGTTGGCTGTCATGATATAATAAAAAATGAATACAGCACCGGGGTCCGCTCTCCATTGCACACACTCAGAGCACCCGGACTGTTCCCTGGCAATGCTCACAATCATTCTCCCTTGTTTAAAATATCCCTCTTGCGCCCTAGCCAGTGTGGCTCAGTGGATAGAGCATCGGTCTGCGGACAGAAGGGTCCCAGGTTCGATTCCAGTCAAGGGCACGGACCTCGGAAGGCTCCTCCCGGGCCTGGGTGCATGGAGGGGAGGCAACCCATCGATGTGTTTCACTTCCATCGATGTTTCTCTCTGTCTTTCTCTCTCTCTTCCACACTCTCTCTAAAAAAACAACGGATGCTGAAACCGGTTTGGCTCAGTGGATAGAGCATCTACCTGCAGACTGAAAGATCCCAGGTTTGATTCCGGTCAAGGGCATGTACCTTGGTTGCAGGCACATCTCCAGTGGAGGGTGTGCAGGAGGCAGCTGATCGATGTCTCTCTCTCATCGATGTTTCTAACTCTCTATCCCTCTCCCTTCCTCTCTGTAAAAATCCAATAAAATATATTTTAAAAAAACAACAACAGGAAAATACCTTCAGGCGAGGATAAATACCTAAACCACATAAATTAGTTGACTAAATCTCTCTCTGGCATGAAAGGCCCGTGAGGATGGAAGTGGAGTGTGTCTGGCCATCACGGTTTTGTTCTGGGGCCGTGGGTGGAGGGCTGGCCCTTCTCCCCTCCCAGCGCCCTTTCCCGGGCCGCGTTCCGCTACAAAGACCCAAGTAGCTTCTGGATTCCCAGTTTCCCGGTTCCGAAGGTGGTCATGTGACCCGGTCCTGGCCGGGGGTGGGGTGGGGGGGTGGAGGACAGAGTGGAAGTTGGCTGGAAGGCTTCTGCTCATTTAGACCAGACCGCAGGGGTGAGTGTTTACCCAGGAATTCTGCAAGTCGGTTGTTCAACACCGTCAGTCACTGCTTAACAACGAAGTGAGATAAACGCCCAATGAAAAATTATACAGTGGTACCTCGAGATACGAGTTTAATTTGTTCCGTAACCTTGAAGCGTGGGAAATGATGAGACGCTCGCGTCGCGGTAAACTGGTGGACCGTGTGCAGTCGGCCGAACCGCGAGATGACTCCTATCTCAAATGTTGCTTGTATTTCAAAGCAAAAATCGCTCACTCGACGGCTCGCATCTCAAAAATCTCGTATGTTAGGGCCCTTGTATCTTGAGGTACCGCTGTATTACAACCAAAGAGAAGACTCAGAACCACTCCCTAATTACCTTCCTGCAGCTGACCACGCTCTGCTCCGAAGCGTCCTGCATCCACCGTGGCTGTTGGATGGAAACGCTCCGTGGCGGTGTGCTGCGGGCTCTCCTCCCACAAACACGGCCAGCACCGTCCTGTCGGTGGTTTGAAACCAGCGGTGGCCGGAGCATTGACACCACAGGAATTGGCAGCTGCTGCAAATCTGGGCTCTTCTCCTTCGTCCCACCCCCAGAAGGCCGGGAGTTGAAAACTGACCAGCACCCCTCCTGTCCCACCACCACCAGCTCCCCCAGTGGCACCCAGATCAGAGCTGGCCCCGGACCCGCAGGGCCCCAGCTGTGCCTAGGGACGATCTCGCTGTCTGGGAAAGGGGGAACAGACACCGCTGACCCTGCCTTTGCTCCGCAGGAGGGGTCCCTACCCAGAACGCACATGGGGCGTCTGCGGCCGGAGCCGCCCTCTCGTCTCACCGCCACGAGCGCGGTCGGAATCAGAGAGATTCTCATTCTGCGCCCCTGAGCCCGAGTGAAGGCCTCCCAGCGACTGCCTCCAGATTCCCCCTTCGATGAAAACCCTGAGGCCTTGGCTCGCGTGAGCCACGTTGGTCCGTTGTTCTGTGGCTCACAGAACGCCTGCCTGGAGTACATGGGCCTTCCGCAAAAGCCGTGAGGGAGGACCCGGCCTGAGGCTGCTTCCGCAGGGGTGTCCTCTGACTACGGGGGCTATGTGCACCCCGGGGCCGCCAGGCAGGTGTCCCAGCGGGAGAGAAAGCGTCTCCTTTTGGGAACTGAAAGGTGGAGGCCGCTCTACGACGCCAGACCGGAAGTCCAGGCCCTCCTGGCCCCACAGCCTCTCCAATGCCGCGTTCACGCGCTGGGGGGCCGATCAGGGGTTAGTGATCTGGGAGTAGGACTGGCGCTTCCTGTGGGAGCTCCTGACCTCGTTTGATGCTGTGAAGGGGAAGGGGGTGGCTTAGTGCCCGAGACCTCTTCCCCGACTCCCCCAGAGACATTTCTCTTTAGAAAAAAATAAATTATTGCCGGAACCGGTGTGTCTCAGTGGATAGAGCGTCGGCTTGCAGACTGAAAGGTCCCAGGTTCAATTCCGGTCAAGGGCATGTACCTTGGTTGCGGGCACATCCCCAGTGAGGGGTGTGCAGGAGGTGGCTGATCGATGTCTCTCTCTCATTAATGTTTCTAACTATCCCTCTCCCTTCCTCTCTGTAAAAAAAATCAATAAAATATAAGAAAAAAATAAATTACAAGCTGTTTATAGGCCCAGATGAGCTGCCCATCCGCGGCACTCCCTGAAGTCTTCCTGGGTTCTGGGGCTCAGGGGGCGGAGGGACAGAGGCCAGGCCCCCCTGAGGTGGGTGGCGGCGAGCGGGGCTGCAGAGGGTAGCCCCTGGGAGCCCGGCGTGATCCTGTGCATGTTTTCCAAACGTCGCTCTAGCCCTGGCCGGTGTGGCTCAGTGGATAGAGCGTCGGCCTGGCGGACCGAAGGGTCCTGGGTTCGATTCCTGTCAGGGGACAGGCCAGGGTTGCGGGCTCAGTACCCAGTGAGTGGGGGCGTGCAAGAGGCAGCCGATCCATGATTCTCTCTCATCATGGATGTTTCTATTTCTCCCTCCCTCTCCCTTCCTCTCTGACACCAACAGACATACAGTGGTACCTCGAGGTACGAGTGCCCTAACATACGAGATTTTTGAGATGCAAGCCGTCGAGCGAGCGATTTTTGCTTTGAAATACGAGCAACAGTTGAGATAGGAGTCATCAAGCGGATCGGCCGGCTGCACATGACCCACCCATTTACCGCGGCGACTCAAGCGTCTCATAGTTTCCCACGCCTCAAGGTTACGAAACGAATTAAACTCGTATTTCGAGGTACCACTGTATAGATTAAAAAAAAACAACTCACTCTAGAGCCGGGCCGAGCCACGCTCTAGAGCAAGCAGGGGTCCCCAGTCTGTAGCCTCCCCTCATCCCATCCCCCGCCCCGCCTCCCCGCCCTGGTCCGGCCCCGAATGGCATCCCCCACGCGATGCCCGCGTCCAGTGCCAGCTCTCGGGGAGACCCTCCCCACCCGCCCCCCCAGAGATGGGCCCGCCCGTTAGGAAGGGCCCGCGTTTCTAAGAAGCGGCCGGCACATTGACAAGTTCGAGTACACCGTCCTTTATTCCCAGCTTCCGGCGGCCTCCATCCGTCGGGGGGCAGGCGCCAGGGATTTCCAGGGCTCGGGCTCAGTGGACGGAAGCGTGTGAGGTGCTAAGGGTTTCCCTTTTCCTGGCCAAGCCGGGCTGGCGTGGAGCCGGGGCCACAGGCCGGCGGGTGCGGGGCTGGAGGAAGCCGAGCAAGGCTGACTCAGGGCGGGATGGCCAGGACACACCGGGAGGTGCCGGGAGCGGACGTGGGCGACGCCTGGCTGGTTTCCACGGGTCCCTCGAGGCACTTCACAGACACGGCGACGGGGACGGACCCACCTGCCCCGGGGACAGCCCGCGCCTCTCCGCGGGACCCGCGGGCCTCGGCCAGGGGCTGCTGACCGCCGACCGACAGTGTCGCAGCCTCGCCCCGAGGGTTGGTATCCGTCTCAGGCCCACCCACCAGGCATCGCTCTGAGCCCGCCTGTGTGTGTGTTCTCCTGGGGGAGGCGGGCACTGCTGGCCACCTCACCAAAAAGCCCCACCACGGGGCGTCCGGCCGAGTGCACAGAAGTCCCCACCCCCAGGCCGGGTGTGGAGGACAGGGGGGAGGCGGATCCGCCCGCCCTGAGACGGAGAATAACAGCGAGGAGATGGCCGTGGACGTGGACTTCACACGCACTTACGCACAGCATGACGGGGGAGGGACCGTGTGACAGGTACAAGAGAAAGAGAAGCAGAAAGAAAACATCGGAGGAGTGTGTGTGCGGGGGACACGGGGCACGGAGACCACAGCGTGGGGGAGGGCGGTGGCGAAGGCGGGAGCCCCCAGCGGGGCCGCGAACTAAAAACTCTTCATACATGTCGTCTCAGGCCCGCAGGCTATGCATCTTAGTAAAATAAACTCTGTGTTTCTCTAAAGATTCCTTTAGGCATCTGGGATGACGTGGGAGAACCGTGCCGGGCACGGGGGCCTGGAGAGGAGGACCCGGCGCCACCCCACGCTTGGCACCGCTCGGGACCCCGGCTGCAGGCCACGAGCCAGCGCCCTCCGGGCCAGCGGACACTGAGGCCTGTGCCCCCGCCGCCGGTGGTGGTGTCCTGCCCCTGACAGACCTCCTGGGGTCCCCGTCCCGGTCCCCTCTGCGCCCCCAGGCCCGGGAGGCGGGCTGGCTGTCTAAATGCCTGCCCTCCCCGGGGACAGCCGCCCTGCAGCATCGCGCTGGTGCCAGCACCGCGGGGGAGGGCGGTGCACAGCCAGACGCCAGGGCCCGAGCTACGGGCAGGAAGGTCTCAGGCGCAGGGCTGCGCGGTGGGACCTGCTCCCGCCCCACCCGAGGCCTTGCCTGGCCAGGTGCCTGCCTGCTCGCCTGCCCGCCCTGTGGGCACAGAGGAGGCCGAGCCAGCCCAACGGGAGGGTGCGTGAGGTTCGGGGGTGCGGGCTCTGTCCGGCGGCGCAGGGTGGGTGCCGGCCCCATCAGAACAGCAGGGCCTTCTTCTTGAGGTCATTCCTCTTCCAGAGCGCCAGGCGGTCGAACTCCTCCACACTCATGCCGAACACCTCCTGGAACTCCGCGGGCGACAGGTGTCTCTGCAGAGAAAGGGGGCCCCCAGGGGAGGGTGAGCACCTCAGCCACGTCCCGCCGGGCTTAAGCTGGGCCCCCAGAGGCAGGCTGCATGGGCCTCGGCCCCCATCCCCCTGCCTCCCTGTCATGCCCACCCCTCTGCGGGCGGCCCGAGGAAAGAGACTCAGCCACGCAGCTCCCACTGGGAGCCCAGGTCATAGGAGCGGGATGGGCCTCCCTCCGGCCGGAAGCAGCTGGGCCAGGGAGGAGCGTACGGCTCACGGCGCGCAGTCCCAATGGTGCCATGTGAGGAGGGGCAGGGGTCCATGTGTGGCAGCCCAGAGAAGGGCCAGGTCTCGGAGAGGCGGGGTGCTCTCCTTCCCCGCGCCCGGGGGTCTGGGCGCCCGCTCAGGGGTGGGCTGAGCCAGCCAGGGCCGGGCCCCTGAGTGATCCTGGCCATGCCAATGGGAGTGCTCCCTGATTGGCCCCCGCTGGCCCCCCACGGGTCCCACCTGCAGGAGCGCCTCCACAGCTGGGAAGGCAGAGGGGCCCGCAGAGGGGGAGGGCGCTGCAGGGGGTCCCTGCTGAGTTGGCAGCCCGCAGGCCGGGCACCAGGACCGGGTGCTTGTCAGGTCTGAGACCGGAAGGCCCTGAGACCTCCCCAAACAGGCCTCATGTGTGGCTCAGGCCCGGAGCCTGTAGGGGCACGCGCCTCCACAGCAGCCAGTGGAAGCCAGGGTTGAGGTCTCCGGGCTGAGGTCAGTTCCGGGCCAGCAGGGACCCACCCTGGCCTGGTCCGGGCTCCTCCTCTGGACGGTCAGAGTGGGGCCTGTGCGCTGTGCACTGGGGGGGGGAGGGTCCGTGAGGTGGATCTGCTGGAGGGGCCTGGTCACCCCGGCTCCGGCTCTGAGGCCCAGGGTCCGCCCCTCCTGGCTGAGGGCCCTGCTTTCTGAGTGAGAGGGGTGAGGTGTCCTGCTCGTGGCTGCCGGGAAAGTGGCTCAAGATACACTCGCTCAAGGTCACCGGGCAGAGTCATCCCGGCTCCATCTAGGGCTCCTGTTGCGGCCCGTGTGCTCACAGTTGCAGGCAGGACAGGGCGGGACACAGATGACCCCTGACCCCTAGCTCTCACCCTCAGGGACCACCAAGGCCAGGAAGGAAGGAAGGAAGCCCAGGGCGTGGTGCCTTTGCAGAGGGCTGTTTAGCCTCATTCCGGGACAGCCCTCTCCTGTGTGCACGGGCCCCTTGGCCTGGCCTGCAGGCTGTGCTGGGGAGTCTGCCTACAGTGACCCTCCAGGGCAATGCCCGCAAAGACTTCCAACTCAGGACCACACAGCCCAGGACTTCCATCCTGGCTCCGCCCCCACGCAGCTGGCTCCACCCCCACACAACTGGCCCCACCCCCACACAGCTGTCTCCGCCCCCTGCATCTGGCTCTGTCCCTGTGCAGCTGACTCCACTCCCTTGCACCTGACCCCACCCCACACAGCTGGCCCCACCCCCTGCAGCTGGCTCCACACCCTAGAGCTGACAGCCTTTTTGGACCTGGCTCCACCCCACACAGCTGGCTCCACCCACAAATAGCTGACTCCATCCCCTGCAGCTGGCTCCACACCCTATAGCTGACTCTGCCCCTTTGCACCTGGCTCCACCCCCTACATCTGGCTCCACCTCCTACAGCTGGCTCCACCCCCTGGAGCTGGCTCCACCCCCACACAGCTGCTGAGGGGCTGGAGCTCTGGTGCGATGTCTGTGAAGTGGGTAGGAGCAGGTGGGTGCTGTGCCCCATTCTTCCTCTGCTTGGCCAGCCAGCCCCTCCCACCTGCCAGCCAGGCAGCCCCTGCTCACTCCTCAGACCTGGTGGCTGCCAGCCCCGCCCCCCTCCCAGAGCCTCAGTGCCCAGCAGGCAGCGGGCAGTGGCTCACTGGGTGCAGAGCTGAGAGAGGTGCCCGAGGCCCTCGGTTCCAGGATGTTCTGCATCCCGACAGGGCGGTGCAGCCACGTGGACAGCAGAGGCGGTGGGAGACGTGGGGGGGGGGTGTATTTGCACCTGTGCTTTAAATGGAATTACTCCCCTCTCCCCCATTAACGTAGCTTACTTTCTGCGGCGGCTGGGTTTCACACAGCAGGAAGCGTCCCTGACATTTAACAGTGGGAGCAGCTCCAAGAGCCGCTGGGCTGTGCCCTGCGCCATGGTCAGGAAGGGGGCCACCCTGCGCCCAGGGACCGGGTGGGGTGCTCAGAGGCAGGCGGTGGCCCACGCGGCCGGGACGTGAGGGCTGGGACCCACGCTGGCTCCGCTCTCTCCTTCATTCACCTGTGGAGCCAGATCCAGGGACTCTGACCTTAGCAGACCAGGCCCCCCGACCCAAGGGCTCCCACCTGGCCGGAGGGGTCGGAAAGCAGGCAAGGCCATTGTGGGTGAGGGACCAGGGAGGCCGTGCAGGGGGGACACGCTGTGACCGGAGAAATGAACCTCTGACTGGACTGTGACCTGGAAGCAGGGGCGAAGGTTCCTGAAAGCAAGCAAGGCCCGGTAACGACGGGACCCCTGGCCCCAGCAGGCGCTACCCAGAGGAGCGTTAGCGGCAGCCACAGGGGACGTGCTGCGCGGTGCCAGCCCTCCGCCATCTACAGCTTCTGGAACATGCCAGCTCTGTGCCAGCCCACGGCCTGCAAAGCCCTTTCCCCCACTCCACACCCTGGCTCCTCCTCCTCGTCCTATGGGTCCCAGTGCCAAGGTCCCCTCCTCCTCCAGGGGGCCCTCTGGGATTGGCCCAGCCAACCAGGCCCTCGGGCCATGCTGTGCCCCTCGGCGCGCAGTCACCGCAGCCCTCCCAGGCCCCTTTTTCAGGTCCTGTCTGGGCATCACCAGCGTCTGCCGGGGTCTCATCGGACCGGTCTGGTGAGTTCAAGCAAAGCACGTCTTCCATCGCTGCCAGGCACATTCCTCAGCCTGCCTCCTCCCGCTCCAGTGAGCCCTGCCCCTGTGCCTCCTCCTGCTCCAGCAAGCCCTGTGCCTCCCGCTCCAGCGAGCCCTGTGCGGTCAGGTCAGCCGGCCCCCCCGGGAGAGCACAGACTGCGCTGGGAGCAGCCTCTCCCTTCCCGCGGGCAGCCCTGCGCTGCCTGGCACTCAGCCATACACTCAGCCCTGCCCCCAGCCCTGCCCTACCCTATACCCAGCCCTAACTGGCACGTGTCCATCATTTTACTCTTTACCCAATCCCAGAGTTTCCCCGCTCTGCTCTCTTTCGCCTCCCTCATCTGTCACCAGTGGGTCGCATGTCACCCACAACGGCTGTGCCTTTGACTCTAACGTGGAAAACGAGGTGGAAAACGGCCATTCTTGGAGCGGCACCCCAATCCAGCGAGATTCCGCTCCCCAGCCACTGCTGACATTTTGGCTCAAATAAACTCCCAACGTTTCTTCCCAGGTTTGAATGTTTCTTACGTTAACTGATGTTCCTCTCTCTCTTTCTCCCTTCTTCTCTCTCTAACAACCAACAAAAAGCGGAAACCGGTGTGGCTCAGTGGATAGAGCGTCGGCCTGCGGAATGAAAGGTCCCAGGTTCGATCCCGGTCAAGGGCTTGTATCTTGATTGTGGGCATATCCCCACTGGGAGGGGGAGGTAGCTGATTGATGTCTCTCTCTCTCACATCAATCTCTCTCTCTCATCAATGTTTCTTACTCTCTATCCCTCTCCCTTCCTCTCTGTAAATAATCAATAAAATATATTTAAAAATAAATAAATAAAAGCCAATAAAAATTCTTAAAAATAAATAAATAAAAAAGACGCCCTTCCATAATGCAGAGGTGGGCAGGGAAAGGCCTCCCCCAGCCAACGGAGGCCTCCAGAGCCAACACCGAGGTCTCGGGGAGACATTCACGCTGTGCTGTCGTGCAGGGGGTGGAGGGAGGCCTTAAAGTGACCCCGTCCCACCGGGAAGAAGCAAGCCCAGCAGTCCCGGCCACAGGGCCCCGGCTGTGCCTGGGGCAGCCGGCTGAGTCTGAGGTCCCTCTGTGAGAGAGCGACCCCCACCATCCGGCCCGGCCCCTGGGGACCGCCACCCAGCGAGGAGCCAGGCCTCCCGGCGGCTCCGGACCCGAGCCCCTGGCCAGCAGCCCTCTCACAGCAGTGGCATCTGCTGGGACAGACGCACAATGAACAAAGACAGCCACAGTGTGGACTGCCGAGCGGGCGGGGCCGTCCCCGGGAGGAGGCCGGGCGGAGGCTGCCCGCATCGGCTCAAGGCCACGGAGGGGCGCCCCGAGGGGAGAAGGGGTGCTGGGCTCTGTCCGGCCTGCCCTGTGCACACTGCCCTCCCCGTGCCTCCTGCCCAGGCACTGGGAGGCTGGGCCCAGGGCCCCCGGTCCCTGGGCTGGCAGCCCTTCCCTGTCCGCCCCTCTCTCTGCCCCCAGCCCTGTCCCTCCTCCCCCTCCACTGGCCAGCACAGCGCTTCCTCCTCAGCCCAGGAGGCGGTGGCATCCAGGCCCCATCACCCCGCTCCTGGCAGCCGCCCGAGTCTCCGCCTGGGCGGGCAGGCAGTCTGGCCGGGTCTGGCGCTGGCTGGACACACAGTAGGCTTCATATGCTCCCAGCACCTACTGTGTGCCCCGCCCTAGGCACAGACGGGCTTTCGGGAACCTCCAGACCCTTCAGCCCCAGGCGGAGGCCCCGGTGCAGGAGGCGAGCCTTGGTGCCTGGACCCCGCCGTCCGGCTGCGATTCCCGGGGAGGGTGACTGTGAGGGGTAAGTCCTGCCCGCACCTGGCTCATAGTAGGTGCTCAGCCAAGGAAGCTCTTCCAGGCACCAGTGTTCCCCGGTTCTGACACCATGCTGCCCCCTGCGGGCCTTTACCCCGCCCAGCGGGCCCTGGCCAGGGGGGCTTTCTCTGAGCTCTGAGCTCTTTCTCCTTCAGGACCAGTCGGCCCTGCAGCCCTGGGCTTCGCATCACAGATCCAAGCCGGCGATCCAGCGGCCCGACGCAGGACCTCCAGTCCTCGAAGGGAACCCGGAGCCGCGGGCTGACTAGGTGCCTGCTGGGGGTCCTGGGATTTGGGGGGTCAACTATTACCCTGGAATTCCGACTGTGCTGGGGCCGGTACCCCTCCCCACGCTGTTCCAGAGTCAATGGACTTGCTCCCCGTCAGCGTGCTATGCTGGACCCGGGGGCTGTGGACTGATGGTTCCCACCCTCCCTCCCTCGGGGGTGGAGAGGCAGTGTGACGGGGTCAGACACTGTCCACCACGAACGGCTCGGCCCCGCATGGCCGCCTCTGCCTCAGTTGGGCAGCGAGTACCAGAGCACGGGTCCTGGGCACCGAGCCCTGGCCCTGCCCCACCCTGCTCGATGGGGACACTGAGACAGTGAGTGTGGGGACGCCCCTCTGAGTCCCCCTGTGGGAGGACCCCGCCCCTCGGAGCCCCTCTCACCTCCAGCCTCGTGCGGTCCACGTCCTTGGGCAGCTTCACACGGATGCGGTTGGTGACGATGAGGGCATCATAGGGGTAGACCTGGGGAGACGGCGGCGGTGCCTCAGGTGGGACGGGCGTGGAGGGGAGGGGAGGAGCCGGGCCGGGGTGGGTGGGGGCGGGGAGGACGGTGCACGCCGGCCTCTGCACAGGGCGCACGTTTCAGAGGAAAAGGAACTTGTAACCTGGGCAGGCACGGCCGGGAGAGGTCGGGGGTCAGAGGTCAGCGCCGGGGGCGGCGGCTCCTTACCTTGTACTCTGTAAGAGAAAGAGCAGAGGGCGCAGGGCCGGTCAGAGAGGGCAGGCACCCCTCCTAGAGGGGGAGCACCCCTCCCCCCGCCCCCCTGCAGTCGGCGGGGTGTGTGGAGCCCCGGGCGGAGGAGGGAGCTGCCGTCCCGGGGAGAAGCCGGGAGCCGGAGCGGGCGGGAGGCCGGAGCCAGACTGGGAGCTGGGCGCGGCGCTGTGTCCCTGCCTCAGTTTACCCCATGGAGTGGGCCTCTACGTCCTTCCTCCTCAACCTGTCGAGCCCCTGAAGGTCTGAGCTCGGCCAGTGGGGGGAGGCGTCCCTGGACCAGGTCCTGTTACACAGGGAGCTCGCAGGGCGGAGCCTGGGGGTGCCCAGCTCCCACAGAGGCAGACGCTGGGTCCTCCGCCGCAGGCCTATCTCGGGAGGGACCCTGGTGGGGGCCCCGGCGAGGGGGGCCAGTGCCTGAATTTTTCATCGCGACACACGAGGTTCTAGACGTGCCCATGATCCCGGGGAACAGAGAGCAGCTTCGACACCCCGATCTCCACCCTGCTGTGCAATTCCGCCCATGAGAGACCCCCTTCCCCCTTCCGCCCATTGCACTCTGGGAGACAGGGCGAGGGAGCATTGCCGGGCCCCTGCAGGCTCAGGGCCGGCTACCACCTGCCATGTGTCCAGGCCCCTGCCAACCCCCTGCAGGCAGCCGCTGGCTGAAGGGCCCAGGCGAGCGAGGAGGAGGGGGCCCAGCTCCATCTCAGGGCCTTCCCCTGTGACTGGCTCCCTCGTCACCCCAAGGTTTCCCTGGAGGTTGGGCGGCCGGTGCCCTGACACGGGACAGCGCTCCCACACAGGTCCCTCACCCCACGCGACCAGAGCGACAGGCAGGTCAGCGCAGGGGCTGATGGGAGAGCGTAGCACCGTGGCAACGTGCGAACCGAGTAAGCTGACCCTCGAGGGGAGGCGGCAGCGAGCGCCCGGGCGCCCCCACTGCGCCAGGCTGGGCGCCTCTGCCCGTGGCCTGATGGGGGGGTGGGGTATGGTTTTAGAACGAAGCGTGTGGCACCGTGTGAGTGCTCCCTGCCCAGCCAGAGACCGAGGGCCCCCGCTCCGTGTACCTCGCGTGCCCCAGCTGGCATCCGGGTCTGCTCCGCAGGGTGCCAGATTGGCGTTCTGGAAGAGAAAGAGAGAGGGCAGCAGGAGGCGGCCGAGGGCAGGCGGGCGGGTCACCGAGCCTGCAGATGCTGCCACGGACGCCCCCACCCCGGGGGCCGCCCTCAGCTGGCAGCTCTGCTCCTGTGCCTCCCGGCCTGCGCCAGCCCCGCCCGTCCAGGCAGCTCCTGCCGAACCGCCTCTAAGGACGGGCGCCCGGGGCCTGGCCCCTGAGCTCTGCAGCTGGCACGCCCCGGGGATGGCTCAGCGTGGAAGCTGTTCCGGGGCCTGAGCCCCCTCCAGCCCCCGCCGTCTGGGCTCGGTGGCCGGGTCTGCACAGCCGCGGGGACAGAGTCCAGCGCGTCGCGGGCCCTCCACACGGCGGCTGCGCTGGACTGTGCCCGTCCCACGCCCCTCGTCTCGGGGGCCGCCCTCACCGGCCCACGCTCTGCCATTTCACGGCCTCCTGCCCGCGAACATCTGGGATTCTCTGCCTCCTGCCCGCCCGCAGAAGCAGCCCTGCAGACCCCGGAAGCTTCTGCCACGGTTCCCCACCGCCCCTGGCCCAGCACTTCGCGGCCGGCTTGAAGGGCACAGGGGAGGGACCTGCAGTTGCCGGGGAGGCGAGGGGGCTCCCAGCCCTGCCTCACGGTCTGGCGAGAGGCACCAAGGCCTCGGAGGGCAGCCAGGTCACAGTCCTTCCCCCCACCTCCGGGGGAAACTGAGGCAGCGAGGGGCGAGCACGCTGAGGGCCCAGCCGGAAGGGGTCTTGTACATGTTTGATGTTGGGCTCACCGTGGGTTTGCGGCATTAACCTGGATTTCTGAAGCCACGGCCTTAAAACACGCTGGTCTGCCCTGGCCGGCTTGGCTCAGTGGATAAGAGCATCAGCCTGTGGACTGAAGGGTCCCAGACTCTACTCCAGCCAAGGGCACAGGCCTGGGTTGCAGGTTCGATCCCCAGTGTGGGATGTGCAGGAGGCAGCCAATCCATGATTCTCTCTCATCATGGATGTTTCTATCTCTCTCTCTCTCCTTCTCCCTTCCTCTCTGACATCAATAAAAAAAATATATTAAAAAAATTTAAAACACGCTGGTCTGGATTACGGAGGCTTTTGGTAAGAGCCTCGCTGGCCGGCCTCCTCCCGCCTGGAGCCCCAGCGGGCTCTGCGCCCTCCCCCATGTCCCCCATCCACACCCGGGGACGGACTCCGTGGCAGGACGAGTCTCCTGAGTTGCCAGGATCCGTTTGGCAGACATATTCTCAGGACCCTGCCGAGCACCCAGGTGCACCTGTCAGTTAGGGAGCCTTCGCCTGGGACAAAGCAGGACACGCCTCCTGCACGCCTCTGGAACACAGGCGGGAAAGGCCGCCCTCTAGTGGCCACGGTCCTGCATCACAGGCCATCAAAGCTGGCCACAAGGGCCAGGGTGGTGGGCAGCAGGAATCCTTCCTAGGGCCACAGCCAGCTTCCTCCCCTCTTATCAGCCCTGAGGCCAGGAGGGAGGGTGGGGCATTGCCCGGGGCCGGAGGGGAGCAGAGGGTCAGCCCAGAGCTGCCCGCTGGGCCCAGGGTCTTCCCCACCTCTCTGGGGCCCCAGGTGTGCTGGCCAGAGAGCTGCGTGGCCAGGGGACCCCACAGTGGCTGCACCTGGCGGACTCCCCCCGCAGGGACCAAGCGCTGACCTCTCCCTCCCCCTGGCCTGGTGTGATTCCGTGCCAGCTGCTCTTACAGCCACAGCCACGGATCTCCACGGCAACCCCAGGAGGTGGGCGTTATCATCCCTATCTCCTGGACGAGGCTCAGAGAGGTTAAGCAACTTGCCAGAGATCACACAGCACAGGCCTGGTGCTGCAAAAACGTTTCACCCGTGAGGTTTACTTCTCAAGGAATGGCTAATACAGTGGTACCTCGAGATACGAGTTTAATTCGTTCCGTCACCTTGAGGCGTGGGAAACTATGAGACGCTTGAGTCGCAGTAAACGGGTGGGTCGTGTGCAGCCAGCCGTCCGCGCGATGACTCCTATCTCAACTGTTGCTCGTATTTCAAAGCAAAAATTGCTCGCTCGGCGGCTTGTATCTCAAACATCTCGTATGTTAGGGCACTCGTATCTCGAGGTGCCACTGTAGTAGGAGCGAAACGGTGGCCACTCACACGGCCGGCACTTTTCTTCCCAGAGTCACGCTGGACCCCGCGTGACTGGCTTTGTAACCAAGTGTTACAAAGCCATTTTCTCAGGACCCTGCTGAGCAGTGGTTCTCCACCTTCCTAAGGCCGTGACCCTTCATACAGTTCCTCATGGGGTGGTGACCCCCAACCATGAAATTTTGCTACTGTGATGCATCGTGATGTAAATATCTGCATTTTCCAGTGGTCTTAGGCGACCCCTGTGAAAGGGTCGTTTGACCCCCAAAGGGGTCAAGACCCACAGGTTGGAACTGGCTTTGTAACCCTTCCTCGGGCGGGGACCAGGCTGCAGAGGGTGTGACCGCTCACAGCCAGATGCCCTCACACAACAGTCTTAAGCGGGGAGGGCAGGCTTGGAAAGATGCACAGATGTGCGTCCCGTGCCCAGGCCCCGCCCTCTTGCCCCCCGACAGAACTCGGGGCGCATGGTGCTGATGACCCGGCTCTGTCCGGCTTTCCAGCCGGAAACCACGGGCCTTCTTTAACGGGTTACGGTGCTCCCCGCCGTCGCACACGCGGACACGGCTATGCACGCCCCGTGGACACGGGAAACCTGCTTTGAAAGACGGCATGCTTCTCCCGTGCCTGGTAGGGGCTGGCTGCTGCCTAGCCAAGCTCTTCTTGCTATTTTCCCGGAACCTGACTGCAGATCAGCCGCCAGGCTGTGCCACAGCAGCCGATGGCCTGGCACGCCGGCGGGCCGGGGCGTTCAGGTTTGTGAGCATCGAACCTGCTCTGCAGACTGTGCCCTGCACTGGGGTCCCCTCTCTCGCCTGCCATTCTACGGGGACACTGGCTTCTCGCGGGAGAAGTCAGTCTGTTCATCGTTAGCCTTGGGGGCTACTCCAGACGGACTCCCGGCTGTGAGGTCGCCCTGGGGAGGCCGAGGAGCGGGCCCCGGGCCCCCCTCATGGCTGAGGCGGCCCCTGATCCGCCAACGGGATGCAGCCTGGAGGCTGAATCGCCTGGTGACGGACCAGCCTCCCCACGGGCAGAGCCTCCCAGGCCTGTGCGTGTGTGTGCGTGTATGCGTGTCTATGCGTCCTCATGCCCACCCCACCCAGGTCCTCGCTGTGGAAGAGGGTCAGAAGTGACGACTCTTCGCCAGGGTCTGGCCCCTCGTGGGGGACAGTCAGGCAGCACACCATCGACGGTTCCCATGGAGACGGGAACCCGGGGCGCAGCTGGGAGGGCTGCTCTGTGGCCTCCGGGGACATCAGATGCTAGTGCACCTGCCGTGGGGGCAGAGGTGCTGGTGACGCAGGAGGGGCGTGGCCTCCGGAAAGGAAGAGGCTCCTTGCTCACATGTTAAGGTCCTTCCTAGGTTCTAGGTCACAGAGGTAGGATGGACATGGCCCTGCCTTCCACCCGGGCATGCTGGGGTGTCCCGGGGGCCTGGGGGAGGTCTCCCCGGAAGGGGGAAAGGTGTTACGGTTCTGTCTGGTCTGGAGAAGCAGCAGGCACAGGCAGGCAGGCGGGCGAGGGGTCCCAGCCCTCCCCCCGCTGAGAAGGCAGGCGCAGTGGGAACCCTCGGGCTCACGGGAAGGTTAGCACACTGCAGGCCGGGGACGGGTACCTACCCGGTGGTCCAAGCCATTCTTCCCGTGTCCTGGGAGAGGGTCAGATTTGGAATAGGGGAACCCTGAAACAGACACAGCACAGCGTCATGCACGCGGCATCCCCGCCGAGAGGCCAGGCGTGGGCCGGCAGGGGACGCCGAAGGGTCCGAGGATCAGGCCCAGCCTCCATCCCGACCTCTGTCCCCGGGGACTGAGCAGAAGCCAGGGAGGGGGACGTCCCCGAGCCAGCCCAGGACACCGGGACACCTCGAGCCTGACCCCACCCAGGCGGGCATTGTGTTCTCTGGCCACGGGGGAGGGCGGGGGTAAGGCTGTGCCACCTGGAGCTGGAGAGGCATGGAGGCCACCACCCACCACAGGGCCTGCAGACCATTGTGTTAAAAAGAAACCCTCAGCTCCTTGCAGCGGGGCGTTTCGCATTAAAGCCCGAATTTCCAGGCTCTCAAAGTCCGAGGCACGGGCTCTGCCTCCCTCCTGAGGAAGCCCACAGCCGGTCCATCCGCGGCTCACACCGACCCGCCACGCCTGGTGCAGACGTGAGCGAGGCATGCATCCTGGCCCCCTGGAGAGAGCACCTCGGGAGGCCTGTCCCAAGCTCCGTCCTTCCATAGCCTGTGGGTCCCAAGGCCAGAGTCCACATCTGCTTCCCATGTCCTCACCCCCAGTCCCGGCCGGCACCCAGCTACTCAGGCCACAATGCTCAGGGCCAGAGGCCAGTGCCCGCTCCTGGGAGCCGCCGGGCTGCCCACGAGGACTCAGAGGGATGCGGGCCCCGCCCCTCGGTGTTCAGGAGGTGGGTGCTCTGCAAGGGCCGGCCCACCCACCCCCTCTGAGCACAGGATGAGGGGCCAGGTGCCCTTCCTTATGGGGGTTCCTCGAGAACTCAGGGAGGACAGGAGAACCCTGTACAGGCTGAATCTGGGGAACTGCCTTCGCGCAGGGCCCTGTCTCAGGGGCTTGCTTGTCCCCATGGCCTTCGGAAGGTCCCGGGTGCGGGTCAGGAAGGGCCTTTGGCAACATCCAGGTCAGAGTTCCCAGACTCCTTCTAGCAAGGAACCCTCTTGTGACCTGGAATCTTACGCGATCTCTGACACGCACAACAGATGAGAGAAGACAGAGTGGGAGAGGGGCCTGGGGCCAGACCCGAGGGGCCGTTCTCCGTCCTCCTGGCCTCTTCCACGGCTGCTCCAGAAAAAACGACGTGGCCGGCTCCTCCCCTTTCACAGAGGGCCAATGGAGGCAGAGACGCAGAAGGACCTGTCCCAGGTCACCCAGCCCCCGGCCTGCAAGATGGCCGCCTCCTCTTTGTCTGAGAATGTCTTTATTTCCCAGGCATGCCTGAAGGATACTTTCAGCCAATCAGAATTCACGTCCACAGCAACGGTCTGTCAGCACCCGAAAGATGTGGTGCCACTTCCCGCTCGCCTCCATTGTTTCCGGGGAGAGATCGGCTGTCCGTGGAACTGGTGTTCCCCTACAGAAAATCTGTCTTATTCCGCTCTCGAGAATTTCTCCCTCTGTCTTTTTTTTTTTTTAAATCAGAGGGATTTAAATATATTTCATTGATTTTTTTACAGAGAAGGGAGAGGGATAGAGAGCTAGAAACATTGATGAGAGAGAGACATCGATCAGTCAACTCCTGCACGCCCCCCACTGGGGATGTGCCCGCAACCAAGGTACGTGCCCTTGATCGGAATCGAACCTGGGACCTTTCAGTCCACAGACCGACGCTCCATCCACTGAGCCAAACCGGTTTCGGCTCCCCCTCTATCTTTAGCTTTGTGATGTTTAGTTAGGATGTGTTTTTGGAGTAGGCTCCTTTGGGTTTATCCTCTTTGGAATTCACCTGTTCTTGGACTTGTGGGTTTATGTGTTTTGTCAAATTTGGCCCATTTTGAGCCATTATTTCTCTGAATGCTTTCTCAGACCCACTCACCTCTCTTCTTCCGGGACTCTCAGGATACAATGATTGTCCCACAGATGGAGGCTCTTTTCTCTTTGTTGTTCAGATTCTCTGATTCTCTCCTCTGTCATCCTCTCTGTTCTGTTATGGAGCCCATCCAGAAAAAAAAATTATTTTGGTTATTTTCTTTTTCAGGCCCACAACTCCCATGTGGTTCTGTTTTCTATTTCTTTGGTGAGATTTTCTTCTCTCTCCATCCCCGTCGCCCCGCCTAGTTGTTTCAAAAGTATTTGTAATTATTTGGTGAAGCATGTTGGTGATGGTTGCCTTGAAGGCCCTTGTCAGGGACCTCCTAACATCTGATTCTTCTTGGTGCTGCGTCTGCTGTCTCTTCTCATTCAAACACATAGATATCTTCATGGTTCTCGGGGTGAAGACCAATTCTCCCTCATTCCTGCACATCTGGGAGACTCCGGGTTCTAGCTGAATCTCCTATTTAGCAGGCTGCCACCCCGTTTAGGTTTACGATGTGGGGCTGGCTTATTATGGGTTGTGACTCTGATGACAATTCAGTCTTCAGGATGCTTGTCCAGGTGCTCTCCCGGTCTGCTGAGCCCACCTGGGGTGGGAGGGAGCTGTACTTCCCAGGATGCTCTGTGCCCCGAGGTAGGGTGGAGACAGCAGCTGTGGCCGAAGCCTGTTGCACTGGGCCCACTCTCCAGGTGGTTGGGTGCTGACGGGCCTCGGGCTCAGGATCTGCAGTGTGGCTGGTGGAGGGCAACCCCCACCTGGTCGCCATATGCCCCTGCGTGGGCCCCTGGAGTCCTGTGTTTCTCCGTTCCCCAAGCCAGTCCATCTTCCCTGTCCCCCTTGCAGAGCTCTGTGGTTGTCCGCGGCATTGTTTCTGGATTTTTCCATGGCACTTTGTGGGGGAGAGCCAGGAGAGAGGGGTCTCCCCTGTCACACTCCTGAGGCTGCTCTCTGCACCCAGTAAAGTGGTCTCTCCCGGGGTGCCTGTGGCTGGCAGGTCTCCGTCTGTTTCCACAGACCCACGCGTGGTTTTCTGCTGCAGGATGGTTGGAGAACTCTGCAGCTCCTGGCTCTGTGCGGGCGTGGGTCTCCTCTCTGCGCCTCCAGGTCCCCGTCTGAGAAAGGAGGGACCTGGAACCCCGTTATTGCTGAGTGACTTTGAACAGGAGGCTCCTCGGTGGGTCTGAGCTCCCAGCAGGGGGGCCGCGGAGGGATCGCGAGGCCAGGCTTGTAGTCTTGACCCCACTCTGCCATGACATTCCACAGGGCCTGGGACGGAGGATACTGGGGTGCCCACCCAACCCAGGAGCCTGAAGCCCAGCTGCTTCCTGTGGGAGGACCGGATCACCCTCCTTGTACCGATGAGGTCATTTCAAACGCAGAGACGTGTGCACTCATGTCCAAGGTCACAGGGCAAGGGACAAGCTAGGACGCCACCCCCACTGGGCCGACACCCCGATCTCGTGGATTCTGCTGGCCCCTCATGTGATCTCGTGGACACTGTTGCTGCCTTGTGCTAGCTGAGGCCACCGCATCCTCCTTACCCGCCCCCCTACCCACAGCACCAGCCGCCCCAGAGCAGCGCTGAGTCCGAGGAGGCAAGAAGGTGCTGCTTAGGGCAGACCAGCCACCCATGCCAGAAGAGCGCCCACGAGAAGCTGCGATGTGCACGTGGGGCACACGGAAGCTGATGGGGAGAAGGTTCCCGTGGGGAGAGGGTCTCAAGACGCCGTGGCAGAATTGGAGGGGACAGAGGAGACCTGAGGGGTGCAAGGAGAGACACTGGCTCCTCGCCATGAACTCCGAGGGGCTGGCGCCCTGCTGATGGCCTGTGCCCCGCCCACAGCACCAGAGGCCACACCCTGTCCAGCCCAGTGGTCGGCAAACTGCGGCTCGTCAGCCACGGTTTGCCGCTGTTGACTAATGAGTTTGCCGACCACTGATCTAGCCCCTGGGCCGGTGGGCAAGCTTGCTGGGCACAGTGGGACACAGGGATTGTTGCTAAAAGCAGGGCCCCTAGCCCACCCATGAATGGCAGCGGCTCTTGGGGTGCTGGCCTCTTGCACCTGGGCATTGGGTGGTCTCTCCCAGGGAGGGGCCGGTCGTGGCTCTTCCTGGGCCGAGGTTTTCTCCCTCTCGTCTGGGGCTCAGCTAAGGGAGGGGCCCGAGGGTGCTCTGTCCATCAGCTGGAGGCCAAGGCCTGCACCAAGCCCTGCCAAGCCTCTCTCCAGGAGTCTCTGCCCCGGTGACCTCCTGGCCTCCCCTGGACACTGGGGCTGCTGGACCCAAGCCCTCCAGCTGCCCCCGGCCTTGCCCTCCCTGCCCTTCCTGGTGGACAGCGCTGCTGGCTGCCCCTGCCAGCTTGCTGGGCCCACTCCACTTGCCTGGCCTATCCATTCCTGGTGTCTTCCCCGACCGCCTCTCTTCTTCCTCCCTTGTCCTGGTTCTGCAGAGAGGGGCCGGGAGGGGCTGGGAGGAGCTGGGCTGGAGCAGGAGGGGCCGGGAGGGGCTGGGAGGAGCTGGGCTGACTCAGAAGCAGGGCCTTATCTGGGCCGTGGGCCGTGGGCCGTATTGAGATGTGACATGAACTCAGGAACACATGTTACCAGGCACATGACAGGAAAGTCAGGGACTCTGTCCGCCCCCTTGTCAAGACCCCAGGCCCGTCCGGAACTCTGTCTCCAGGCCAGGCCTCCTCCTCTGAGCCCCCGGCACCCCCGTAGCAGGCTCCCCGGCAGGAAGAGCCCGCCTGGCTCGCTCCTGACCTCTGCACAGAGGTGCCTCCGCCTGCTTGCGCCAGAGCAAGCCGCCCCATCCTGACTCTCCGCCCCCCTCCTCCTCACCGCTCACGCGTGGTCCCGCCATTCCGACCGTCCGGGGGCCCCTGTTGCTTACCCGGGCCCCCCAATCCCTTTCACTCCAGTCTGACCACCCGAGGGGGGCGTGGGAACCTCAAAAGACAGGCAGGACCTGAAGGGCTAGGAAGGCGGGACCCGGGCAGCGCAGGCCAGAGGGGGGCCATCACCTCCGCTCCTCTGGGGGCCGTGAGCCTCCTCTTCCGAGTGTGGGAGCCTTTTCTGATAACAAAACGTCACTGCCCCCCCTTTCCCACGCAGGACCCAGGCTCCTCAACGCGGCCTACGACATGCAGAGCCGAGCACGCAGCAAGAAGGCCGATGCAAGCCGTCTGTCAGGACCGCGCAACACGAGGCCCTCTCTGCAGAGGGGGGCCCGCTGCCGGGGAGTGGGGTGTCACGCTGGTTTGGGTCCCGGCTGCTCAATGGGCCGCCTGCTGGTGGGGAACGGGGTGCGTGCTGCCCAGCAGCAGGCCAGCACATAGTAGGCGCTCAGTGAGTGTTGGGGGACAGATGGGCGAACGGCTGAATGATGACGGGATCCCGGGTAAACTGTGCCGGTGGTGTCACACGTCGGTGAGGCTGTGCCTGGCCCCGAGCCCAGGGCACCCCTGGCAGGCGGTGCGGGATGGGCACGTGCTGCTCTCCCCGCGTCTCTGCCTCCTCCCCCGCTCCCGCACGCTGCTCCAGGGCACGGCCGCCCCTGTCCCCCCAGCCTCCCCGGGCGCCCGCACAGCGCCTGGCACGGAGCGGGCTCAGTAAACACCAGCTGCAGGTAACGCGGCTCAGCCCCACAAACGCTCCCCGAGCGCCCACCGTGGGGGTGGCACCGCCCCCCCCCCCCCCGGGTGCTGCTCTGTGCAAGCACTTTGCTTAGTAACGACGGTTTGCCAATGGGATGTGTCGATGAGCTCACATTTGGGGGCTCAAAGGAACCCTTTATGGGTGCTGCCCATCTGCCCACATTTCCCAGAGGGGCCAGTAGCCGGGCCCTGGCCGCTCCCTTCCTGCACCCGGGGAGGCCAGGCAGCACCACAGCCCGGGGTGAAGTCACAGCGACGAAAGCTGGTGCCGCGTCTCCACGTAGAGTCAGAGCCGGCTGAGGCGAGCCGATGGCAGTGTCACTGTCACCAGAAGCATCAGCGTGGCGGACACTCACACACACACAGACACTCACACTCACACACACACTCACACACACACACTCACACACACACACAGACACTCACACACACAAACACTCACACACACACTCACACACATACACACACACACACACCATACACCACACACACACACTCACACACACATATTCACACACACACACACACTCACACACATACACACACACTCACACACCCACACCCACACACATACACACATACTCACACACACATTCACACACACAAACACACACACTCACACACACACACTCACACACACACAAACACACACTCACGCACAAACACACATACACACACAAATGCACACACTCACACACACTCACACATTCACACACACCCACACACTCACACATTCACACACACACTCACACTCACACACACACTCACACACAAACACACACACTCACACACACAAACACAGACACACTCACACACACATTCACACACACTCATACGCACTCACTCATACACATACATACACACACACTCACACACAATCACACACACAATCACACACACACTCACATACACACTCACACATACACATTCACACATACACTCACACACTCACACATACACACACTCACACATACACTCACACACTATCACACACATATACACTCACACACATTCACACACACATACACTTTCACACACACACAGTGCGTTCCCTGGAAGAAGCGCCCACTTAGGCCGTGGGCTCCGGCGAGAAGGCAGATAAAGCCGTCTGTCGTGAATGGGCAATAAATAGGAGGCCTCTTTGCAGAGGGGGCCCCCTGCTGGGGAGCGGGGTGTCACGCCGGTTTGTCCCGCTGCTCAAGGGGCTGCGCGCTGAGGGTGCCGGGAGCAGGGGGGGGGGGGGCTGGAGGACCGGCGGCCACTGGGTGGTCAGGAGTCTGCCCGTGGCTCTCCGGTGGCAGCCTTGTACCCCGCGCCCTGCCTGCTGGGGGACGGGCAGCAGCCGTACCCCTTCCAGGCCTGCTCCAGGACCAGTCCCTGCAGGGACGTTTTGGGGGTGACCTTCCCGTGGTGACATCAGCCTGTGCACCGCCTGCCCCCCAGGAGGGACAGAGTGTGGGGTGCGAAGGCTCCCGCAGGCAAATCCATACACAAACAGTGACCTTTCTTGGTTTGAGTTTTTCTTTGACAACAACCATGTCCAGCTTCCTGCTCTCCCCCGGATCACTCTGCAGCGTGAGGGTGAGGCTGAGGGTCAGAATGGCCTGGTTCCTGAGCACCCACTACGCGCCCGGCTGTGCACAGGTATCACCTCCTTCGGGCTCAGACACCGGCCAGGCACACAGTGGCTCTGACGCCCAGCGGCAAGCGAAACGCCACGCCATGAGGCCGGTCATGGTGAGTGGGGACTTGAACCCAGGACTGTCTCAGGCAAAGTCGGCATCTTTCCTCCATGTTCTCACGCTCTCACCCACCCCTGCTCGGCCTCTGCTCCCCGCTAAGCCTGGAGCTGGCCCCAGAAAGCCACATCCGGGCGCCCCAAGGCCCCGGGGTCTGTCCTGCATCTGCGGATGGCTCCTCGCTCAGGCTCTGCAAGGTCACTCCCTGGGGGTCCCCAGCCCCAGCGCCCCGTCCCTGGCTCAGGACAAGCCTGGGTCCTCCCATCACCCACTCCGAGT
>JAAGEH010002120.1:0-11970 GCA_011751065.1 Lasiurus cinereus
GAGGTGGGGCGGGGCGGGGCCGCGGGGGCGGGGCTGGGCCCGCGGGGGCGGGGCTGGGGCCGCGGGGGCGGGGCTGGGGCCGCGGGGAGGCGGGGCCTGGCAGGAGGGGCGGCCGCCCCCGCAGCAGGCCGGGCTCACCCCGAACCCCGAGCTCAGCTCAAGCTTGGAGGCGCGGGGTGTGCTGTCCACACAGGGAGGCTGAGGCCCCCGCAGCGAGGCCCTTTGCTGCACGAAGCCACCAAGTCCCCTTGGCTCGTTCAGCTTTTTTTGTTTTTTGTTTTTAAATATATTTTATTGATTTTTTTACAGAGAGGAAGGGAGAGGGATAGAGAGCTAGAAACATCGATGAGAGGGAGACATCCATCAGCTGCCTCTTGCATGCCCCCCACCGGGGACGTGCCCGCCACCCAGGTCCATGCCCTTGACCGGAATCGAACCCGGGACCTTTCAGGCCGCAGGCCGACGCTCTATCCACTGAGCCGCACCGGTTTCGGCGGCTCGTTCAGCTTTTATTCACTCAACACACAGGGCAGAGCGCCTGCATGCAGGGCCCGGGACCCTAGGGTCGCTTTGGCGCCTGCAAAGGGAGCCAGAGGCCCAGCTGCCACCCTTGCCTGCGTGCACCTTTTGGGGGTTCTGCTCTTCCTCCCGAAACGCCCTGCTTTCCTCGCCTGTCACCCCATCCTGCCGGACACCAGCCATCACCTTCAACCTCTGTCCTCATGTGCCCCCTCACTGGTTTTTCCCTGTTACCAGCAGCTCCCCCAGAGTCTCCAGGATCCCCCCCTCCCCTGCCCAACTGTTATGCCCAGAGTTCGGGGTCCCCAACAATCAGCCACTCTGGAGCCTTTTCCGATGCAAAAGCAAAGAGTCTTTATTCGAACCCGGGTTCGGCTCCCAGCCTCTTTCTGGTGCAGCAGCAAGGCGAGAGAGCGAGCCGGGCAGGAACAAGGAGTTCTATGGGGTAGGATAATTGGGGGGCTTAGGGAAGTGACGAAGGTGACAGAGATTGGTCACTTGAATTAGGGTCTTTCTGTGGTTCAGCCTGATGAGGACCCTCGCTGTGTTCCTGGAGCTTCATTGGTCCATGCAGGCGGTGGTCGGGGAAGTTAAGACATGGCTGGCACCCCTGTGGCCCCTCCCAGAAAAGGGAGGGGGTTTAGGCAGGGGACCCAGCCCTAAGACAAGATGGAGGGGAGTTCGTTTCCTTTCACAACCTCTGCGTGTTGGGGTGTTGGGGTGACCCAGGGCTCGGCCAGGTGCCCTCCTATTCACGGGGATGTTCTGACTGGGAATCTCCCTCCAGGTTTTAAACACACGGCGGGCACTGCCAGATCCTTCTCCCAGCCCGACCTACCTGGCTGGATGCCCAGGAGGCATCTCACACCTGCCAGGGCCAAAGCAAAGAGCTTGACTCGGTGCCCTAACCCGCTGCTCCTCTCTCCTCCTGCCCACTCAGCCAGGGCCTCTTCATCCTCAGAGGCTGGGGCTCGAGGGTGGACCCAGCCTCCAGGGCCCTCTCCCTGCCTCCTCTGCAGCCCTGCGGCCTCAGGGCCTCGCCCACCCTGCCAGTCCATGCAGCTGCAGCTGCCTCTGAAGCAGAACCTCGAGCCAGGACAAGCAGGGGTCTGTTTCAGAGTCGGAGTCATCGCTGTACCGGAACAGGGCCGGGCACCGTGCAGGCACTCCGGGAATGCTGGCTGGCTGGCTGGATAGGTGGGTGGGTAGACACACACACACACACACACACACACACACACACACACACCTGAAAACCTGGCTCCGGATCTGATTTGCCAGCCACCTCCTGCAGGAACATCACAGCTCCCTGCCCTCTCAGCCAGGGCAGCAGGGCGGGGTGAGGGTGTGCTCAGAGTCAGGAAAACGCATCTTTTAGCCGAGTCCCCCGCTCAGGGTACAGCAGGCATCCCTTAGCAAGCATTTCGGCTGCCGTGGCCTCACCTTGACCCTGACGAGGGTCAAGTTCACTCCCAGGCTCACTCGGGTGGATGCCAGATCTCACTTCCAGGGGCTGGGGGCCGGAGGCTGTCCTCAGGTGCCACAGAGCCTCCCCCGGGGCACCTCACAGCGTGGGGGGCAGAGCTTCAAAGGATGTCAGTGGACGCTCTCTGTCTAGTGGGTAAGATGAATTCTTAGTCATGGAACCTGACCCTGGGCGTGACCGCCCCATGCCTCTGCCACTCCCATTGGCTAGAAGCTGTCCCGGTCCACCTGCACTCATGCATGCGGTGCTGGGGCCTCAAATGTGCCCAAGGCCGACCCCCAGAAACTGAGTGAAGAAATGAGAGCTTTGCCCTGGTGGGCTTGGCTCAGTGGATAGCGCGTCCGTCTTCGGACTGAAGGGTCTGGGGTTTGATTCCGGTCAAGGGCACATGCCTGGGGTTATGGGCTCGATTCCCAGTAGGGGGCATGCAGGAGGCAGTTGATCAATGACTCTCTCATTATTGATTTCTCTCTCTCTCCCTCTCCTTTCCTCTCTGAAACCCACAAACATATATTTTAAAAAAGGAAATGAGTGCATTGCTCTCAGCTGCTATGTTTGTGGTTGGCTGTCATGACACCATAAAAAATGAATACAGCACGGGGTCCCCTCTCCATTGCACACATTCAGAATACCCCGGACTGTTCCCTGGCAATCCTCACAGTCATACTCCCTTGTTTAAAATATCCCTCTTGCGCCCTAGCCAGTGTTGCTCAGTGGATAGAGCGTTGATCTGCAGACAGAAGGGTCCCGGGTTCGGTTCCAGTCAAGGGCACGGACCTCGGAAGGCTCCTCCCTGGCCTGGGTGCGTGGAGGGGAGGCAACCCATCGATGTGTTTCACTTCCATCGATGTTTCTCTCTATCTTTCTCTCTCTCTTCCACACTCTCTCTAAAAAAACAACGGGTGCTGAAACCGGTTTGGCTCAGTGGATAGAGCATCTACCTGCGGACTGAAAGATCCCAGGTTTGATTCCAGTCAAGGGCATGTACCTTGGTTGCAAGCACATCCCCAGTGGAGGGTGTGCAGGAGGCAGCTGATCGATGTCTCTCTCTCATCGATGTTTCTAACTCTCTATCCCTCTCCCTTCCCCTCTGTAAAAATCCAATAAAATATATTTTAAAAAAACAACAACAGGAAAATACCTTCAGGCGAGGATAAATACCTAAACCACATAAATTAGTTGATTAAATCTCCCTCTGGCATGAAAGGCCTGTGAGGACGGAAGTGGAGTCTGTCTGGCCAGCACTGTTTTGTTCTGGGGCCGTGGGTGGAGGGCTGGCCCTTCTCCCCTCCCAGCGCCCTTTCCCGGGCCGTGTTCCGCTACAGAGACCCAAGTAGCTTCTGGCTTCCCAGCCTCCCCAATTTGGAGGTGGTCATGTGACCTGGTCCTGGCCGGGGTGCGGGGACAGAGTGGAAGTTGGCTGGAAGGCTTCTGCTCGTTTGGACCAGAAGGTGAGTGTTTACCATTCAGGAATCCTGCAGGTCGGTTGTTCAACACCGTCAGCCACTGCTTAACAACGAAGTGAGATAAACGCCCAATGAAAAATTATACAGTGGTACCTCGAGATATGAGTTTAATTTGTTCCGTAACCTTGAAGTGTGGGAAACTATGAGACGCTTGAGTCAAGGTAAACTGGTGGGCCGTGTGCAGCCGGCTGAACCGCGAAATTACTCCTATCTCAAATGTTGCTCGTATTCCAAAGCAAACATCGCTCGCTCAACGGCTCGCATCTCAAAAATCTCGTATGTTAGGGCACTCGTATCTCGAGGTACCACTGTATCACAACCAGAGAAGACTCAGACCACTCCCTAATTACCTTCCTGAAGCTGATCACGCTCTGCTCCGAAGCATCCTGCATCCACCGTGGCTGTTTAAAGATGGAAATGCTCCGTGGCGGTGTGCTGCGGGCTCTCCTCCCACAAACACAGCCAGCACCGTCATGTCGGTGGTTTGAAACCAGCGGTGGCCGGAGCATTGACACCACAGGAATTGGCAGCTGCTGCAAATCCGGGCTCTTATATCCTTCTTCCCACCCCCGGAAGGCCGGGAGTTGAAGACTGACCAGCACCCTTCCTGCCCACCACCAGCTCCCCCCAGTGGCACCCAGGTCAGAGCTGGCCCCGGACCCTCAGCCCCCCAGCTGTGCCTAGGGACGATCTCGCTGTCTGGGAAAGGGGGAACAGACACCGCTGACCCTGCCTTTGCTCCGCAGGAGGGGTCCCTACCCGGAACGCACATGGGGCGTCTGCGGCCAGAGCCGCCGTCTCATCTCACCGCCAGGAGCGCGGTCGGAATCAGAGAGAGTCTCACTCTGCGCCCCTGAGCCCGAGTCAAGGCCTCCCAGCGACTGCCTCCAGATTCCCCCTTCGATGAAAACCCCGAGGCCTTGGCTCGCGTGAGGCACGTTGGTCCGTTGTTCTGTGGCTCACAGAACGCCTGCCTGGAGTACACGGGCCTTCCGCAAAAGCGGTGAGGGAGGACCCGGCCTGAGGCTGCTTCCGCAGGGGTGTCTTCCGATGGGGCTGCGTGCCCCCCGGGGCCGCCAGGCAGGTGTCCCAGCGGAAGAGAAAGCGTCTCTGTTTGGGAACTGAAATGTGGAGGCCGCTCTACGATGCCAGACTGGAAGTCCAGGCCCTCCTGGCCCCACAGCCTCTCCAATGCCGCGTTCACGCGCTGGGGGCCGATCAGGGGTCAGCGATCTGGGAGTGGGACTGGCGCCTTCCTGTGGGAGCTCCTGACCTCGTTTGATGCTGTGAAGGGGAAGGAGGTGGCTTAGTGCCCCAGACCTCTTCCCCGACTCCCCCAGAGACGTTTCTCTTTAGAAAAAAATAAATTATTGCCGAAACCGGTGTGGCTCAGTGGAGAGAGCGTCGGCCTGGGACTGAAAGGTCCCAGGTTCGATTCCGGTCAAGGGCATGTACCTTGATTGCGGGCACATCCCCGGTGGGGGGCGTGCAAGAGGCAGCTGATGCATGTCTGTCTCTCATCAATGTTTCTGACTATCTCTCTCCCTTCCTCTCTGTAAACAATCAATAAAATATAAGAAAAAAATAAATTACAAGCTGTTTATAGGTCCAGGCGAGCTGCCCATCTGCGGCTCTTCCTGAAGTCTTCCTGGGTTCTGGAGATCAGGGGGGCGGAGGGACAGAGGCCAGGCCCCTCTGAGGTGGGTGGCTGCGAGTGGGGCTGCAGAGGGTAGCCCCTGGGAGCCTGGTGCGATCCTGTGCATGTTTTCCAAACTTCGCTCTAGCCCTGGCCGGTGTGGCTCAGTGGATAGAGCGTCGGCCTGGCGGACCGAAGGGTCCTGGGTTCTATTCCTGTCAGGGCACAGGCCCAGGTTGCAGGCTCGATCCCCAGTGGGGGGGGGGTTTATGCAGGAGGCAGCCGATCCATGATTCTCTCTCATCATGGATGTTTCTATTTCTCCCTCCCTCTCCCTTCCTCTCTGACACCAACATACAGTGGTACCTCGAGATACGAGGGCCCTAACACACGAGATTTTTGAGATGCGAGCCGTCGAGTGAGCGATTTTTGCTTTGAAATACGAGCAACAGTTGAGATACGAGTCATCGAGCGGATCGGCCGGCTGCACACGACCCACTCGTTTACCGTGACTCGAGCATCTCATCGTTTCCCACGCCTCAAGGTTACAGAATGAATTAAACTCATATCTCCAGGTACCACTGTATAGATTTAAAAAAAAAAAGACTCACTCTAGAGCCGGGCCGAGCCACGCTCTAGAGCAAGCAGGGGTCCCCAGTCTGTAGCCTCCCCTCATCCCATCCCCCGCCCCGCCTCCCCGCCCTGGTCCGGCCCCGAATGGCATCCTCCACGCGATGCCCACGTCCAGTGCCAGCTCTCGAGGAAACCCTCCCCGCCCGCCCCCCCAGAGAAGGCCCCCCCCTCCCCGTTAGGAAGGGCCCGCATTTCTAAGAAGCGGCCGGCACATTGACAAGTTCGAGTACACCGTCCTTTATTCCCAGCTTCCGGCGGCCTCCATCCGTCGGGGGGCAGGCGCCGGGGATTTCCAGGGCTCGGGCTCAGTGGACGGAAGCGTGTGAGGTGCGAAGGGTTTCCCTTTCCCCGGCCGAGCCGGGCTGGCGCGGAGCCGGGGCCACAGGCCGGCGGGTGCGGGGCTGGAGGAAGCCGAGCAAGGCTGACTCAGGGCGGGACGGCCATGACACACCGGGAGGTGCCGGGAGCGGACGTGGGCGACGCCTGGCTGGTTTCCACGGGTCCCTCGAGGCACTTCACAGACACGGCGACGGGGACGGACCCACCTGCCCCGGGGACAGCCCGCGCCTCTCCGCAGGACCCGAGGGCCTCGGCCAGGGGCTGCTGACCGCCGACCGACAGTGTCGCAGCCTCGCCCCGAGGGTTGGTGTCCGTCTCAGGCCCACCCACCAGGCATCGCTCTGAGCCCGCCTGTGTGTGTTCTCCTGCGGGGGAGGCGGGGCACTGCTGGCCACGTCACCAAAAAGCCCCACCACGGGGCGTCGGGCCGAGTGCACAGAAGTCCCCACCCCCGGGCCGGGGGTGGGGGACAGGGGGGAGGCGGATCTGCCCACCCTGAAACGGAGAATAACAGCGAGGAGATGGCCGTGGACATGGACTTCACACGCACTTACGCACAGCATGACGGGGGTGGGGGGGACCGTGTGACAGGTACGAGAGAAAGAGAAGCAGAAAGAAAACATCGGAGGAGTGTGTGTGCGGGGGACACGGGGCACGGAGACCACAGCGTGGGGGAGGGCGGTGGCGAAGGCGGGAGCCCCCAGCGGGGCCGCGAACTAAAAACTCTTCATACATGTCGTCTCAGGCCCGCAGGCTACGCGTCTTAGTAAAATAAACTCTGTGTTTCTCTAAAGATTCCTTTAGGCATCTGGGATGACGTGGGAGAACCGTGCCGGGCACGGGGGCCTGGAGAGGAGGACCCGGCGCCACCCCACGCTTGGCACCGCCCGGGACCCCGGCTGCAGGCCACGAGCCAGCGCCCTCTGGGCCAGTGGACACTGAGGCCTGTGCCCCCGCCGCCGGTGGTGGTGTCCTGCCCCTGACAGGCCTCCCGGGGTCCCCGTCCCTGTCCCCGCTGCGCCCCCAGGCCCGGGAGGCGGGCTGGCTGTCTAAACGCCCGCCCTCCCCGGGGACAGCCGCCCTGCAGCATCGCGCTGGTGCCAGCACCGCGGGGGAGGGCGGTGCACAGCCAGGTGCCAGGGCCGGAGCTACGGGCAGGAGGGTCTCAGGCGCAGGGCTGCGCTGTGGGACCTGCTCCCGCCCCACCCGAGGCCTTGCCCGGCCAGGTGCCCGCCCTGTGGGCACAGAGGAGGCCAAGCCAGCCCAACGGGAGGGTGCGTGAGGTTCGGGGGCGCGGGCTCTGTCCAGCGCAGGGTGGGTGCCGGCCGCATCAGAATAGCAGGGCCTTCTTCTTGAGGTCATTCCTCTTCCAGAGCGCCAGGCGGTCGAACTCCTCCACGCTCATGCCGAACACCTCCTGGAACTCCGCGGGCGACAGGTGTCTCTGCAGAGAAAGGGGGCCCCCAGGGGAGGGTGAGCGCCTCAGCCACGTCCCCCTGGACTGAGGCTGGGCCGCCAGAGGCCAGCTGCATGGGCCTCGGCCCCGGTCCCCCTGCCTCCCTATCATGCCCACCCCTCTGCGGGCGGCCCGAGGAGAGAGACTCAGCCAGGCAGCTCCCACTGGGAGCCCAGGTCATAGGAGCCGGGATGGGCCTCCCTCCGGCCCGAAGCAGCTGGGCCGGGGAGGAGCGTATGGCTCACGGCGCGCAGTGCCCACGGTGCCATGTGAGGAGGGGCAGGGGTCCATGCAGCAGCCCAGAGAAGGGCCAGGTCTCGGAGAGGCGGGGTGCTCTCCTTCCCCGCGCCCGGGGGTCTGGGCGCCCGCTCAGGGGTGGGCTGAGCCAGCCAGGGCCTGGCCCCTTAGTGATGCTGGCCCTGCCGAGGGGTGTGCTCCCTGATCGGCCCCCGCGGGCCCCCACGGGGTCCCACCTGCAGGAGGGCCTCCACAGCTGGGAAGGCAGAGGGGCCCGCAGAGGGGAAGGGTGCTGTAGGGGGTCCCTGCTGAGTTGGCAGCCCGCAGGCCGCGCACAAGGACCGGGTGCTTGTCAGGTCTGAAACCTGAAGGCCCTGAGACCTCCCCAAACAGGCCTCATGTGTGGCTCAGGCCCGGAGCCTGTATGGGCACGCGCCTCCCACAGCAGCCAGTGGAAGCCAGGGTTGGGGTCTCCAGGCTGAGGTCAATTCCGGGCCAGCAGGGACCCACCCTGGCCTGGTCCGGGCTCCTCCTCTGGACGGTCAGAGCAGGGCCTGTGCGCTGTGCACTGGGGGGGGGGAGGGTCCGTGAGGTGGATCTGCTGGAGGGGCCTGGTCACCCCGGCTCGGCTCTGTGGCCCAGGATCCGCCCCTCCTGGCTGAGGGCCCTGCTTTCTGAGTGAGCAGGGGTGCGGGGTCCTGCTCGTGGCTGCCGGGAAACTGGCTCAAGATACACTCGCTCAAGGTCACCGGGCAGAGTCATCCCGGCTCCATCTAGGGCTCCTGTTGTGGCCCGTGTGCTCACAGTTGCAGGCAGGACAGGGCGGGACACAGATGACCCCTGACCCCTAGCTCCCAAAGGCTCCCCAGGAGGGCGGCGGCCCTATCCTCTCACCCCCAGGTACCACCAAGGCCAGGAAGGAAGGAAGGAAGCCCAGGGCGTGGTGCCTTTGCAGAGGGCTGTTCAGCCTCATTCCGGGACAGCCCACTCCTGGGAGCACTGGCCCCGTGGCCTGGCCTGCAGGCTATGCTGGGGAGTCTGCCTACAGTGACCCTGCAGGGCAATGCCCGCAAAGACCTTCAACTCAGGACCACACAGCCCAGGACTTCTGTCCTGGCTCAGCAACTGGCTCCACCCCCACACAACTGGCCCCACCCCCACACAGCTGTCTCCGCCCCCTGCATCTGGCTCTGTCCCTGTGCAGCTGACTCCACTCCCTTGCACCTGACCCCACCCCACACAGCTGGCCCCACCCCCTGCAGCTGGCTCCACACCCTAGAGCTGACAGCCCTTTTGCACCTGGCTCCACCCCACACAGCTGGCTCCACCCACAAATAGCTGACTCCATCCCCTGCAGCTGGCTCCACCCCCTATAGCTGACTCTGCCCCTTTGCACCTGGCTCCACCCCCTACATCTGGCTCCACCTCCTACAGCTGGCTCCACCCCCACACAGCTGCTGAGGGGCTGGAGCTCTGGTGCGATGTCTGTGAAGTGGGTAGGAGCAGGTGGGTGCTGTGCCCCATTCTTCCTCTGCTTGGGCAGCCAGCCCCTCCCACCTGCCAGCCAGGCAGCCCCTGCTCACTCCTCAGACCTGGCGGCTGCCAGCCCCGCCCCCCTCCCAGAGCCTCAGTGCCCAGCAGGCAGCGGGCAGTGGTTCACTGGGTGCAGAGCTGGGAGAGGTGCTCGAGGCCCTTGGTTCCAGGATGTTCTGCATCCAGACAGGGCGGTGCAGCCACGTGGACAGCAGAGGCGGTGGGAGACGTGGGGGGGTGTATTTGCACCTGTGCTTTAAATGGAATTGCTACCCTCTCCCCCGTTGACGTAGCTTACTTTCTGCGGCGGCTGGGTTTCACACCAGCAGGAAGCGTCCCTGACATTTAACAGTGGGAGCAGCTCCAAGAGCCGCTGGGCTGTGCCCTGCACCATGGTCCCCAGGGAGGACAGGAAGGGGGCCGCCCTGCGCCCAGGGACCAGGTGAGGTGCTCAGAGGCAGGCGGTGGCCCGTGCTGCCGGGACGTGAGGGCTGGGACCCACGCTGGCTCCGCTCTCTCCTTCATTCACCTGTGGAGCCAGATCCGGGGACTCTGACCTTAGCAGACCAGGCCCCCCCGACCCGAGGGCTCCCACCTGGCCGGAGGGGTCGGAAAGCAGGCAAGGCCATTGCGGGTGAGGGACCAGGGAGGCCGTGCAGGGGGGACACGCTGTGACCGGAGAAATGAACCTCTGACTGGACTGTGACCTGGAACCAGGGGCGAAGGTTCCTGAAAGCAAGGCCCGGTAACGACGGGACCCCCGGCCCCAGCAGGCGCTCCCCGGAGGAGTGTTAGCGGCAACCACAGGGGACGTGCCGTGCGGTGCCAGCCCTCTGCCATTCACAGCTTCTGGAACATGCCAGCTCTGTGCCAGCCCACGGCCTGCAAGGCCTTTTCCCCCACTCCACACCCTGGCTCCTCCTCCTCGTCCTATGGGTCCCAGTGCCAAGGTCCCCTCCTCCTCCAGGGGGCCCTCTGGGATTGGCCCAGCCAACCAGGCCCTCGGGCCATGCTGTGCCCCTTGGCGTTCAGTCGCCGAAGCCCTCCCAGGCCCCTTTTTCAGGACTTGTCTGGGCATCACCAGCCTCTGCCGCAGGGGTCTCATCGGACCGGTCCGGTGAGTTCAAACAAAGCACGTCTTCCCTAGCTGCCAGGCACATTCCTCAGCCTGCCTCCTCCCACTCCAGTGAGCCCTGCCCCTGCGCCTCCTCCTGCTCCAGCGAGTCCTGTGCCTCCCGCTCCAGCGAGCCCTGTGCGGTCAGGTCAGCCGCCCCCCCCCCGGGAGAGCACAGACTGCGCTGGGAGCAGCCTCTCCCCTCCCGCGGGCAGCCCTGCACTGCCTGGCACTCAGCCATACATTCAGCCCTGCCCCCAGCCCAGCCCTACCCTATACCCAGCCCTAACTGGCACGTGTCCATCATTTTACTCTTTACCCAATCCCAGAGTTTCCCCGCTCTGCTCTTTCCCGCCTCCCTCATCTGTCACCAGTGGGTCGCATGTCACCCACAACGGCTGTGCCTTTGACTCTAACGTGGAAAACGAGGTGGAAAACGGCCATTCTTGGAGCGGCACCCCAATCCAGCGAGATTCCGCTCCCCGGCCAATGCTGACATTTTGGCTCAAATAAACTCCCAACGTTTCTTCCCAGGTTTGAATGTTTCTTACGTTAACCGATGTTCCTCTCTCTCTTTCTCCCTTCTTCTCTCTCTAACAACCAACAAAAAGCCGAAACCGGTGTGGCTCAGTGGATAGAGCGTCGGCCTGCGGACTGAAAGGTCCCAGGTTCGATCCCGGTCAAGGGCTTGTATCTTGATTGCGGGCATATCCCCACTGGGAGGGGGAGGCAGCTGATCGATGTCTCTCTCTCTCTTCAATGTTTCTAATTCTCTATCCCTCTCCCTTCCTCTCTGTAAAAAATCAATAAAATATATTTTAAAAAAATAAAGAAAAGCCAATAAAAAATCTTAAAAAAAAATAAAACAGACGCCCTTCCATAATGCGGAGGTGGGCAGGGAAAGGCCTCCCCCAGCCCACGGAGGCCTCCAGAGCCAACACCGAGGTCTCGGGGAGACGTTCACGCTGTGCTGTCGTGCAGGGGGTGGAGGGAGGCCTTAAAGTGACCCCGTCCCACCGGGAAGAAGCAAGCTCAGCAGGCCCGGCCGCAGGGCCCCGGCTGTGCCTGGGGCAGCTGGCTGAGTCTGAGCTCCCTCTGTGGAGAGAGTGACTCCCACCATCCGGCCGGGCCCCTCACGACCGCCACCCAGCGAGGAGCCAGGCCTCCCGGCAGCTCCGGACCAGAGCCCCTGGCCAGCAGCCCTCTCACAGCAGTGGCATCTGCTGGGACAGACGCACAATGAACAAAGACAGCCACAGTGTGGACTGCCGAGCGGGCGGGGCCGTCCCCGGGAGGAGGCCGGGCGGAGGCTGCCCGCATCGGCTCAAGGCCACGGAGGGGCGCCCCAACGGGAGAGGGGGTGCTGGGCTCCGTCCGGCCTGCCCTGTGCACACTGCCCTCCCCGTGCCTCCCGCCCGGGCGCTGGGGGGCTGGGCCCAGGGCTCCGGGTCCCGGGGCTGGCAGCCTTTCCCTGTCCGCCCCTCTCTCTGCCCCCAGCCCTGTCCCTCCTCCTCCTCCTCCTCCTCCTCCTCCTCCTCCTCCTCCTCCTCC